>CM077152.1:42736891-43074962 GCA_039583875.1 Platanthera guangdongensis
TCACCCGGTCACTGACTCGTGTGCCTGATAGAACAATAAAAGTAATATGATTATTTATCATGTATCTGAGAAAATCTGGCCTAGCAAAAAATTTCATACTCTTGCAAAAAGGAGGGTTTAAACGCAACTTAGATACTCCATTAACAAGTGTTTACTCTTACACACTCCTATGACTCTGTAAATCTTTCTTGGGTTCAGGGATCCTAAACCTGACTCTGATACCAATTTGTAACACCCCTTCCCAGTTTTACAATAATCAGCTGTCTGGCCGGGTCAGCGATATAAAGAGAACTAGGAAACAGTATCAAAACTAGTACACAACAAATATAAATAAAAATACTGAGAATTTAAACTTACAACGGAAGCTATGAAAGAAAATTAAAGGTAACCACATACCTTTATAAACTGGATTCACAAAGCCACTAAACATGAATTAAGATGAAAAAACTGAAAATCTGAAGTAACATAATAAGTCTGATACATGATATTCAAAACATTAACCAGATACAGTATCCAAGACTACAAGTGTATACTGAAAGAAAAAAAAACTAAAAAGGAAACCAGCTACAAACTGACACCACAAGGACGCTCATCCTAGGCGTAATTTCCCACCTGGGTCACCTGTAAAAACATTGCCCATAAGGGGGGTCAGAGTCAGAAAAAATAATCGCTCCTAGTGACAATAAAATATTTTCTTAAATGATGCATGCATGCCTTTTGAAAAATAGTTTTGTTCATTAAAAACCTTTATGCTAGATGTTATGCATACCTTTACAAAGTTTTCTGGTCAACACTCATACTCATTCTAGGTTCATGAACTTTCATTTTATTTACCCAAGTCCCGACGTTCACTACCTAATGTACTGTCTCACGTCAGGTCTATACTTGAGTTTCAGGTGGCTTTCTAATCTGCACTTCTACTTGAAAGGCTCTTGGCAGAGTAACTCCTAACGCACAACTGAAAACTGACGACCCGAGACCATCTTGCGAACTTAATTGTTTTAGTGTTGTACGGACACGGTCTCGAATCTACTAACTGTCTCAAGGGGAGTCAACTCCCAAGACTCTACTGCTCAT
Source organism: Platanthera guangdongensis (assembly GCA_039583875.1). Classification (NCBI taxonomy): domain Eukaryota; kingdom Viridiplantae; phylum Streptophyta; class Magnoliopsida; order Asparagales; family Orchidaceae; genus Platanthera; species Platanthera guangdongensis. The sequence continues at coordinate 42,737,969 of CM077152.1, forward strand.
AAAGTACCATATGCCTTATGAGAAAGGTAATGCGCCTCTACCGAGCACAAGAAGACTTATGTGTGGTTACTGACCCTTTTAGGTCTGTCGCTACTCTGCTCGAGACATCTCTTTGGTGTACTACTGAGCGACCCTTGCTTTTCTTGTGGCCGACTAGAAGGGACGTTCACGCCCTTAATTAGACAAATTTCCAAACTTACGTACACGTATATAGGTTTTGTGCCTAACGTTAGTATACATGATCTGACTATTCGGGCCTGGAAACGGTGTTATTCTCCACTAATTCCGTGAGCGTTTTCCTACAGCCAAACCTTTCTATTCATGATTATTATGCTTGTACGAAACTTACATATGCGTATATAAAATAATTTTCTTGATACGTCTAATTAACGGGAATTAGACTTCCTTACAGTGGTGATGCGGCGCTCGTAAACTCGGCGCAGCGACATTGCTTTTTTCGAAGAAAATCTGACTACTGAGGACTTTCAGAACCTTGCCCCGAGGCCACCAAAAATCTGCAATGCAAGACAAACCTAAATTACACATTTTTCCCTTTAGGGCTATCGGTAAAGGAATCTCAAAATGGCTAGGGTAAATAAATGAAGGACCACATAGTGTAGTACCTCTACGTGAGAGCGATTAAGACTCACAATGCGATCAACTCCATATTTGCGGCGGATCTAGTACTCCGATCCCTAATTAGGGTAAGAGGAAAATGAGAAAAATAGTTAGAATCAACTTCCAATTAGAAGGATTTCCACCAAGAAATGAAGACAAGTGAGGAACTAAACTCACCGGGACCAAAATGTTTCCTTGGCACCCTTGACTTCCACCAGAAGGGATGAAACCGGCTCTCCTACGGCACAGGAAGGGAGAAGGGAACACGCCAGCGCCCGTAGAGGAAGGAGGAAGGGTTTGCGCTGAGTAACGGAGCGGGGGAAGTCGTCGGCTAGGGCTGCGAAAGGCGGAGCGCGCGGCTTGCGGAAGAATCGAAGTCGGGCGGAGGAGTGTTTGCGGTTTTCTCCCGTGAAATTGGGTTACGGGATTTTAGGTTACGGGGCTTGCGGTATTTACAGTCGGCAGGGTGCGGTTCGGATAACCACCCCCTTTTTCCCACACAAAGAGGTGAGATTTGCTATACGCAACCCACTCCTAGAAGTCCACTCCACATTAACTCCTTATGGAGATAAAAATGTGTTGCGCTTCGCTATTAAACTAAAATGCGTCACACAATCCTTACGACTGACATAAATCACAATTAACGAACACGATTTTTAAGCATACTAACATTGTACCACGACGACGCGCTGCGTCAACCAAAATCCTTCGTGATTTGACCCTACAATTTAATTAAATTTTGCGTCAAATTACGGATGTTACATCTCCAATTGTCAGAAATGTAAGTATTTGCGGCAATACACTAAACGTGATTCAATTGGACTGAAGCACTTGCATTGACACAAACTGGCTCTTAAATCAGTTGGAAGAGTGAACTTCAAGAACCAAAGTGATCCGACAGATTTTCTCTCGACTACAAGGGCGTAAGGGAGATTCACTACAAGATCGAGCAGTCGAAGAAAGCCAAAAGTTACCTTGGTGATTTGACAATGACGAGTAGAAGGGTCGCCGCTCAATGGATAAAAGTTACTATAGAAAGACGACATACTAATCATCCCCGAGAGTTCACATGGACTTCAAGTTTGAACCGCTCGGTGCCAACTCTTCGCCTCCTAGGGCTATGCTAGGTTCAAGTTTGGGCTATTTGCCCATTCATGGAGAAGAAAATGCTATCGTTGTAGAGAAGAGGGTTATGCCATATTCAAGTGTTTGAAACTTAGAGGTGCCAAAACAGCTATGAAGAATACTTCCGAGCCTCCGAAGTCCGATACTCTATCCATCAATAGAGGAGTAAATTAGATTCCTGCAAGGTCGGACTCGGTTGACCGACCCGACAACTGCATACGTTCACGTAGGAAGCGTCATGATACGTGTAATTTATATAGATATTTAGGTATATCTTTAGCTCTATTTCATACTTGATTTCCCCCAACTTACCTTAAAATTTACCCATTCTTGGGTACTTTTGGGGAATTGTCTTGGCCAAAAAGTGCTTTGAAATGACGACCCAAGTGTGGTCTACTTCTTCCTTTAACCAAGGAAAATTAACTACCTGAAGGATTGGCTGGAGGGGGACAAGAAAGAACATTGGAAGAAAGGAGCAAAAAGAGAGCAATTGGGGAAGGCTGGCATTGGCGAGGAGGAATGGAAATTTGGGGGATGTAAATTCAGGTTTTCTAACCCTTAGCCTGCTTATGTCCAGAACTCTTTTTTTTAGATTTTAAGGGTCTGTTTGGGAGGGTTTTTGACTTCTTTTCGTTTTCTGAAAAACGCTAATGCACCAATAAATCGTTTGGATCGTCTACCAATGGAAAAAGCACCGCCGAAAACTCCTTTTTTTTTGAAAAGTCACTGTCTCCTATTTTTCAACATTTTCAAAAAGCACTTGCTCATCCTGATACATTGTTGTGTGCATTTTTTCACCCGGACGTGAGTTTTTTCACACGAGAGCGCATTTTTCGCCCGGGCGGGTATTTTCCGCCGGGGCGCGCATTTTTCGCCAGGGCGTGTATTTTCCACCCGGGCGCGCATTTTTCGTCCGGGGGAGCATTTTTCTACCGTTCGCTCATTTTTTCGCCCGGACGCGCATTTTTTCGACCGGGCGCATATTTTTTGCCCGCATTTTGTGCTGGGAGAGAATTTTCCGCCCGGACGCGCATTTTCCCGCCCAGGCGCGCATTTTCCCCCTAACGTGCATTTTCCGCCCGGGCGCCCGCGAATTTTCCTCCCGGGCGCGAGTTATCCGCACGGGCGCCAATTTTTCCGCCCGGGCACGCATTTTCCCCCGGACGTGCATTTTCAGTCAGGTGCGCATTTTCGGTCGGGCGCGTATTTTCCTTCTGGACGCACATTTTCCGTCCGGGCGCCCATTTTCTAACCAAGCGCACATTTTTAATAAAAAAAGTCACTGCAACGGAGATTTGCCAAACGATTTATAAAGTTTTTCTCCTTTCTGAAAATCTCGGCAAAATGAGTTTACCCAAACATATCTCCTTTTCCAATATACATTTTCCAAAGCTTCATTTTTCTTACATTCTTTTGTCACCACTCATTTTCCTTTCAGAAAAGCCCTCTCAAACAGAGCCTAAATCAGTTTTTAGTTGATTATTGTTGTGGGTAACTCGGTTTTTCCCTGATCTGGAGAATAAGTCCGCCTTAGCTCTGAGTTGGACCAGACGCGCAATCGGTAAATGAAAAACAATAGCAAATGAAAAAAGTTTTTTTTGAAGTGGAAAACCCGAAAAATGGTGAAAAACCACGTGGTTGGATCTTCACAGGATCAAAATCCACTATTTTGTTTGGTTTTACAAGAGTTACGAGATTTTCTCGGAGGGTGACAGACCACCTCTCTGTTACAAGTTTTGAATATGAAAACAACAAAAAATAAACTAAGTCATTGAAGGCTTGGTAGGAGCGCTCCAGTGGGGAAGAATGCTAAGTTCTTAGAGCCTCGATGGAAGCGCTCCAGCTGAGCCAGAGCCTTGATGAGAGTGCTTCTGTGGACTACAATGTCGCGTTCATGAAGCCTTAAGATGTCTTCGCGCTAGAGAGGGAGCAAAGCAAATTCTGAACAGAGTAACGATCTAAATCTCATGCCCTTGCCGGAAAACGTCAGAGCTCTCTCTAGCCTCTAGAGTTATTTGTCTTCAAATGAAGACTTGAGGGCCTATTTATAGTTTTCTGGAGAGATATGCTGGTAATTACGCCAAAGTGGAATTTGTGCTGCGAATGACGTTCCATTTTGGTCGCCTGGATTACCAATTTTAGCGAAATGATGAAAGTGCCCCCCGGGCGGTCCGGGCAGGGTGTCCGACGGCAACGGCCGGCGAAGGACGGAGGCGACGACGGCGGCCGAAGGAGGCGGTGATGGGCGCCGGCGCGCACACGCGCTTGGAGCGCGCACACGCGCTTGGAGCGCGTACGCGCGCCTATGAGGCACGCACCGCGCGAGTGCGCCTACGGGACGCGCGTTGTGCCTGCTCTGGCATGTTGCGCTTGTGCTCAGCTGGCTGTGCTTGTGTGCGCTCCTCGCACGGTCGCTTGTCCCATTGTCCTGACTCGAAAATACTTAAGGGGTACCCCACCAAATACCCCCAAATTTTCGCGAGTCATGATCCGAGAAGCGATGAGCGCGAAAATTTTTGAATTTAGCTCGGGATGTCCCGAAACCTTGTGATCATCAACTTTGGCGAATAATCGTTTGCCGAAAATTAGAATGAAAAAAATAATTGGATATTTCTTATAATATTGTGGAAAATATTCTCTGTCATTTCTGCGAGATATTTGATAAGAATATTCTTTTACTCCGCCGGTCCTTTTGATACGGGAGATATTACGGTATTAACAAATCCATCAAGGTTTATAAATTGGAGAGGGTCTTTGCTCTTTTTCTTACATTGCTGCAGAGTTCTTGAAGTCCTTGCTTAGAGTGAGCGGTCTTGCTGTCGTCATGTCTCTCTCAAAAGAACAACACAACATTGGGGGGGGGGGGGGGGACTATCTTAAATTGTATGACTATCATTACTTCATCAATGGATTGGTTGTATTCATAACTCTTCAACAGGTATTTGTTCTGTGTCACTCTCAAGTGCTTTAACAATATTGTTTTTGTTAAACATGGTTCATCTACATTGAATAATCTGCATACTACTGCTACAACTTCCTTCATGCATCAAAAAATTATTAGGGGTGTTCATGAAATCAATACAATATCTACATGAGAAATTCTAGTATGGAATCTCTTTGATTATTACGATGCACTATTCTCAAGAACACTGTTAAACTGAAGTAATTTTCTATGTTGTGTGTCATAATATCTAAGTTTCAAAATTTAAATGATAAATTCTAGGCTCCCTTAATTAGGGATAGGGGTAGATCCCCATCATTGCCGCAGTTAGGATCGGGGTGGAGCCCCGTCATTCTTTAAAAAGAAGTATCGTGGCTTTGAAAATGACTAACAAATTGAGGATCAAATTAATCCAGGCCGCCAGATCCCAAAAGTAGCCCAACTTTTTAGGTTAAGACTTCATTTGGTAGAGCGGTTGCGGTTGTAAAAGGAGCGGTTGCAAAGACATGTTTGTAAATGCAGTTGTTGGAAACTTGCTGCTGGAAATGAAGATCTGTTTGGATAGTCAGTGTTTGCAGAGCTGTTGAGAATAGAGAACCGTTCGACGAAACAGCGGTGACGTTTACGAATTTTTTAAAATAAATTGTTGAAAATAATATTTACATTTTTATTATTTTTATTAATTAATTTTAATATTAAAAATTATATTTTCAATTATATATATTTTTAATTAATTATATATATACTTAAAATATGTTTATTAAAAATACTTTTAAACTATAGAAATATATTTTTTGTAATTTTTATATTGTTTTTGTAAAAAAAATCATTCCTCCGCCCTGCGCCACTGGTCTGTCGTTCTGCCTCCGCCATGCTTCCGCATGACTCCATTGCCAGCGGCCTGCCAGAGCGCCTCCGGGATACCCCAGGCAGGTTCGCCAGGGTCCAGCGAGCCGGACGGTGGGCTCCGAGCAGGCCGTCGGCGGCTCCGCCACCGCGGTAACACTAAAAAAGCAGCGGATCTCATGGAGTAGGGAGGAGGCGGAGCCCAAGGAGGAGTAGGGAGGAAGCAGAGCTCGTGGAGGAATAGGGCAGAGGCAAAGCTCTTGGAGGAGTAGGCGGAGGCGGAGGTTGGAGCTGGAGCTTGGTGGAGGAGCTGGAGCTTGGGGTGGCACAGGAGGGCGATTGACGGGGTAGCAGCTGGTTCCAAAAATGAAACGCGGCGGCTGGGGTTAGAAGTCGTTGCTAAAGCCGAGTTAACAACCAGCCGCGGACGAAGAGTGGCGGAAGAGCCGGAGGAAACAAAAAGCCCAAGAAACCAAATGTGAGAGATCAGGAACTTCTCAACCCCCGATCTCCAGATACAGGACGGACCAACGAAGAACAGATAGAAGCTCCAAGTGATCTTGCATCTCGCGCTGCGGCGATAGGCTAACATAGTGAGATTACAAATCATATCGCCAGCATATTCTGAATCTCTACCTTCATTCTGAACTTCTTCTCACCCACTACTTCACAAACCCTACCGCTTCTCACACTGAATGTCTCCCATTCGTCCTCAGCACCGATCGTCTCCTCAATCCCTCAAATCACTCTGACGACTGCATTCCTTCTCCAAAGATTCTTCTTCATGGAAGCACAACTCCAGCAACTTCGCCGAATGTAGCCGTCCACCGAATGTCGCCGCCCCCCGCGAGTTGCCGCCCCCGCCGAATGTTGCCAGGCCCCGCGATGTCGCCTCCCCGACTGAATGTCGCTACCCTATGAAGTACACACGAATGTTGTTTCCCTCGTGAAGTCGAGCCCCCAAATAGGTGTCTCCCCTGACAGTCGCCGCCCAGCGAATATGACACCCTCGCCAAATGACGCCGTCCCCACCGAATGTCTCTTTGGATAGGGGCAGAGCCCCGTGCCTCTCACTTGTGTAGACAAACCCATAAATAATTACCAAAAATTCCCTGGAAGTTAGCATAATTACGTATTGCACCCCGCATACTTTTGAAATTAAGAAAAGCTCCCATGTAAGTTTACATTTCATAACATCCATGCGAAAAAATACCTATATTGGTGGGTGTTATGAAATATAACTTAAAGAGAATTTATGTAATTTCAAAAGTAAGAGGGGGGGCAACAGTAATAGCAAACTTAGGAGGGAGTCACGGGAAGTTCCAATTATATATGTATATATATATGTATATATATATATGTATATATATATATGTATATATGTATATAATAATATGTTATATGTATTATGTATATATGTATAGATGTATATATGTATATATGACTATGTATATGTATATATGTATATATGTATATATGTATCCTATGTATATATATATATGTATATATGTATATATGTATATATGTATATTTATATATGTTATATGTGTATAGTATATATATGTGTATATATATATATATGTGTATAATATATATATAGGTATATAATATATATATATAATATATATATATATATATATATATAGAGTATATATAGATATATGAAATAATATGTATAGTATATATAATATTGTATATAGATAATATTATATATATAGACATACATACATACATATATATAGCAACATGAAGAATAATACAAGGTAGAGTATTCAAACCCATGACAGAAGGTCTCCGTCAATAACTTGGGCATCCAACACCAATGGAAAGAACTCCTGAAAATCATGAAACTTCAGGTTAGGAATCTTTTTAAACATATAAATTTAAAAACTCGCATATCAATCAGCAAGTGAATCAAGTTAAATACATAATTTTAAATGAAATTGCAATCATTCTTAAATACTCAAAACTATTATTTTGTTCCAACTAAGTATATAAAACTAGGTGAGTGGTAATTCCTGTTTTGGTGATGGAAATTCAATGTTTTTAAGTGCACTCGAACAGGTAAACATTAAGAAGAGTGATGAGAAAAAAGAAAGCCTATATATATGAAAAAAAACAGTCTAAAATATTGATTGCCTGCAAACATTAAGAAACTAAGTATACTCTTGAAATGCTCAATTTATTTACTTAATCAATTACAATGAGCCTCACTTTAATATATAGGAGTGAGGGGTAATGAGGAGAAATATATAAAATAGAGAAATACAAGAAATAATAACTAGTAAATGCTAATACCTCCTGTCAAGTTTGGTGTGCAATGTTGACCATGCCCAAGTTGGTAATGATCATTCCAAAAGCGTTCATACTCAATCCATTCATGAGAATGTTTGACAGTTGTTGCTCACGAGGAACGAACGGAGTAAATATGATTCCTCTCACTATGTTTTTTTTAATGAAGTGTATATCAACCTCCTTGTGTTGGTGTGATCATATTGAACAAGGTTACGAACAATGTTAATGGCCGCCTTGTTATCACAAAATATTCTGATTGGCTCATTTTTGTCAAGACCAAAGTCTCTCATAATAGTTTAAATCCACAGTCCTTCATAGATTATGTGTCATGCCTCTGAATTCAACTTCAACATTAGATCTAGCCCATCATCCGACAGTGATGCTTTTGTTTGTACCTGGCTTGCAAACAATCTTTCTAATGCATGATTGCCCACCATCCGTCATGACGACACTGTAAAGGTGGTGTGAGATTGTCTTGATGCCCTTTACTCCAAGGGTGCCAAAATATCTCGCATCTACATCTTCTATTCTGATCTATTTGATCGATCATCACTCTCCTGATGTTGTGTATCAGGAAATCCAATCTCTCGGTACAGAACTTTTCCAGCACCAGTCATTATCCACTGACCTTGTAATTCAATAAAAAATATTTTCAAGAACTCCGTGTGATCTGCTATCTTCTTCATCTTCCAGATTCCTACGGGATGATCCGCCAACATATCTTGGGAGAACCGGACACTCCCACCTTGGATGCAACTGTCGCTCGTATCTCTGTCGTTACCAACCATCTACAACAACCTTTGATTGTGTCCCCTCCACCCTTCAACAATTTTGCTCCTGCGACCGGTCGTGGAGCTCATTGTGTTGTGTGGGGTGCACTGGGGGTCATCTAAAACCACGCCCTCTTTGATCGCATTGTGGATGACTTGATCATCTTGTTGAAAAATTCTTTGTGAAGCATCCTCACCTCTATCCTCAGGGTCATGTCAGTACTACTGTGCCTGAGACTTTTGCATCTGGTCCACCCCGCCGCCAAAGCCTGGCTGATATTAAGACTCTCATTTGTGTCTTTTATGGGCAATGTGCATCGCCTTAGTTTTTAATATATTTATTCATATTATATTTGAAGTTAAGTCTAGTCGCGTCACGGGTTTATCTTTAATATTTTAATGTTCAATGTAATTGCGTGTTTGCCACCCGAAAGTTCTATAAATAGACCCTCGAGAGTCTTGTATCGATAGGAATGAAAGAATTCTAATTCTTGTCCCCTTGTTGTGAGATATTTGGTGTCTCTTTTCCTCTAACGAGCAACACCGATTAGGCAATCGCGATCAAGGCTCCATTGTATCTCCGCCATCTTCCCTGCCTCCAACCACTCCTCCGACGACCCCTCGAGTAGCGCCTGTTAGAACTCGTGATCTTGGAAGACTGGCGTTCCGGTCTTGGCGAGCTGGCGGTCCGGTCGTGGAGAACTGGCGGTCTGGACTTGGCGGTCTAGCTCTGACAATTTGGCGACAGCTTTGGCGGACTGGTATGACAGTTTGGCTGTCTTGAGAACCATTGAGACTACGTCTTTAATAGAGCAAGTGAAGCTTGGTGATCTAACCGTTGTTGGGGTATGGCGGTCAGGAGGCTGAAGCTGCTGCGGACTGGCGGTCAGGAGGCTGAAGCTGTTGCGGTCTGGCGGTTAGAATTGTCTAACTGTTTCTGTTGCTTCTGGGGTCACCTGCGGTCTGTGGATTAGAGATCGGTGGATACTAAGTCACTGGGCGGTTAGCTTGTCTAACCGCACAACTCGCAGCGGTCTGTTAATATCTGTCCGCCTGTTGTAATTTAGTCTCACATTGTTAGTTGTATTCTCTCTCTATTTCCTCTCCCCTATAAATAGGGGGTCATACCCATATAAAATTGAGTTTTTGGAAATGAAAATCCTGTCATTTCGATTTTCTCACATGGGATCATAGGATAACTCGAGTCTTGCAGACTCATATTTTCTAACAGTCTATAGAGCACTTCTGCGGTCTCTGCAAACTCCGATTTTCTAAGGGCCCGATGATCCCTTCGGTCTTTCGTTGCTGATCCTTGCGGTCTCTTTCTGTTCGCTTCTTGCGAACTCCGCGGTCTCCACCCTTTAGGTGCAGTCTCTTTCTAACTGCTCGGTTAGAGGTTTGCTTTGTGCTCTTCGCGCATTCTTTCCTCAGTCCGCACAACTTGTCTTTCTGTCTGATTTCTCTATGGAGACTCCGACTCTTTCTTCTTCTTCTACCATGTTCGCGCCTCCTTTTCAGACCGCTACCTCTATTTCTACTCCTTCCGGTAATCTTGGAACTGCTTCCAAGCTAACTTGCCCAAATTATCTGGATTGGAGTGTTTCGTTTATATTCTTGTTACGATCTCAATGCAAGCGTCATCATCTTATTGATGACCATCCTGCTCAAGGGTCTGCTGCCTTTGATGACTGAGACGCTAATGATGTTTTGGTTAGAACGTGGCTTACTAATAGTCTTTCGGATGAGTGTCTACCCGTCATTCATCATGATAGGACGGTTAAGCCCTGCTTGGGCTCATCATGTTGCTCTGTACTCTAAGGGAGCTCAAACTTTGCGCATATACACATTATATGTTGATCTGTTTGCCCGCCCAACTTGACTCTTGTTGCTGCTATCAGGAGGTGCAAGCTCTTGGTGCCAAATTTCATCAGCATCGTCCCTTCTCCGTTGATCTTGCTAAACAACACAAACACTTCCTAAAACTTCTGATTGTGTGTTATCTTTTTCGCCTTCCAGAGTCTTATGATATGATTAGGCAATAAATTCTAGGAGAAGATGACTCTTCAACTCTTGATGCTACTGTTGCTTGTATCACCGCTGTTACTACTCTTCTTCAGCATCCTCTGCTTGCCTACCCACCCCATCCCGACATGATTACTCATCCAATTCGTTCGGGCAATCCTAGTGGTCGTGGAGGTCACTCTGGTGGGCGTGGTCTATATTTCCATCTCTGCTCTCACTGTGGCAAGACATGACATTTTGCAGATTGATGCTGGGTCAAGTATTCTCATCTTCGCCCTTCAGTGGGTGACACCACAAAGAAGTCCACATACCTTGCCTCATATTCAGGAAGTGCTAATATGCTCACTGAGGGTAAGTGACTTATTGACTCTGTGGCTACTAATCACATGACAAACAATCCTCGCGTGTTCTCATCGTTAGACAAACATAACCGGTCACCTCCGGTTTTTGTTGTGAATGGTACTCCGTCTCCTGTGTGCGGGACTGGTACAGTCCACGTCACTCCGTCTCTACGGCTTGAGGACACTTTCTACGTCCCCACTTTTTGTGCAATTTGATATCTGTTCCTTCTCTCTATAAACAACTAAACATCATAGTTACTTTTACATCCAATACTTGTTATTTTCAGGATCCTCACTCTAAGGAGAAGATTGCTACTGGGACTGAAAGCGACGTCCTCTTCTTCCTAGACAATGTCACTGCTTTCACTGCTTATGTTTCTCTTCTGCAGTGAAATATTCGCATTGGTCATCCTCCTCCTCGCCTCATCTACTAACTCCTACCAGATCTACCTCAGCGGGACTCCTCTCTGAACGGTGGTGTCTGCCAACTTGACAAACATCATCGCTCCTCCTATCCAACAAGAAAATGACGTAATTCTTCTCGCCCCTTTGATCTTGTCCACTCAGATATTTGGGGTCTCTCTCATACTAGGTCTGTTGGTAGGGATAATCTTTATTTTGTTACTTTTATTGATGATTTCTCACAATGTACTTGACTGTATCTTTTAAAAAACGTTCTAAATTTTTTGTGTTCACTACCTTTTATAATGAGATACATACTTAATTTGGTGTGTTTATTAAAATTTTTCGCACCAATAATGTCAAAAAGTATCTTAGTCATCTATTTTCGAATTTTTGCATGCATCGTGACATTATTCATCAAACAAGTTGTCCATACACTTCTCAACAAAATTACATTGTTGAACGCAAAAATCGTCATCTCCTGCATGTTGCTCGCATCATCCTTACACAAATAAATGTTTTCCGATCATATTGGGGTTATGCCGTCCTTCTCTCTTGTTATCTTATCAACCGTATTCTCTCTTCGGTTCTTCACGGCAAAACCCTGTTCTCAATCATGTATCCAGAAGCCACACCATTTCTTTTACCTCTACGCGTCTTTGGCTGTATGACATTTGTTCACTCTCCTTCTCCTGATCGTGACAAACTTTCTCCTCGCTCTTTTAAGTGCATCTTTCTTGACTATTGAACGACTCAGAAGGGGTATCGGTGCTTTGATCATCTTCTCCGGAAACAGTATGTTTCTGCTGATGTCACGTTCTTTGAAGATACACCTTACTTTTCCGATCCTTTACTCTCTCACCACGTGATGATTCCCCTTTTATACTTGTTTTCTCTGTACCTCTACCTGAGTCTAATCTTTCTCCTACGTCTCTTCCTCTTCCTATGCCAGCTTCTGTTTCTCCACCTCTATCTCCTGATACCACTTTGCCTTTGGAGCCGTTGTTGATAGTTCCCGGGCCAATAATCTCTCCGAAGGATGGATCTAATATAGAAGACAGGTCGAATCTTGATCTTCCCATCGCTCTACAGAAAGGGGTTCATACGCGCACTAAGCATTTTATTCATGATGTTGTCTCCTATGTTCGTCTTTCCTAACTAGAAGGAATTTTGCTCTCGCTCTCTCAGCTACTATCACCCCGGCTATATATCAATAAACTCTCGATATTGCTCTTTGGAAAACTGCTATGGACGAAGAAATGAAGATCTGGACCGAAAGGAGTACTTGGACTCTTATCTCTACCCCTCCAGGGGCGGATGTGGTTGGTTGTCTGTGCGTCTTTGTCATCAAGTTTCACCCTAATGGAACTATTGACTATTATAAGGTGATGCAGGACGACGCGTAGGGTTTACGCGCCTGTCGGCTTTTCTAGGAAATCCTAAATGCATGCGATGATTATATTAATTTTGTCAGCTTTAGAGCGGGCGCAGTACTAAAAAAAATTACGCAACTTGAATTTAAAAGCACAAAATAACTTCTTTTTAAAAAATGAATTTTCTTAATTAAGGTTCGATTTCAAATCCGGGAACGGAAGTTTGCAACTTTCGTTCCGCTCCCCTTATTGTAGCAAAACGGAAATCGTGAAATCCAAATATGTTTCCGTTGGAGTTTTCGACGTAGCGTTTACTGACGAAATTTGGACGAAAACCCAGCTAAGAGTTTGCTAACCTACGAGAAAATATTGAGACACACACAAATGAAGAGATAGTAACAATTACCCACGGAAGAGGCGTCTTCCGTATTCGAGGTCGATGGCGATCACGCGAGAAATCCTCGTCACTTTCGATCTCCACTCCGAGGTCAGCCGCTTCGCACACGGGCACCAAGGAATTTAACACTCCCTCACACGAGGTGATTCCACGGAATCACTCAACAATGTAAGAAAGCCACAAACCTAACAAACCTAAAATTCACTCGCTCTCACACTCAAGGTGGATCCACGTAATCTCACACTTGCGGTGGATCCACGAAATCTCGAAACACCCTAACAGGAAGCACACAAGCAACCGCTAACACCTAAACAGGAGATCCACGACAAGCCTATACTAATTTATCATTAGCTACAGTCACCACTTTTCATGAACAACATCACTAGCATCAATCACCTACTCTCACGGGGCATCCAGCAAACAACAAGTGGATACTATTCCTTAATTAAAAACTTACAGCAATTGCTTCAATTTACTGTTCATCGTTCTCCAAACAGCAACCGGAAAACATAATATAAGCAGCAGCTAATTTTCCTATACCTAACATCGGATAACACTGCTCATCTTCTCCAGAGGAAGGTAATGGCAGTACACACATCTAACACCTAACTGTAACAGGAATTCGCAATGAACTCTTACACATAAATCGCATATATCAATATCAATTTCATATTTTCATCTTCATCCCTAATGCTATCCGAAAGCACACGCCTAACTCACGACTAATTCACGCCTAATCTCTAACAAGAGCACACGACAACTTCATCAGAAGTATCAATCCGGCAAGAACACATCAGTTTTTCATTACATCCATCAACACCAAAAAAACACAAATTACAAGCTTTCCCTTTCTAGGGCTCCAAGAAACTGAAAATAAAAAAATAACTTGCGGGAGGGTCGGCCATGGCGGAAGCTTGGCGGAGCGGATATGGCGGAAGCAGGCGGTTGCAGAACCGTCGGGGGTTCTCCTGGAGTTGCACCGAAGTCAGAGGAGTGCGGGAGGAAGCCGATCGTGGAGAATCGTGGGCAGATCGTGCGGGAGAAGTTGCGGTAGGACCGGGTGAGCCTCCTGTTGTTCGCTGATTCGGGAGAAGATGAATAGTGCCGGCTTCAGAGTTCTGGATCGGGAGAGGAGATGAACCGGGACTCTCCTCCAATACTTAACCTAATATATATATATTTATATATATATACGAGCATCTTCGCACGGGCTACGCCCGTGCTCGATGCTCTCGGGCGGCTTTCGGCCGGATCCAGGCGGGCTTCGCCCGCCTCCGAACGGGCTTCTCTGATGCTCGATGCATCGTTTCGGGCTGCGCCAGCATCAAAGCGAGATGCACGCACTTCAAGATGGGCAGTGCCCGCAATATATACATATGAGTACTCAAAATGACCGTAAAAAAATATAAATCAATATTGCAATTTTTTTTTTTTAAAAAATTACGTTTTTGTCGTAAAACATTAATTTCACGCAATCTTTCTTCATCTCTCTCCCTTTCTCTCTCCCTCTCTCTCCTCCCCTCTCTTTCTCTCTCTCCCAACTCTCTCCCCTCATCTCATGCTTTCTCATGATCCAATGGCTCTTGTTTGATCTATGGTGTGCCTCCAAATAGCTATATTGCTTTATATAATAAGATATATATATCTGATTTATATATATATTCACACATATATATATATACATATATAACTTATATATATATGTGCTCTATTTGGAGAGCAACACAAACCTCTCAAATATGACGACGCACGCAAGCATGCAATAACATGACAACGCGCAGGCGTGCAACGAACTAAATTAACAACATTAACTTTGCAATTTAAAATTGCAACACAATAAATGACACATATAAAACATGTAACACATAGGGTTGATTGAGGTCCGGACTGGTGCGCCGTCGGGACTTCTTCGCCAACCTAGTCGGGGCTGGTCTCCACCAACTCTCCCCCTCTCGAAATCACTCATCTCTGGTGAGTGCTCCAGTGATCGTACGGAAGAGTATCAACATCCATGCCAACGATCCACGTATCTCTGAAAACCATCATCAGTAGTGGTCACTGTCCAATATGTGCTCGGGAGCTGGAATAGAATAATCTCCTGGTGTCCATGCTCAACCTGAAACTGACAGTGTAAATAGAAGGAACTACGATGGAAGTGTCAGTAGCGGAATGAACGTCGGTATGTCCTGAATGTGGCTCCTCAATCTCACTCACCAACCCAGAAGAATCAAATGGAGGAGAAGGCAATGGAAATTCTAAAGACTCATGCGAGTAATCGTAGAATCAAGTCAGATTGGCTACGTTAAAAACAGGATTTGCTCCCCAAACGGAAGACATCTCAAGTTCATACGCATTTTGCTCAATCCGATTTACTACTCGAAAGGGTCTAGTTCTATGGTAGCTAGCTTCTTTACGGTACCCAAAGGTAGTCGTTCCGGATTTAGCCGAACCATAATCAAGCAATTCATTTTAAAATTAGTAGCTCTTTCATGCCCTTTTTTTAGAAAAATTGAGTTGCATAAAATTCATAAATACTATGCATTTATCCGCTCAAAAATCTTTTATGCAAATCATGCAAATGCCATAAATGAACTACTAATACGACTAACGTCACTAACCGATGGTCTCAGATGATAAGAGCAACTCCTGAAAGAGGTACATGATCAAGAGGCTCAGATGGTGGATCAATAAAGAACTTATCGCGGGGGCGATGATCACTCAAGTGCAAATCAGAGACAACAGTGATCAAATGTGCCAACATGGTGTGCGAATTGTTTCTACACGTGTGCGTGACAAGATATAACAACAATGAATAAGTGAGTGCACCCTCAAACTCGACTGTGTCACTAAAGATGGAAACATCCCAAATGTGCGGGGAACCCATAAATTTGCCATCTGGGGTATCGCCGGGAGGGGTATAATAACATTCGTCGTAAATGCGACGCGTGCAAACGTAAGCTCCAATAACAGATGGAGTGCTCAGATAAAAGTGCGCAAAGTGTGACAACCGTACTGAATGTGCTAGGGAAGAGTGAGGCATCAGGAGGCTCACCAGGTGGGACATAGAAGAAATCATCGCAAATACGATGGTCAGCAGATGGTGCGTCCCATAACTCATCTAGAGTGCAAGCAACCAGATGACTATGCCCAAGCACTATCAACATCAAGTGAGACAATGAAGCAGGTATTCATGTCTTAAAACTCGCAAGTGTACTATTCAGAAAAAGCTCATCCACACAAAGGCGAGGTGGCTCATCTGGAGGCTCAATAGGAGGGTCGTCAAATGACCCATTAGTCGAGTGATGGTCCTCCAAAAATAAACCATCAGAAGGGGTCATACTCTCAGAAAGGGTAGAAGTGACTACCTCGAGATCACTACTCAGCTCTCGGCTTCCGATCGTAATGTCACTCGGTGCGCCACTAGGTGAAGTGTGCAAGGAAGCTACACTCAAAATAGAGCTAGTAGAGATCGAATCCTGGACGGGTTCACTAAGTGGAGCCGACTCACATGGGGCTTGACTCCACACATCCTGTATAAGAATATCAGATAGAGTCGGTGATGTCTCCCTGGTGTGGGCAGTGGAATGCTCTCGTTGACCCTTAATGTCTATCATCATGTTCACATTTGGAACACTAGGAGGATCGCTAGGTGTGACGTACTCGTGACGATAGTGACCTCTATAGGTAGTTCGAAGGTAATCATGATGAGTGTGCATGTCATAATCATGTCGTGCTCGTGGGCGATCACAAGTCCTACGAACGTGTGATGGTGGTCGCACATTTGCAGTCTCAGATTCCTCATAAAAAGGAGACGTGTAGTATCGATAACTAGAGGTATACTGAACTCTATCCTCATAATAAGGTGTCGAGGGACCAGTATGATCTACTCAAGTACGAAGATGATAACGCCGATAGTCATCGTACGGATCGTCTCTATAATAAGAACGTGTTGGTGGGTCAACACGATCTCGGGAAGTGGTATACGGTGCTCGAGTATAATCATCGTAGTATCGTAAAGATCTCCGTGACTGGGCACTATGGGTGTGAGTGTAAGGGTAGTCGTGATCCTCAAATAAAGGGTTCCTCCTACAGGTAGACATTTCCACAAAGTGATGAGGAACATCGTAATGTTCATGGACCGAATGCTCATCTCGAATTTGAGGCGGCATTGACACTCGAGGGGGTATTTCTAAATTACTCACCCTACCTCTAAGGTTTTCCAACCCTTCACGCATCTGACATGTACTCTCAGTTAATGCCGTCATTTGGTAGGCGAAAGGCATAAACCACTGGGGTGGTTCTTCCCCTTCGTTCCCTTGGCTCGATTGACCACGCACAATTCGACGCATTCTATCACTATGCTGATTCATGCAAATAAAAGAAGTTAAATGCAAAATATGATTATGCATTAAAATTTCTCTTTTTTTAAAACAAATGTTATGCGGGTTCCTATTCTACACAGGGTGGATCCCGAAATTTAGAAAAATTTTGGAACCTCCCTCTGATACCAAATTGATGCAGGACAACGCGTAGGGTTTACGCGCCTGTCGGCTTTTCTAGGAAACCCTAAATGCACGCGATGATTATATTAATTTTGTCAACTTTAGAGCGGGCGCAGTACTATAAAAAATTACGCAACTTGAATTTAAAAGCACAAAATAACTTCTTTTTAAAAAATGAATTTTCTTAATTAAGGTTCGATTTCAAATCCGGGAACGGAAGTTTGCAACTTTCGTTCCGCTCCCCTTGTCGTAGCAAAACGGAAATCGTGGACTACAAATACGTTTCCGTTGGAGTTTCGACGTAGCGTTTACTGACAAAATTTGGACGAAAACCCAGCTAAGAGTTTGTTAACCTACGAGAAAATATTGAGACACACACAAAGGAAGAGATAGTAATAATTACCCACGGAAGAGGCGTCTTCCGTATTCGAGGTCGATGGCGATCACGCGAGAAATCCTCGTCACCTTCGATCTCCACTCCGAGGTCAGCCGCTTCGCACACGGGCACCAAGGAATTTAACACTCCCTCACACGAGGTGGTTCCACGGAATCACTCAACAATGTAAGAAAGCCACAAACCTAACAAACCTAAAATTCACTCGCTCTCACACTCAAGGTGGATCCACGTAATCTCACACTTGCGGTGGATCCACGAAATCTCGAAACACCCGAACAGGAAGCACACAAGCAACCGCTAACACCTAAACAGGAGATCTACGACAAGCCTATACTAATTTATCATTAGCTACAGTCACCACTTTTCATGAACAACATCACTAGCATCAATCACCTACTCTCACGGGGCATCCAGCAAACAACAAGTGGATACTATTCCTTAATTAAAAAATTTACAGCAATTGCTTCAATTTATTGTTCATCGTTCTCCAAACAGCAACCAGAAAACATAATATAAGCAGCAGCTAATTTTCCTATACCTAACATCGGATAACACTGCTCATCTTCTCCAGAGGAAGGTAATGACAGTACACACATCTAACACCTAACTGTAACAGGAATTCACAATGAACTCTTACACAGAAATCACATACATCAATATCAATTTCATATTTTCATCTTCATCCCTAATGCTATCCGAAAGCACACACCTAACTCACGACTAATTCACGCCTAATCTCTAACAAGAGCACACGACAACTTCATCGAAAGTATCAATCCGGCAAGAACACATCAGTTTTTCATTACATCCATCAACACCAAAAAAACACAAATTACAAGCTTTCCCTTTATAGGGCTCCTAGAAACTGAAAATAAAAAAATAACTTGCGGGAGGGTCGGCCATGGCGGAAGCTTGGCGGAGCGGATATGGCGGAAGCAGGCGGTTGCAGAACCGTCGGGGGTTCTCCTGGAGTTGCGCTGAAGTCAGAGGAGTGCGGGAGGAAGCCGATCGTGGAAGAATCGTGGGCAGATCGTGCGGGAGAAGTTGCGGTAGGACCGGGTGAGCCTCCTGCTGTTCGCTGATTTGGGAGAAGATGAATAGTGCCGGCTTCAGAGTTCTGGATCGGGAGAGGAGATGAACCGGGACTCACCTCCAATACTTAACCTAATATATATTTATATATATATATATCTGATTTATATATATATTCACACATATATATATACATATATAACTTATATATATATGTGCTCTATTTGGAGAGCAACACAAACCTCCCAAATATGACGATGCACACAAGCATGCAATAACATGGCAACGCGCAGGCGTGCAACGAACTAAATTAACAACATTAACTTTGCAATTTAAAATTGCAACACAATAAATGACACATATAAAACATGTAACACATAGGGTTGATTGAGGTCCGGACTGGTGCGGCGTCGGGACTTCTTCGCCGACCTAGTCGGGGCTGGTCTCCACCATAAGGCTAGGCTAGTTGTCAAAAGTTTTACTCTGACATATGTTGTGGATTTCTTTGACACCTCCCCGATTGCTCGCATTAGCACAAACCGCGTTCTTTTCTCTGTGGCTGTTAACAGGAATTGAGAGATGACTCAGTTAGATGTAAAAAATGTCTTCATTTATGGCGATCTGCAAGAGGTGGTACACATTGAGCAACCTCCTGGGTTTGTTGCTCAGCGAGAGTCTCAGGTGTGTAAGTTGCGAAATACAATATATGGTTTAAAGCAAAACCCATGGGTCTGGTTCAATAAGTTCAGCAAAGTTATCTCAGTTATTGGCTTTGCTCGAAGTTTTGCAGATCATTCTCTTTTTATACGCAAGACTTCTAAAGGACTAGTTGTTCATACTGTCTATGTGAATGACATCCTTCTTACAGGTGATGATAAAGAGAGAATTGATGTAGCAAAGAAATATCTTCAGCAACATTTGGTTACATAAAATATGGGGTCTCCTAAGTACTTTTTTAGGAACAAAAATCTCACGAAAACCCAACTCAGTAGTGCTCTCACAACGGAAATATGCGTTGGACCTTTTGAAAGAGACTGATCTTCTTGGGGCAAGACTCGTTCGATGTCTGATGGCCGTTGGTGGAGACAAGTGTTGGGCTGAGAATTCACCTCTTCTTCTAGATAGGACCAAGTACAGACTATTGGTGGAAAAATTAATCTATCTGACTGTCACAAGATCAAATATCTGCTATGCAGTAGAGAAAGTCAGTCAGTTTATGCAAGCCCCCCAAAGAGTGTTATCTTCGTTCAACCTTGAAAATTCAGGAATATGTGAAAGGGTCTCCGGGAAAGGGGTTACTATTTCAGAATCGAACTATCTGAGGATTGAAGCCTACTCTGATGCCAGCTATGCTGACTATAAAAAGATAAAAAATTTATGTCTGGTTTTGCACCTTTGTGCGAGGAAATCTGGTTAGCTGGAAAAGCAAAGAAACAATTTGTTGTGTCCAGATCAAGTGCTGAAGCTGAATATAGAAGCATGACTTCGACAACTTATGAGTTGAAATGGTTACGTATACTTATGCTTGACTTAGGGGAGGTTTATGATCATCTCTTGTCAATGTTCTGTGACAACAAAACTGTTATATACATACCAAAAAATCTAATTTTTCATGACAGGACAAAACACATAGAAGTTGACTATCACTTTATTAGAGAAGAAATATTGAATAATCAAATCTGCACTCTGTTTATCACTTCCGACAAAAAAATTGCAAATATCTTTATCAAACCAGTTTATACTTTTCTTTTAAATGTCTGTGACAAGCTGTGCATGATTGACATAATGCTAAGAGGGAGTGTTAGAACTCGTGGTCTTGGAGGACCGGTGGTCTGATCTTGCCGGACTGACGGTCTGGTCTTGGCGGTCTGGTCGTAGCGGATTGGCGGTCTGGACTTGGCGGTCTAACTCTGGCGGTTTGGCTGACAACTCTGGCGGACTAGTCCGGTAGTCTTGAGGATCACTGAGACCGCCTCTTTAATAGAACAAGGGACGCTTGGCGATCTAACCGCTATTACAGTATGGCGGTCAGGAGGACTGAAGCCGCTACAGACTGGCAGTCAGGAGACATAAGTCGTTGCGGTCTGGCGGTTAAAATCGTCTAACCGTGTTTGTTGCTTCTGGTGGTCAACTGCGGCCTGTGGATTGAGACCGGCGGATACTGAGTCACTGGGCGGTTAGCTTGTCTAGCCACACAGCTCGTTACGGTCTGTTAATATCTGTCCGCCTGTTGTAGTTTAGTCTCACATCGTTTGTTGTATTATCTATATATCTCCTCTCTCATATAAATAGGGGGCCATACTCATGTAAAGTTAAGTTTTTGGAAATGAAAATCTTGTTATTACGATTTTCTCACAACGCCATAACAACTTGGTATCAGAGCTCAATCGATCCTCCCTTCCACAGTTTCTCAGCAGCCACTCCTTCCTCCAGTGACAACATATTTACTTCCCGCGAGCAACGATCGCGCAGTCTCCTACGAGCAACGATTGCGCTGTCTCCTGCGACTGGCGAATTGCTTCCCGTGAACCACGATTGTGCAGTCTCCTTCCAACAATGCCCAGACGCACGACGTTCGATTCTTCTTCCGCTTCACGACTGTGTTCTCTCGGTTGTTCACACCCTCACAAGACAGTCGTTTCGTCAAGCTCGACGGCCTTTAGAAACCCCAACCCTAGGAACAGACCACTCCTTTGATGGGCCTCTTCATGTCGTCCTTCTGCTGCCTTTGACGTCTCAATAGACAACACTTGTGTCGTCCTCGAGCTGCACATACCTGCTCCCTTCGAATCTTCATCAAGCCTCGTCCGTCCATTCTGCTCGTGCACAACTTCCATTGAGCCGCTTGCTGATCCCTCGAGCCCCACGTCCGCCGATTTTGATCCCTACACCTGCACGCCACTCTCACACGCCATTTCACATCTTTTCCCTTTTTATTATTACTATCCTTCCTATATGCGGTTGCCTATTCACATCAATCCCTCACACCATCTCATTTCGACCTGTCACGTGCCACTATCTTATTCTGCTACCTCCAAGGCAAGGGACAGCGAATGCTTGGAGCATATTTATTTGCGTCACCATTGGGCGACGCAACGGTTCTCGCGGCAACTCCCAACTAGCCTTTTCAGAGGAATTTAGTCATCCAGTCACCTCTCTTTCTCCCGTGTTATTTCAATCCGCAATAAGGGCGACACAAGATTTCATGTCTTCTCTTCAAGGATTCATGTCCATAGAGGCCCGCCTTTGGGAAACTGAAACACGTCATCAAGATGACATGACCACCATCGCCATCAAGCTTGACCGCCACCTTCCCCATTGTTACTACCCCACCTACGGATCACGGTAGCAACAGTCAAGCGCCGCCACCGCCACTTATTCGCAATGAGCCACTGACTTTCATCCCCCTTAATCGGTTATTCTACTCGTTATATCAGGTTGGAATTTCCAACCTATGATGATAAAATTGATCCATTAGGCTAGTTCACAAAATGTGAGCAATTCTTTGGCCACCAACAAACTCCGACAGGCAAACAAATTAATCTAGCATCGTTCCACATGCTCGACTCCGCTCTATTGTGGGTTTCATCTCCTAACCGACCAGCCAAATCTGATGTGGGAAGACTTCAAACAGTTCTGCAATTTGCGTTTCGGTCCTATCCGCAACAACCCACTTGGTAAACTCGTGTTTTATAACAAATGGGGTTCGTGAACGAGTACCTAGAACAATTTCACAGCCGGACATCGCGACTTCCTGCAAGTGGATGTCAAATTTGAGGCCCTCAAGACATAGTGATTGCTATGAGTCTGTCCAGGCTCTGCGGATGTCGCCTCCAGATAGTACAAGAGGCCTACCCGCTCACCAACACATCATTCAACAGGTTCATATCGAGGGTTCTCCAGCCCCACCGGTCTGCCGATTATCTTGGGCCGAGATGTTACAACGACGCGCCCGAGGATTATGTTTTAACTGCGACGAGCAATGCACTTGCGGCCACAGGTGCAATAAGCTTTTCTACCTGCACGTCGATGACTCCGACGACGAGAGCGTCGAATGAAGTTGCACCACCATTGACCTCTCTTGAGCTTGAGGTGAAGCTCATTTTAGACGGTGGGAGTGATGTTATAGGCAACATGCCCGACCAATTGTAAACCAACCCTAAACCCTAAACCCTAATACCAACTGTCACAACCCGCATTTTCACCGCATATAATAACTTATCAGAGTTAGAGAAAATGCGCGTCTTGATGCCACGTCAGCATGGGATAACTGCGGACGCTCAGGCAGACACCTACTTAACTTAAAGAATCTTTCCTCATGATTAAGTAGGTGTCTGCCTGAGCGTCCGCAGTTATCCCCTGCTGACGTGACATCATGACGCACATTTTCCCTTACTCTGATAAGTTATTATATGCGGTGAAAATGCTGATTGTGACAGTCACCCATCCCGAAACTACTCTCATCCAAGCACACTTAACTATAGAGTTCTTTCGCTTCTCATCACCAATTGAGCTGCACACGGCTCGAAAGGCCGGTCGTCAGCACCCCCAGCATCTAGCTCGAAATGGTTAAGCCTCAACAGGCTTGCAGACCATGCACCCCAACTCGTCTCTGGTCCACCGACGGGTTGTTGGAAGCCGCAACCTCCCTTCGGCGAGAAGTGATACAGTTAAGTGCTTATACGGGGACTTACCAGGAGGTCACCCATCACAGGACTACTCCAGCTCGAGCACGCTTAACTATGAAGTACTTTCGCATCTCATCACCAATTGAGCTACAACTCAATTGGAGATGAGAAGCAAAAAAACTTTATAGTTAAGCATGCTCGAGGTGGAGTAGTATTGGGATGGGTGACCTCCTGAGAAGTCCCGGTAGAGGCGCTTAACTGGATCACTTCTCATCAAAGAGAGAGTTGCGGCCACCAACAACCCGCCCATTGTTGGAGAGGGGTTGGGGACCTGGGGTGCATGCTCTGTAGATCTATTTGAGACTGAATCCTTTTGAGCGTGGTGTTGGGGGTGCGTGCTGACAGTCGTCCATTCGAGCAGCGGGTTGGGTAGGTCGTTACAAAAAAAGTGGACTTTTTTGTAACAGCTTCCCCAACCCACAGCTCTAAAGGACGACTGCTGACACCCCCAGCTTCCAGCTCGAAAGGGTTCAGCCTCAACATGTCTGCAGACCATGCACCCCAACCCCTCTCCAGCCCACAAGTGGGTTGTTGGAGGCCACAACCCTCCCTTTGACGAAAAATGATCCAGTTAAGCGCCCCTACGGGGACTTCCCAAGAGGTCACCCATCCCAATACTACTCCCATCAAAGGGTGATGAGAAGTGAACGAACTTTATAGTTAAGCATGCTCAGATTGGAGTAGTCTTCAGATGGGTGACCTCTTGGGAAGTCCTCGTAGGGGCGCTTAACTGGATCATTTCTCGCCAAAGGGAGGGCTCCGACCTCCAACAACTCGCTTGTGGGCTGGAGAGGGGTTGGGGTGCATGGTCTACAGACTTGTTGAGTCTGAACCATTTCGAGCTGGAAGCTGGGGGTGCCGGCGGGCGTCCTTTCGAGTCGTGGGCTGGGGAGGCCGTTACAAATCATACAAATAAGAACTCTCTTGTCTGCTCTCACCTCGAGAAGCATAATTGGATACCACCGATCTTTGTGGTTGGTGACTCTCCTGCACCAATTTGTGGATTCGGAGACGTGAATATCACCTCTCCTCTCTGGTTGGACGACACTCTATTTGTCCCAAATTTTCCTTACAATTTGTTATTTGTCAGTGGTCTTTCACAAAAATTACAAATCATTTTCTCATACTGCATGTTATTTTAGGATCTTTAATCGAAGAGAACGGTTGCTACTGGGATTGGATGAGGAAATCACTACTACCTCGACGATCTTTCCATTTTCTCGGTACATATCGTCTCTACCTCTTTGCACCAGTGACATTATCATCTTGGCCATCACCCACTAAATCGCTTTCATCAGCTACTGCCATCTTTAAAGTCAAAATCTACTTTAGAATGTGAGGCTTGCCAATATGGCAAGCATCATCATACTACATTCCCAGCAAAATTCTGTTAGAGTTTTGTTTGTCTTTTTGACCTTATTCATTAGGTTATTTGGGGTCCTAGTCCCACCAAGTCCGTTGGTGGAGAAATTTTATACTTTATAATTTTTATTGATGATTTCTCTTGAAGTACTTGAGTGTATATTTTGAAGGAGCGCTTTGAATTTTTCTCTTTTCTCTAAATTCTATAATAAAATTTGCACACAGTTTGGTTTACCTCTAAAATTATTCGAACTGATAATGCAAAAGAATACATGAGCCAATAGTTCTCATATTTTTGCACCTCCAACAATATTATTTATTAGACCAATTGGGTGCATATGTCCCACAAAATGGAGCGACATAAAGGAAAAATCGACTTTTTGAAGTTGCTCGGACACTCGCACGTCAGATGAATGTTCCATGCATCTATTAGGTTTATGCGATTCTCATTTCTTGTTTTCTCATTAACCATCTATTCTTCTCCTCTTCATGGTAAGACTCTTTTTTCTCCTCTATTCAGATAGTACACCTTTACCCTCACCCCATAAGTGTTTGGTTGTACTACTTTCAAACGAATTCCTACATCTGGTCGTGATAAACTCTTTGTTCGAACCACCAAATGTATATTTTTGAGGTAGTATCCAACTCAGAAGGGCTATCGTTGGTTCGACTCTAACTCCAATATACTTATGCTGATGTCACCTTCTTTGAGTCGCAACACTTATTTCTCTGAGGACGGAGGGACTCTTACTCTCGAGATCCCTTTCCTTTCTCTACCACCTTTCCCCGACCTCTATTTTATCATTCTCTATCATTTATGCACCTTTATGAGATATCCCACAGCTAACACCAACTCCTGAACATATACCTCTTCTTTTTCCCTTCCCTTATCATTATATCATCGCATCCCTACTTCCCCACATGTCTTCACTCCTTCCACTCAAAGTCCTCGTCTCAGCTCTCAGGTCAGCTCTACTCTTGGGAAGGTTCCTTCACCTCAGCAGACTCAAACCTAGATATTCTCATTGCTCTGCGGAAGGGGATAAGTAAGAGTGCACAACTTCCTCTTACTAATGTTATATCATATGTTAATCTCAATCCTCCTTGTAACAAGTTTTCTTGGGCACTCTCTACCATCGACTACCTAGTACATATCACAAAGCTCTTTGTATACCTTGCTAGAAAGAGGGTATGAATGAGAAAATCTTTGCCATGACATCACAGGGTACTTGTACTCTTGTCCTTACCTTATTTGGAGGTTATGTTGTTGTCTATCATTGACTTTTTGTCATCAGGTTTTTCCTTGCCGCTGTGGATATCTTCTCCTCTGTCCGTTGTGACCTGTGCCTTGCCGCTGCGGATACCTTCTCCTCTGTCCGCTGCGACCTGTGCCTTTGCAGCTGCGGATATCTCCTCCTCTGTCCGCTACCTACTGCTCCCTGTTCGCTGACTGTGTCTGCGCGACCTGTGTTGGTTGTCGGGGTTTGCCGCTGCAACCTCTGCTCTGGTTGCGCGATCTGACCTTGCAAGTTTCTTTCAAGTCACGGCGACCTCCCTTCCCTAGCCACGGAGACCTTTTCTCTACGGCCTTCTCTTGCGCGGACTCCTGTCCTAGCCGTCATGGACACTGCAGCCCCTCCCTTCCCGCACGTGCAACCTCACCTTCTGAGGTTCGTGATGAGCTTCGTATAACCACCATCTCTCTCAACAAGAAGGCTAATTTTGTTGAATGGGTACATTCGGTCCGCTGTGTTCTACAAACCAATGGTCTTCTCCACCATCTCACTGGAGCAAAATCTGTTGAGCCCACTGATGACTGGCTCCATGATGATGGTCGGGCCCAATCATGGATGCTTAACTCCATGGACACCGAGTCATACCGAATAGTCATGTATTATGAAACGGCCATGGAAATGTGAGATGAACTGCATTCTCTCTACTCTAGCAAAGACAGCTTACAACACCTGTTTGATATTATCTCCGCCCTTCAATCCCTGGAACCTGGCTCCACGGGCGATTTAACTTCCTTTATCGCGAAGGATAAATCTCTGGTAGAAGCCTGGATACAACATCATCCCCCCTCCACCGATCTTGTTATTCAACGGGCATAGAAAGAAGCTGTTGGGATCGCGATGATGATGGCCCGGGTTCCCAGTCATCTTCATAGTGTCCGGGCACAAATCCTTTCCTCTTCTGTTACGCCCTCCCTATTTGATGTTTGCTCCATGGTGCTCAAGATCACACCACCATCTGAGGCCCCCGCCAGTTTTCCTATGGCTCTACTCCAGCAGCTCCTCTTACCTACTAAGGCTCCTCCGTCTCGTAACTCTTCTACTCAGGTCGGTCACTTCACGTCTCGAGGACGTGGCCGTGTCGGACGCTCTACCCTCAAGTGCACCCACTGTGGTCGGGATGGTCATCTTGAAACCACTGCTATCGCAAGCATGTACTGCCTCCTCATCTTACTGCTACAACTACTGTTGCACCACCCCCCATAGACCCTACAAACCAAGATATCAACGACCTTCGCCTACAACTTCAGCAGCTCCAAGGCATTGTTAATCGCTCATATTGTTCAGTTGCTTCTTTCTCCATCGAAGGTATATCCTGCCTCTCTCATAACTCTCACTGAATTGTCGACTCGGGTGCTACTCACCACATTACCTCTCAGAAGCCACCTCAGTACATGCACTAAATATCCCAAGTTCATCATTGTGGCGAATGACGACACAACTACGGTGTCAGGAGCTGCTGACATGCGGCTCACTCCTACTCTCTCATTATCCTCGATCTTTCATGTTTCGGGATCCCCCTTCAATCTACTCTCTGTGAGTAGGCTTACACAAGATCTTGATTGCTGTCTAATCTTCTCTCCTTGCTCTTTTGTTGTGCAGGATCGTCGAACGCGGATTATTATTGGTAAAGGACGACTGTCAAATGTGTTTTATCTCCTGGATGTATCCCCTTCTATCCTCTCTGCAGTCCCCTCTGTCAATTGGCATCGTCTTGACCATGCTCCCCTCCTGAGTCTCAAAAAGGCTCTTCTGGATGTCTCCCTGCATGAGTTTCTTGTGAATACTGTATTTTTGGCAAACAGCATTGTGTTTCTTTTTCGTCAACTTGTACTTGGAGTTCTCCATTTTCTATCGTACATTCTGATATCTGGGGCCCCTATAAAGTCCCCAGTGTTTTGGTTATTAGTACTTTGTTAACTTTATCGATGATTATTCACGTCTTACATGCTTGTATCTACTTCGTGATCGTACTGAACTAACATCTGTTTTCCGTACTTTTATTACTGAGACGCGCACACAATTCTCTGTTACCTTAAAAATAATCCGCACTGATAAATATCGTGAATATACTAGTCACACCTTCTCAAATCTGTGCAACGAGTTTGAGATCATTCATCAGACATCATGTGCTTATACCCCCCAGCAGAACGGAGTGGCCGAGCGGAAAAATCGACATCTTCTTGATGTCACTCGGTCCATTATGCTTCAGATGCAGGTACCCATGAAATATTGGAACTTTGCCGTCTCTACTGCTTGTCATCTCATCAATCGCATGCCCTCCTCCGTGCTTGACTTCGCTTCTCTGTTTGGCCTCCTTCCTACCAAGTCTTCATTCTCTCTCATGCCCCGTGTCTTTGGCTTTACCTGTTATGTCCACTCTCTTGGCCCGCCGAACGACAAGCTTGCACCTCGAGCCACAAAATGTATGTTTGTTAGCTACTCCCGAACTCAGAAAGGATATGTTGGCTACTCTTCTGAAAATGAAAAGGTGTTCGTCGCTGCGATGTCACTTTATTGAATATCAGCCCTTCTACTCCACCTCATCTGTACTGCCTCCACCTTCCACTAATGCGCGCCCGGCTGTTCCCGTCACAACGTTGCCCCACACCGCACCTCCTCCTACTCGACTCCCAGTGTCAACATTCCCTCAAGCCCCTCCTCCACTTCTCCGTGTCTATACCCGTCGCTCATCTCGGAAAAATGCCCACCAGCAACTCCCTTCTACTGATGCTATCCCGCAGATTGACGATCAGGAAACATCATCTACGGCTCATCCAATGGTAAATTATGTCTCCTTGCATCGCCTTTCTCCACCTCTTCTCCAATTTTTCCTCTCTCTCCACCATTTCCATTCCTAACTCCTTGCAGGAAGCTCTACAACACCCGGGGTGACGTGCGGCCATAGACGAAGAAATGACAGCTCTATGAGCTAACCAGACTTGAGACCTTGTCCCTCTACCTCCCGGCGAGTCTTGTGTTAGTTGCAAATGGGTCTTTGCTATCAAGCATACTTCAGATAACATTGTTGACTGTCTCAAAACCCGCCTTGTGGCTAGGGGCTTCACCCAGCAACATGACATTGATTACGACGAAGCGTTCTCTCTGGTCGCCAAGATGAACACTCTTTAGTCTTTATATCCCTTGTTGTGCATCGACAGTGGCCTCTACATCAGCTAGACATCAAAAAATGTCATTCTCAACGGCGATCTCCAAGAGACTGTGTATATGCATTAACCGTCTGAGTTTGAGACCACGGGGGAGTCTCGTGTATGCCATCCGCGGAAGTCTATATATGGTATCAAATAGTCCCCTCGCGCTTGGTTTGACAAATTCAGCAAATTACTTCGCGAGGTGGGTTTCACATGTAGCTCTGTTGATTTCTCTCTCTTTACACGTCATCAGGCAACATACACTGTGATTCTTCTGGTATATGTTGATGATATCCTAATAACGGACGACGACATTTCCGGGATCCAAAACATCAAGAAACATTTAAACTCAGCATTTCAGATGAAATACCTGGGCAATCTTCAATACTATCTTGGACTCGAGATTGCAATGAGACCTGATTGTCTTGTTCTGTCCCAACGGAAGTACTGTATTGATCTTCTGCAGGATGCACACTACTCAGGATGCAAACCTGCGGACACTCCAATGGATGTAAACCATAAATTGTCTTCACATGACTCTGGAACTGAACCCGTTCTTATAAATCCAGAGTACTACCGCCGATTGGTAGGGAAACTATTCTATCTCACGGTTACACGACCCGATATTTCATTTGTTATTGGGGTTGTAAGCTGATTTATGCATGCTCCTTGGACGTCCCATCTCCAAGCGGTCGAACGGATTCTCAGATACTTGAAGACTGCTTCAGGACAAGGACTCGTTTATAAACCATCCCCTTCTCTGTCACTTGTTGCATATTCTGATGCTTACTACGCAGGTTCCCTTGATGATAGGCATTCCACGACTGGTTTTTGCACCTACCTTGGTGGATACCTAATTACCTGGCATAGCAAGAAACAGTCGGTTGTGGCTCGCTCATCTGCTGAGCCTGAGTACCATGTCATGGCTGCGGTTATGTCTGAGCTCATCTGGCTGGAGAGTCTATTCAGTGATTTGGGCCTCAAACTCTTTTCTCCGACAACCCTGTTCTGTGACAATCAAGCCATCATACATATCGCCAGGAATCCTGTATTTCATGAGCGGACAAAGCATATTGAAGTTGACTGTCACTTCATTCGGGAAAAAGTTCAATCAAAGAAGTTGGAGTTAGAGCATGTCTCTGCTTCAGGACAAGTTGCTGATATATTTACCAAAACATTATCTCAGACATTATATCATCAGTTCTTATCCAAACTTGGTGCCTACGACTTGTACACTCTAGCTTGTGGGAGAGTGTTAAGATATAATGGAAAAAGCTCATGTATAATCTATTTAGTCTCATATTGTAGATGTAAAAGACTCTCCCTCTCTTCCTCTCTATATAAGTGTATGTACTCATTTATTTGATACTTAATAAAAATTCTGGGTGATTTTCTTTCACTTACATCTGTCTCTACAAAGCCCAAGATTAAAAGTCAAAAAAGCTCATTGTACATTTTCTCTATCTTGCATTTAGTCTTATATCTTCAAGTGTAGATTCTTCCTCCTCTACTCTACATTAAGAGAGGAGCACCCATGTAATAATTTATATATTTTGAAATAATTAATATTTATATTTCAAATTCTCATTGGTATTAAGGCAACCTCTTAGAGTACCAGGCTAAAAATGACACAGTTTTATGTACTTCGAAAATAGTTGACATTTTGTTGCAGAAATTTAGAAAAAATACCTTGCAGAGATGGTATAGAAAAATATCCTTAAAGAACCAATCATCATCCAGAAACACGGATACTCCATGGTCAACAATGTTCCCTTTCTTTTGGTCCTTGTGAAAACCATGCTTTAGTTGGAAGTAGATCACTATAATGAACTGTGGCAAAGGGAAGTAGGGAACAGACACATTTTAGATATTAGTGGGATTTGTTCTCTAGAATACGATCTTATAAATATATTATTAAGCCAATCATAAGAGATAAAAGAGTGTAAAATATATTATTACTATTCGATGGAATATAATCAGACTAATACCAACCAGTCATTTCGCGAAGAAAATGTGGCCGGGCAATTAACCAACAAACAAAACTATTTGTGAAAAGGAAAATTTGGTGTTGCATCGAAACATATTAAGTGTTGACTGATCTAGCTAACATAGAGCTTGGTAAAATGGAATTATTGAATAATTCAAAATTTTGATTATTCAGGACACTTGAGATTAAGCATTGAATTTCTAATAGTAGTGGATCCATAGTCCAAAAAAATTGTGATTGTTCAAGAAGAAATGGAACAAAAAGGTACAGTAGAACTAGGTCAATTATTGGATGATGTTTACGCAGTTTACCCAAAGCTAGATGTAGACGGACATAATAAAACCAGTTGTTATTAATACCTCCTTGATTCTTTCTTCCATGACCCGAGCTCACCAATATTTAAAATAAAACTTTGACAAAATAATAATTGTTTGTTGCTGAACAAACAATGTGGAATACAACAAAAACCATGAAATTGCTTTTTACTACCCGCAAATTAAACTTTGCATGAAGCAAGTTTGCAGATGTCAAATGCCTAGTTGATGTTTGATTGAGTTTGAAATGTCGGATATTGAAGTTTGACAAATACTATGGAAATTTTAAAATATCTGATTTTAATATTATATACATACAATTGTACATATTTATTTATTATACATAATATTATTTGTATTACTTTATATATATATACACACACAAGCACAAAATACATTTTGTATAAGATCAATTATTGGGATAGTTTGCTAAATTACAGGTTGCACCCCTCTTACTTTTTGAAATTACAAAAACCTCCCCTTTTTACTTTTGAAATTACAAAGGCTCCCCTGTAAGAGTACATTTCATAACATCCCTGCAAAAAAAAGACCCCCCTGAAAATTTACTGTAAGAGAGTATTTTTGTGCATAAATGTTATGTAATGTAAACTTTTGGGGAGATTTTTGTAATTTCAAAAGTAAGAGGGGTGCAATCTGTAATTATGATAACTTCAAGGGGAAGTTTTGGTAAAATAAAATCTTAATTCTAACATTGTGAATTATTTAAAATTTAACCCTAAATATACATTAAATATTCTCATTTATTATTTAAATGGTAATTGTATTTTCTAATTATAATTTACTAAAAATCAAATGATCAAAATCCACAATATTTTAACAGCTGAATTAACAAAAAAGCGCATAACATATTAGCCTATATAAATGCATGTATTCTTGTGTATGACTTGCACGAAGTTAAGAGTGGCAAGAGCAAAATCCCACAAAAGCCGACAAAAAGGAGTTGAGCACAAGAATTATTTTAAAAACCCGCGATGCTATGGCCGCCTGTAGAAGTCTTGTGTTAGACACTTCTGGGGTCTAGCAATTTTTATTCATTGGACAAGCACTGAATTAGACCCGCGATGCTCAATGGTTCTGAGTGTTGGGCAATGAATTGTGTATATGAACAAAAAATGGGAGTTGTGGAGATGAGAATGCTTAGGTGGATGTGTGGACACACGAAACTGCATAAAATTAGGAATGAATGTATCAGAAATAAGACAGGAGTAGCACCAATTGTAGAGAAGATGCGAGAAACTCGACTAAGATGGTTTGCACACGTACAAAGGAGACCATTAGAGGCACCCGTTAGGCGTTGTGAGAGTCTAATCACTAGACATGTTAAACGAGGGAGGGGTAGACCAATAAAGACTTGGAATGAAACCATAAGGAAAGACATGATGCACTTAGGCATTAGTGAGAGTATGACAAAAGATAGGGCACAGTGGCGACAAAGGATCTGTGGAAACCCTATCGCAAGTTTCCCCAAATGATGTGAGGAAAAATCAGAAGTTTTCAAAAATCTGCCCACGTAACTTCAACCCATATAATTTAAACGGCAACCCAAAAATTATCCGAATCATCATAAAAAAAATCAGAAAATATGCGCCTTTACTTTAACATCATCGGGGATTGTAAAACAACTATTTATATAAAATCAAAAATTATAATATGCTGCGCGCAATATTTGGTTCGTCACAGGATCCATATACCCTAAAGGCTTGAGTGTTGTTGTATCTAGATGATTAGGGCAAGAAGGGAAATCTCATCTTGCTGTCAATTGGGCAATAAAGACTTGGAATGAAACTATAAGGAAAGACGTGATATACTTAGGCATTAGTGAGATTATGACAAAAGATATGGCACAATGGCGACAAAGGATCCATATAGCCGACCCCACTATGGTGGGATAAAGGCTTGAGTGTTGTTGTTGTTGGACAAGCATTGAATGGATGAGTTGCATTATTAGTTAATACTTAATACTCAAATTAAGATAAACTCTTGCAGTAAGATGAAATATGTGGTTCTTCAAATTAATTGTTCAATACTTAGAAATACTTATTAATATACGAGTATATGTGAAAACATTATGAAGTATGTGTAGAACTGAGAACCGAACTGAATCACAATCGAGAACCGAACCGAATCGGAACCGAACTGATCTTTTCGGTTCGGATCTGGCTCTATATCTTAGATACGTGGGTTGATTCCAGTTCTCAATAGTGAGAGCAGAACAAACATGGATCGGTTCTTGGTATTAGGTGGAACCAATCTGAACCGACCTGAGTTGCATCCCTAATGACTTGGGGCTGCCTTGAGAATGTCATCGTAGGACTAGGCAGTTGACCCAGGATGAATGCAAGGTTAGATGGTGGTGGGCTCAAGGGAGTGGTGTTCAACATGGGCATCCTAGGTTTCAATGCATAACTGGAGGCAAGGATTCTTGTGTGTTTCTAGAGGAGGTGTTTGACGACATCAAAGCGGGCTCCGACAATGGCGTGAGGGAGGGGCAACACGATGGGGGTGAATCAAAAGATAACTGCCCTCGATCAGGCGAAGGAATCGACATCGTGATTGTTGAACCAAATGACAATGTTGACTTGGAATCTGAAGATCGCGAAACCAATCATGGAAGACATGTGCGAAAGTGAAACAACAAACACACACGATATAGAAGTGAGAGTCGGCATGTATCAGTACTATCCAAAACATTCATTCATCCACGATAATCTCAACACACACAAGCTTAGAGTAATTAAGCCCGACCTCGAGGCATTAAAGTAAATAGGGAAATAGATATATGCAAGAATATAAGTGCACTAAAATAACATATAACATGCATCGTCTTATGTGGCGTCGCTAGATGGTGGGGCGTCACTCGTTGCATTATCAGAATCTCGATCCGGATTGTGGGATCTTACAATCATACAATCCAAATTTAGTAAATTGATCTGGATCTTACCCAAGATCTACATCGTCACCTCTACGATTGGGATGACGATAGAGACTTTGGGATCGCTATCGAGATCCCGACCCAATTCTACTGGTCTAGCCAAAGGAAACAAGAAACATGTCCAACCATATCCTGACACCATTCAACCGGTGCAGCACCAATACCCCATCGCTTAA
Organism: Platanthera guangdongensis; assembly: GCA_039583875.1. NCBI lineage: Eukaryota > Viridiplantae > Streptophyta > Magnoliopsida > Asparagales > Orchidaceae > Platanthera > Platanthera guangdongensis. Next base: position 42,772,954 of record CM077152.1, read on the forward strand.
CCCTATCTCAATCCTGAATCTCATACCCCATCGCAGAATCATATCTTTCTGATTTACACCATCTCAAGTGCCGGCTGCTGACTACAAACGGAGGCCAGGGGAGACGTCTTTGATCATTTCTAGTCCAAACAAAGTCTTCATTTTCCTTAGTTTCATTTTAGGTGGTGTTTGTGTCTTCTCTTCCATTCCAGTGTATCAACAGTCCAGAAGTTAGCAATCCAGTGGTTTCCTTCTTCCAAGCCGACATTTTCTCTTCCTTCCTAACGTACGAGCAATCCAGCGGCTAAAAATATAGCATACGAGCAATCCAAGCTACCTGCTTCCAAAGTACGAGCAATCCAACAATCCAGGTCTATCTTTCTACTTCCAAGCTTCCAGCAATTAATCGGTCCAAATTCGTTTTTACTGTTAGTAGCCATCGGGCGTCCAACCTAAAACTGATGTTAGAACGCTATAATTTTTCTGATTTAGTTATTCAATAATTTTTTGATATTATTATTCACATACTAATCAATTTAATATTTTTTTTATTAATTGAGCATGTAATTGGATGATACAAAGTTCAATTTTATATTTTGAGTCCTAATTTATGAAGATTGTAGGATCTTAAGATCCACGATCTGATCCGATCCAAGCTCAAAATGATCTCATCTAGGATCTCGATCCTGACAATCTTGGTCGTAGCCTTCCGTAATAATGTATCCTTGATATAGGGATATAGGTTTAGTTTCTTAATGAATAATACCCTATCTAAGGATTTTGATGATTCATCTGATTATTGAAATTAAATAAATTCCATTACGGAAACATGTTAACCTTGCTTTAACTTTCGTTTACTTTCCTTGAGAATTCTGCAGCTCAATGTCAATAGATTTGAACATCAGTAACTTGAATACTTGATGCAGGGTAGGTTATGAGAGTGTGTTGACACTAATGCGACTTATGCAAGTGATGTGGGGTTGACTCAAACGGACTTAATCTATATGATGCTTGTAAGACTTGATTTAATTTGAAATTAAATTTAGCAATAAGATTAGATAAGTTTAGCGAAACAACACGATGTTCACCACCTTTTCAAGCGAATAAGCAAAAACATGTTCTCCTTCACACAAAGGACTTTAAGTTTAACTTACACAAACAGATTTTATATAAAAACAAGAAAACGAAACAAGAGCGCAAACAAGACAAGATTCCCAACTAAATATGCAATGTTCATTCAATATTTAATATAGAATAAGACACTATAAAAAATACTCGCATGCTCAAGATCTGGCAGTGGGAGGAGATGAGAGACGACTGATGTGGATGGGGTGGCTTTGGTGGTAGGAAACAGAGAAGGGGGCAAGCTTACCACAAGAAAACAATGGTTGAGGGTTCAGGTTTGTGGCGGGAGACATGGGAAAGTGACGGTGGTTTGCAGTGGTGGCGGGGAGGTGTACGATTTGATGAATCGTCGGAAGCAATTGGAGGTTGACAGCAGTGGTTGTGGACGAAAGTCGTGCGGGGTCGACTAGGGTGAAGTATGAGAAGTGCCGGAGGCATGAGATTTAGCGATAAGGAGATTGAGCGATTAGCGGTAAGGGCAGGGAGAAGATCGTGCAGACTGGGAGAGACTGAAGTGGTTAGCGACGACAGTTCTGCAATTACTGGAGATTAGGAGTGGACGGTTTGCAATCAACATGTTATGGGAGGGGGAAGATTGGGCAGGATGCTTGCAGTTTTCACGGTGACTCACAGTTTGAACAAGTTACTTAGTTGATAGAAAAAAAAATTGGTCACGATGTCTCTATGAAAGTAGCAGGTGAAGAGGTTTTACAAGTACAAAGATATAAAATTGATAGTTTATTTTTCCATGTTATTTTATGCTGCAATTATCAAAAAAACAATTCCTCAAGGAATCTAATCACTTATTATATAAAAAATTTGATTTTTTATACTTTGACTTCAGTGTGAGTGAAAAAAGTATTTAGAGAACTAAGGAAATATAAACAAGCAGAAGACATTACCTTTGTGAAGAGCTGACTTCTGGTCTGAAGTGGCTGTATAATAAAGAGAAACATCAAATAATTGAAAATAACATTTAAAGATTAACTAGATACTGAAATTAAGGGAAGGTCCAAATAATCTGAGGCATATGGCATATCTCCATGATAGAACTACTATTCTATGCATAGTTTGGTAAGATGCAAGGATTGAGAAAATATTAACAAGTAGAGGGATTTGGGTTCAGATAAATTTAAATGAAAACTATATGCAATTGACATTTTAGATGGAATTTTTTGTCACTGTAAAAAGCAGTATAAACCTCTACAATAGCACTTGCTTATTCGTATTGTTGTCGGCAGCTGATGGAGTCCACAAAGAGGAAGTGGGAAAACTCCACTCCAATTCACTTAAACAAAAGTTACTTCAAGCACACAAACCATGGGCCTTAAGAAGCTAGGATTACACCAAAAATGCAACTAAGTCCTCCAAGAAAAAGAAAAACTGCAGAAAGAGAAATATGAGAAATTAAAGATACAGGAAAGTAAAGTAATTAGTCCTCATGTGTAAAGATGCTTCGCTTCTTACCCCCAATCAAGTTGCTCCATGAATTGGCTAACTCAATCGCCACATTATCATCCCAGCGCTTGAAGGACTCGCTCTTGAGTTAAACACTCAACTTCTATACCGCATCTAGTTTTTGTTTTCACAGAAAGCAGATAAGCTAAAAAAAGTACACATTTGTGACACGTTATGCACCCGACATGTTAGACCTGGTTCGATCGAAAACACAACAAGATCATTCGGCTTTCCAATGCCACCCCATTCGACGAGATTTTGATTATAGAATCAAAAATCTGATAAATGTCTTCAAATTGTCACCCCATGTTTTAAATAACAATCACTATCAATCATTGGAATGTAGACAAATTAGTCTATATCCACAAAACTTTTCAAATTTGCACATCTCTTATCAATCTCTTGCATTGCTTCACCAATATAATCTTCATCATCATATTAATTCTCACCAGTTGAATCTTACATATCATGGGACAAATCAAAAGATAAATCATCATAATTAATTTTATTCTCACCATTAAAATCAACATGCTCATCATATGATCTATCACATATTGACAAATAATTATCTTCATAACACACATGAACTTCAAATTTGGCTTCAACACCAAAGGCACTATGTTTTCCGCTTCAATGATCTCTCACATTGTCAAATTTCATCAGCTCATGCTTTTCTCGCTCGTCCAACTAATTCAGAAGTATTCACAAGAACAAATATATAATCACATATTGATTCATCAACACAATCTTCATGCTCAATCATACTCAGTATTGTATTCATCAAAGAGTGGCAATAGAATTATATCATGGTCGGTGTACTGTGATATAGAGAGGTGAGTGTGTTTGTCATATAGAGAGGTGAGTGTGTTTGAACCCTTGTGATGTAATGTCTGATGCAAACCAACATACGAATTCAACCTGTAACAAAATAAATGCAACCCAAAACTAAATGTATGCACTAAGAGTTCGTTCAACAGCGGCCTGAAATTGGAATTGAGGAATTGAAATTCATCCAATTCCAAAACCAACAGGAATTGAAATTGGCTAAATTCCAATTATGTTGTTCGAGTGTTATGCAAAATTGAGCATCAAGAAGTGGAATTGGACAATTTTGTTGTTCGGCTGCAAAATGGAATTCAAATATGAAATTGGAATTAACAGAGTATAAAAAATAATTCAAAAAAATATATGAAATCTCCAAGCACATGAAAAAGTCCACAATAAAAAGAAAGTCCATACATAAAAGAAAGTTCATACCTTCAGAGGGACCCTGGCGTAGTCGTATCGAGCGGGTAGGAGACCGCTCTCTCTCTCCGACACGGGGGATAATACTAATCGACGACCGTGTGGGGGTACACGATTTCTGGGGTCAGGCTGAGGCTGAAGTGACATACGGTACTCATCACACTGATGTGGAGGTCTATCACGCGTTGGATCAGGATTACGCCTTGCTGGCAGAGCTGGGGCTCAGAAAGGACAATCACGACGGTGGCGGTCTACTGGAGGCTGACCAACTCTCGGGGGCTGGTCGAAACGTGGGGGAGCATCAGGGTCGTCCTTAAGTGAATCGTCACGTTGTATTGGAGTGTCCCTGACATTATCTAAGTGGTCCAAACGAAGATTCACCTCGGCAAGATCATGACGCACATCGTTGAACTGGGCACCTAAGGTGTCAAAACGATCTAGGATAAGGCGCTGAAACTCGGCAAAAGCGGCACCCGAATTCGAGCTCGCCGCTCGGTCGTCGGTGATTAACGGATCAGACATGCTTTCCCTAAATATCCTATCACTACGGAGCATGCAAATGGCCTAACCTCGCTCTGATACCAAAATGATGTAGGGTAGGCTACATGGTGCACAAAACCTAGAACTCTAGGTGGGAATGCGAGTGTCACACGCTAATCCGAATCTAAATGCAACACAACCGTCGGAGACGACGACTAACTTTGAGCAATGAAATGTTAACACCACACATTTACTTAAAGGATAAAACAAACATTCAATTTTAGCAATTTAATAATGGTCTTCGTCCACTCGGAGGGCCAAAGCCAAGCGCGTGGAGAATAAACCCTCTCTGCAAACTATTAGTGCACCGTAACAAATTTCCACAAGCGCTAATTCAAGCAAAGCATAAAAGACAATCCAATAATAATGAAGATTCAAATAGTCTAATACAACAAGGGCTCACCAAAGTAGCGGGCTGATCGAGGCACTGGATATTATGGATCTGGATGCGTAGATCGGTGATCGAAGGGAGAACCGGCGGCGTGAAAATGATGGTGGTGGCTGTCCTCGACGGTGGATGGCGAGATCGGGCCAGAAATAAATAGATCCGGGCACGAGGGTGTAGATCCGGGCAGGAGGGAGTAGATCCGGGCAGGAGGGAGGGTGGATCCGATGTTTGGGAGCGGATCCGGGCAAAAAGGAAATATGAGCGGTGGAAATAACAGATCAGGGGTGAAATTTCCAGATCCGCACTAATCTGGAAACTGGTGCTGTTTTGGGAAGGAAATGGTGGCAGGGGAAGTGGATCCACGGAAAGGAATGTGGAAGGGGATTGGTCGGGGGCTGGGGTGGCTATTGTCGGCGGTGGAGAGGGGCGGTGAGGAGGGTGACGGCTAGGGAAGAGGCACCTGGAAGGGTGCAGGCTGGTAGGAAGGTGATCGGGTGGAGGGAGGGGGAAAGCTGGGGTTGGCGGGAAGAAAACAGCCAGCGGCTGTTTGGGTGCAGGCAGCCGGTCGGCTAGGGAAAACAGGGGGGTGAGGTTGCGGATGGGGAATTTGAGGTGCGAGGAAGGAGGCAATGGATGGGTAGTACCTTGGGGAGGAGTTTGAGCACCTAGGGTTCTACGACGTCGACACCGGGGGGTTATCGCTGGAATCTGGGAAGAAGCTCTCCAAAATTTTGCAATGCTTTGGTTCAGCCCCTAAGACCACTATTTATAATAAAACAAGACACTGGGGCATCCCTATCAACAACCATGAATCTATGATTGGCCGGAGGGAGAGGCCACTAAATACATGAATAATAAACAAATAAAAATAAACTAATATATTATTTTGACTCGCGGTGACATTCTGAACGCAACCGCGGAGCCGGATCGGCGATCCGAACAAGCCTTCCTATGCGAATAAACAAACGTGGGTCCCGCCTTACGGCGAACCCCTTCTGGTGCACGATCTGATGGATCTCCATCACTTAGTATTTTTTGAATCACTTCTTCGACGATAAAGTAATTAAGTGTTAACTAACTATAAGTTGTGCGTATGTTTGGGAATATCTTTCATAATAAATCTCTCATTTATGTCATGTACATCACTTAGTATTGTCATGGATAACAATAGTACACCAGCAGTGCACGCAGCACCCGCAACACCAACAGTACCAGACCCGACAGACATGACTGCTATTATTGCTACGACGGTGGTCGTAGCCATGTTTGAATTCAGAAATGCACTGTCTACTACAGATCCAACAACATTTCTTGTGCCAGCTGTCAGGGACTTAGGGATGGTCCATTACCTGAGAAACTTCAGTGATCTTCACCCCTCCAATTACAATGGGGAAGAGATGCCGATGGAGACCGATGATTGGTTGACAAAGACCTGTAACTTACTCGAAGTGATGGAGTGTCTAGAGAACAAAAAGGTTCATTTAACGGGTTTTCTCCTGAAAGGGGAGGCCCATCAGTGCTGGACCAGACACTAAGAAAACGACCACGCTCGTAAGTAACTTAGTTTAAAATTTTCTTTCCCTAGTATTCATTATCCTTTTAGCATTATAATAATGTGATATCAAATGTTGTCAGGTCATACCGCAGATATATTCACGTAGAATGACTTCTCGACAACACTAGCTAGTTGGTTTGTACCCCCGTCCGAGCATCGCAGTCTCCAGGAGAAGTGACTTGGGCTTATTCAAGGGGACAAAACAGTACTAGTATATAAGCAGGAGCTGACCCACTTATCTCGATATGCGGGCACGATGCAAGGGGGCGAGAACGAGAAGTGTAGTCATTTTGTGGATGGACTGCATGATTCTCTGAGGCAGTCATTGATGACAATGGTTAATGTTGATTACAAGAGTTTAGTGTACACTGCAAGGAAGTTGGAAGCTGACCAACAGAAGGTTCAGAAGCGCAACAACTTCCGATCGAAGCGGCCTCAGGATGCACCTCAACAGCAGCAGAACAAGGATAGCCAAGCCAAGAACTGGAATAAGAAGCAGAAGTTTGATGGTAAGAAAGGTGAACAGGCTGAGGCCGGGATTAAGGACTACCCTTTCTGTACTAAGTGTTACTGTCACCATCTGGGTGAGTGTTTGGCTACTGCAGGGGTATGTTATAAGTGCCAGCAACTGGGACACATAGCCCGTTACTGCTATGTAATTGAAGATTCAGTATGTGGACATTCAGAAGACGGCGTTCAGTACCAAATATAGACACTATGAGTTCGTGGTCATGTCGTTCATGCTGACCAATACCCCGTCCGCTTTTATGGATCCAATAAATAGGGTATTTCGGGAATTCCTGAGTTGTTTCGTTATCGTCATCATAGACGACATTCTGGTGTATTCTAAGAGTGCAGAAGATCATGCTACTCATCTCAGGATCATTTTTGGTAAGTTCTGGCTTTCAGAGGTTGCATTCTTGGGACATGTTATCTGTCAGAGAGATCTCGTCGTTGACCAGAAGAAAATAGAAGCAATAAAGGATTGGTCGAGACCAAAGGCAATTACTGAGCTCCGCAGTTTCCTGGGTTTAGCATGGTACTTCATTAAGGACTTCACGAATATAGCATTATCGTTGACTTCGCTCACCAGGAAGGGTAAAGCATTTAGTTGGACAATTGAGAGTGAGCTGGCATTTGAAGAGTTGAAAACCAGACTAATGACCGCCCCGATTTTGAGTTTACTGCCAGGGTGAGATGAATTTCAAATTTATAGCGACGCCTCGGGGCAAGGTTTGGATTGTGTGCTTATGCAACATAGAAAGGTCATAGTCTTCGCCTCTAGACAGTTAAAGGTTCATGAGAAGAACTATTATATGCATGACTTGGAGTTAGCAGTCGTCATCCATGCATTCAAAATTTGGAGACACTATCTCTACGAAGTTCGTTAAGAGATTTTCACTGATCACAAAAGTCTCGAGTATATCTTTGATCAACAAGAGTTTAAATATGAGATAGTGTAGATGTTTAGAGTTTCTGTCAGATTATGATGTGGATATCCAGTACCACCCGAGGAAAGCAAACATGGTAGCAAATGCACTTAGCAAAAGAGGTTCGAGTTACTTCCTCCTAACCCAGCAAGAGGAGCTGGTGTGAGATTTGGAGAGACTAGAGATCAGTCTCATGTCACCCTCCAGTTCTGGATTTGTAAGTTTAGTTTGGATGAAAATCACTTGTGATATTAAAGATAGGATCAGGACAGCTTTACCCTTAGATCTGAAGATGGCAAAGAGAATTGGGATTTGACTCAGGCAGGCCGAAAGGATAAGTTCACCATTCAGGAGGGTTTGTTGCTGCACAATAGTAGGGTGTGCATTCCAGATGTCAGCCACCTCCGAGAGGACATTCTGTTTGAGCCTCATAACTCCATATATTCGATACATTCGGGTAGCACGAAGATGTATGCAGATCTTAAGAAAATAATTTGGTGGTCAGAATTCAAGATTGATGTTGCAGAGTATGTTAGAAATTGTGAAAGATGCAAATTAATTAAAACTGAGTGTCAGAGGCTAGGAGGCAAGTTACAGCCACTTCCCATCCAAGAATGGAACTTTGAGGATATATCGATGGATTTTGTCCATGACCTTCCCAGATCGCAAAGTGGGAATGATTCCTTATGAGTTATAGTTGACTGTCTCTCTATGGTTGCCCATTTCATTCCTAATAAGAGGACAGATCAGGGTCCGAGAATGGTGCAGTTGTATGTAGATGGGATTGTCTGACTGCACGGTGTTCCCAAAACTATAGTTTCAGACAGAGATGACGGGTTTACTTCTAAGAAGTGGAGATATGTTCAGGAGCGATTGGGCACTAAGCAACATTTCAGCACCACTTTTCATCCCCAGATAGATGAGCAGAAGGAGCGCACGAATAAAACTTGGAAGATATGCTTCAGATGTGTAATTTAGATTTTGGAGGCAAGTGAGAGAAGTATGTCACTCTGGTTGAGTTCTCCTACAATAATAACTTCTAGGCAAGCATTGAGATGACCCCTTTTGTGGTAGTACTGTATGGCAGACGCTGTCGGACACCGTTGTGTTGTGCTGAAAGTGAAGAAAGATCTTCTATCAAAGAAGCTTGGATTGACAAGACCACAGATCGATCAAGTTCATCAAAGAGCGTATGAAAATAGCTCATTATTGTCAGGCCAAATACTATGACCAGAGGCACAAGTCAGTGGAATTCAGTGTGGGAGTATGTTTATCTGAAAGTCAGACCAGTTAGATGAGTTTCTCGAATCAAGCGGATGAAGAAATCGAGTCCTCGGTTCGTTCGCCCATTTGAGGTACTGGAGCGCATTGGTGAAGTTATTTATAGACTAACCTTACTTGAATAAATGAGTGGAATACATGATGTATTCCACGTTTCCTATCTGAGAAGAGCAGCCAGAGATCCTAGTCAGATAATCAGTACCGAGGAAGCACCAATCAAATCAAATCTTAGTATTAATATCAAACCAATCAGAATAGCAGACTCAAGAACTCAGAAGCTCAGGAACAGAGAGGTCTGTCTTGTAAAAGTCCATTGGATGAATTGTGTCCGACCAGAGTATACGTGAGAACGAGAGGATGAACTCCGGAGCACAGCAGATTTTGCATTCCTCTTTGACTCTGGTATGTTTGTAATTTTTGAGGACAAAAATTTTACTAGGAGAGAGATTTGTAACATCCGTAATTTTAATACAAAAATAATCGGAAATTGCAGGGTTCGACCTCGAGCGATCCTGATCGAGCTAGAGTCTTGTCGAAGTGCGATTAATTCTGCATTAATTAATGGATTAATTATTATAATTAATTCATATTTAGTTTTAACGCGACATTAATCTGTGCGAACAAAACAAACAGACCGAAAAAGAGTAACAATTTTATTATCAAAAAAGTGAGTATTACAAAGTTATAGCCTCCCTTTTATAGAATGGAGGAGATGAGAGAGATTCCAAATAAGCAATGTAAGACTAAAAAATTACAAATATATGCGGCTTTACAAATAAACAAACCGAACAAGTCGCGCGGTTAGACGAGTAGGCTAACCGCTCGACAACCACCAGAAGGAGAGAACAAGCTGCCACAGAGAACAAGCCGTCACAGGAGACCGCCAGACCGCCGGTCTCCAAGTTGCCTGAGACAAACCGCCAGACCGCTTGGATACCAAACAGCAACAGCCCGGCAGACAAGCCGCTGAGATAAACCGCCAGACCGCCCGGCCTCTGAACATCAACAGACTTTCCGGCCTCCATACTGCAACACTCCCCCTCAAGCTGGAGCATAGATATCAATCATGCATAGCTTGTCGCAAATGTGGAAAAAGGAAGCGGACACCGGCTTGGTGAAGATATCTGCCAACTCGTTGTCAGAAGTGACGAACGGAGTACAAATCTGTTTCTTCAAGATCTCTTCCCGAATAAAATGTACAGTTGACTTCTATGTGTTTTGTTCTCTCATAAAAGACCGGATTTTTGGAGATGTATATCGCAACCTTGTTGTCGCAGAACATAGGAAGAGGATAGTTGTAGACCTCTCCTAAGTCAAGCATGAAAGCACGTAACCATTTCAACTCACATGTGGTTGATGTCATACTACGATATTCCGCATCTGCACTAGACCTGGAGACTACGGACTGTTTCTTGCTCTTCCAGCTCACAAGATTTCCTCCAACAAATGTGCAAAAGCCCGACATTGACTTGCGGTCTCCTTTGTCATCAGCATAGCTCGAATCTGAGTACGCTTCGACCATCAAGTGACCATTCTTCTGAAAAAGAAGTCCTTTTCCTGGCGCTGCTTTAACATACTCCAATATTCTCATGTCAGACTGTAGGTGACACTCCCTAGGAGCTTGCATGAATTGACTCACCTTGCCTACATCATAGGAGATGTCGGGTCTGGTTATCGTGAGATAAATGAGTTTGTCAACCAGACGCCGGTACCTCGTAAGATCGGATAGAAGAGGCGAGTCACATCGGACAGGTTTTAGCACCAGTCAACCCTGCCTCTTTTAGTAGATTAAGAGCATACTTTCGTTGGGAAAGGACCATGAAGTTGGGCTTCCTAGAAATTTCAATCCTTAGAAAGTATTTTGGGGAGCCCATATCCTTTGTGACCAGGTGTTGACGGAGGTGTTTCTTTGTCAAAACTATCTACAGCCTGGTCATCGTCTGTAAGAAGAATGTCATCCACATATACAGCAAAAATCACCAGACCAGAGGAGATTTTGCGAATGAACAAGGAGTGATCGGCTGAACTTCTTGCAAAACCAATGGCCGCAACAATGCCGCTAAACTTTTCAAACCAAGCTCGAGAGCTTTGCTTTAGGCTATAGATGGTCCTTCTTCAGCCGACATACTCGTGTCTCCCCCTGAGCAACATACCTAGGAGGTTGCTCCATGTAAACATCTTCCTGAAGATCACCATAGAGAAAGACATTCTTAACATTCCACTGTGAAATTGGTCAATCCCTGTTGACAGCCACAGAGAGAAGGACCCGAATGGTGCTGAGACGAGCAACGGAAGAGAAGGTGTCAAAGTAGTCGACACCATAAGTCTGAGTGAAGCCTTTGGCGACCAAGCGGGCCTTGTATCGATCCACGCTGCCGTCTGGACGGAACTTTACAACAAAGACCCAGCGACAACCAACCACATCCATGCCCAAAGGGGGAGGAACAAGGGTCCAGGTACCCCTTTCAGTGAGGGTAGCAATTTTCTCATCCATGGTGGCCTTCCAATGATGAACGACAAGAGCTTCCTGGTAGGTGCGGGGAGTGGCAGTGGCAGTGGCAGAAATAGCCAAGGCAAACGCTCTGCGAGAAGGAGTTAGACGAGCATAGGAAACAACAACAGCCAGCGAGTGTTGGGTACACGTCCGCACCCCTTTGCGAAGAGTAATGGGAAGATCCAGGTCGGCGTGTTCCGCAGGAACCGGAGCATCCGTGGCGGAGAGAGCTGGCCCGGGAGTGGATAGAGACGGCCGCAGAGAGGAGGGAGAGAGCAGTGGTGGTGATGGAGAGAGAGGAGGAGACGGTGGAGTCGACGATGGGGAAATCTCGATGGGAGTAGACGTGGTGGAGGGGACGATAGGCGAAGAGGAAATATCTGGAGAGGAAGAGGGGTCAGAAGAGAAATAGATGCATTCTCGAAGAAGGTCACATCCGCGGATACGTATTGCTTACGAAGAACGGGGTCAAAGCAACAATAGCCTTTTTGAGTAATAAAGTAACCCAAAAGACACACTTGGTGGCACGTGAGACGAGTTTGTCATGAGTGACGAAAGGAGCGTGCACAAAAGTCGTGCACCCAAAGATACGTAGAGGGAGAGGAAACGGATCCTTGACCGGAGATAGAATGGAGAATCGGCTTTGTCCGTGAAGAACCGTGGACGGAAGACGATTAATGAGATAACAGAGATGTGGACAGCGTAACCCCAATAGGAGCGAGGAACCTGCATCTGTGTCATCAGAATGCGAGCTACATCGAGAGGTGACGGTTTTTTGCGTTCCGCCACCCCATTTTGTTGTGAGGTGTAAACACAGCTAGTTTGATGAATAATATCATGTTGCATACAGAAAAAAGAGAAAGCAGTACTAAGATATGCCTTAGCATTGTCAGAGCGAAAGATTTTAATAGATATATCAAACTGATTCTTAATCATATTATAAAACGATGTTCATACAAAAAACAGTTCTGAGCGATCTTTTAAAAGATACACTCATGTACACCTAGAGAAATCATCAATAAATGTTACAAAATATGAACTACCCCGACCTATGGTGAGGGTAGGAGCAGGACCCCAGATGTCGGAGTGAACAAGATCAAACGGTCGGGAATATCCACGACCTTGCTTCAGTGGGAAGTAGGAGCGGTGATGCTTGCCAAGCTGACATGCGTCACAGTTGAGAGGAGGACTCTACGGAGGAAGGTGGGGTAGAAGCTGACGAAGAAGTCTTGGAGGAGCATGACCAAGACGAAGGTTCCACTGCAGAAGATCAGTAGAAGAGGAGAAGGCGGATAGCGCGAAAACGTTGTCGAGTAAGTAGAGGCCGCCACTCTCAGTAGCAGTAGCAATCGTCCGTTTGGAGTCCGGATCCTGAAAAGAACAAGTAGTAGAAGTGAATGTTACGGATCACTGTAGTTGCTTGCAAAGAGAAGTAACAGATAACAAATTGCAAGAGAACTTGGGCACGTAGAGGGTGTCCGCCAAGCGAAGAGACGGAGTGACTTGAACCACTCCTGTTACATTGACCGGTGAGGGAGAGTCGTCCGCAATAAAGACCGGGGGCAACCGATCATGTTGTTCTAGGAGAGAAAAACATTGCGGATTGTCGGTCATATGATTGGTAGCACCAGAGTCGATCAGTCATTTACCTTGAGTAGTGACGTGGGCACTACCTGAAGACGTGACCACGGAGGCGGACGGCTTCGAAGAGGAGGTGGAAAGCGTCCCCAGTTGGTCGAAGATGAGGATACTTCTTCCAGTAGCGATCAACCGTGCGGACCACAGTGAGAACAGAGAAAGCTGGAAGCACCGCATTCGCCGGATGGGTGGTTGCGGCTACCAGAGCTACTTCGCTGAGTTTGGTGAGCGTAGTTGTCCGGTTGAGGAGGGGAGGATAACAGCGGACGTTGTAGCAAAGATGTAACCGCAGCAATGCGGGCAGCAGTGGCATCCAAGGTGGGAGACTCCGCCTCGCCAAGAATTTGTTGACGTATCATGTCATACGACTCAGGAAGTCACAGAAGATAACACACAACCAGAAGCTCCTGGAAGTGTTTGTGTTGCTCAGCGAGATCCGCAGAGAAGGGACGATTTTGGAGAATTTCGGCTCCGAAAGCCTGAACTTGTTGGTAAGCAGCAGCAGGAGACATGGAGGGACGGACAAAGAGGTCCGCATACAGAGTATAGATACGGGACGTCTGAGCCGCCTTGGAGTAGAGAGCGGCAAGATGAAGCCAAGCAGCCTTGACTGTTTCATCATGACGGATGACAGATATGCATTCATCAGAGAGGCTGTTAGCCAACCATGTGCGAATAAGAGCGTGCGTTGGCATCCCAATCGTCAAAGTGAGAGGAATCTTGCGGAGGAGGGCCATCGGTGAGATGATGACGTTTGCGTTGAGAGCGGAGAAGGAAGGTGAAGGAGACACTGCAATCCGGGTAGTTGGGACCGATGAGTTTGGAAACGGTGCCAAGGTTGCCCGAAGGAGTAGGAGGAAGAGGAGGAGCGACAACGGGAGTAGTGTTGGCAAAGAGTTCGGAGGTTGCCATAGAAGCGAGAAGAACAAGCCGCGACGACTTAGGAACAGATCGCGGCAAGAGGAACAGATCGCGGCGACTTAAGCACAGGTCGCGGCGACTTAAGAAGACGAGCGGATAGAAAGGGAGGGCGCAGCGACTAAGCACATGTCACTAGCAAGAAGAACAGGTCGCGACGACTTAATAACAGGTCGCGGCGAGAAGAAAGAAGAATCTAAGAGGCCGCACACACAAATGGCAACGACAAGGAGAGAAAGAAACCGCGCGAACAGGGCGCAAGCAGGCCGAAGAAACAAGTCGCGAATACAGGTCACAAGAAGAAGAATCAAGCCGCGCGGACAGAGAGAGCTCACAGAATCAGAAGGAAAAGATAGAGTCCTCTGATATCATGTGCGAACAGAAAACAAACAGACCGAAAATTTGGAAGTAACAAAATTTTATTATTCAAAAATATGAGTATTACAAAGGTATAGTCTCCTTTTATAGAATGGAGGAGATGAGAGAGATTACAAATAAGCAATGTGTGACTAAAAAATTACAAGTATATGTGACTTTACAAATAAACAAACCGAACAAGTCGCACAGTTAGACGAGTAGAATAACCGCTCGACAACCACCAGAAAGAGAGAACAAGCTGCCACAGAGAACAAGCCGCCACAGGAGACCGCTAGACCGCCGGTCTCCAAGTCACCTGAGACAAACCGCCAGACCGCTCGGATACCAAACAACAACAGCCCGGCAGACAAGCCGCTGAGATAAACCGTCAGACCGCCCGGCCTCCGAACAGCAACAGACCGCCCGGCCTCCATACTGCAACATAATCTAAATAGTAGAGTGAAATGGCTATCTTATAATAATTTAGAAATGTCTAACTTTCCTCCTAACTGAAATTGAAATGACACAGATTGTATTTCTCTTCTCAACGGTTACCATAACCAAATCAGTTGCACCAGTCGCAAGCCAAAACCTCTGCACGCCCCATTTTTTTTCTTTTTTCTTCCCTCGACTTTCTATTTACTAGCATTTTTGGTTTCTATTGAGTCGTAAGCCCAACGATCTCTCCCTCCCGTTTTATTTTCGCTCCCGGTCTCACGCCGGAAGCAGGTGATCCAACTGCAGATCGCATCTTCATCCCTACCCTTCCCCTTTTGTTTCAGTAGACAACTCCCACGGAAGTAGCCGTCTTCACCGTGGAAATCGTCGATCGGCAGCAACGATGCTTAGTTCTCTCGTGCCTAGGTAGTTAATCGAGCCCTCTTCCTCTCACAATAGTCCTTCCGCTTCTGCTAGATCAGTCAGGTAAGCACAAATCTGCCTTTCTAAAGGGTTCCTGTGAATGTCACGACAACTCTTTTCCTCCTAGGTTGGAAGTTCATATAATAAGACTTTTGTTTTGGCTTTTCAGGACGTTACAGTGTTACTGTCGATCAAGTCTCCTCCCATTTTCATTCCAGTCAAAGCCCTTTTTAAGTGCTGGTAATGTCGGTCTTCTTTAAAATTTTCATATCTTGCGCGTTTGTGGTTGTCTTCCTAAATTTCTATTTAAGCCCTACATTGAATATGGATCCTCTAGGTGATCAACTGAGCCGACAATTTCAGATTTAGTTGTAATTGTCTCTGTTTCAAAAATCATTATCCTTCACGGTTAGAGGAGTGGTAAGTCCATTTTTGTTCATTGCGGTGTCAAATTTGGGTTATCAGAGTATTGTCCGGTGAAACCCTAAGTTAATAAAATCATATTGCCAAGTTTGTAAAATTATTTTAGATCTTTTTGGATCGTAAGTGTGGATCATGGTAAACATCCTACCAGGATCTCATATTAGACTTTACTCGAGGGAAGTTATGTCACCGCGTCAGGTGTATGAACGCAACAATACCGCTATAAGAAACTCTTATTTTTTTGGCTAGACATATCAGATAGCTTGCATAAAACGTTCTTTATAATTCAGAAATATTATTATAGTTATAAAGAACTACACTTATCGTTAGAAAGTATTAACCGGACAATCATCCAACTATTATGTGTAGATTACAGATAAATTTCTAAACTCCCCAAACAGTTAGACCTTCTGAAATAGTGCAAATTGCGAACCACATAAACTCGTAAATATTTTTTTGAAGCGGAAAATATTAACCTTATGAATATGAAATATAGTCGATTAATTGATATATTGTACTGCCTAAGATACGCAGACAAATTCGTAAGCAGGGTAGTAATAGATAAAATATAATTAGTACGCACGATTGAGACCTCTCGGGCTAAATAGAGGTGTACTATCTTTCTCATAGGACGTAGTGTACCTTATGAGCCTTAGTGTTTGGGAGATGTTACACCCCCCCTACTTTAGAAGATTAATAAATTTGAGTCTATGTTCGTGAGACACTATAACACCTGAGTTCGTTAGTAGGACTCAGATCGTTAGACTAGAATTGCACATTAGAAGCTACTCTGCCTAGAATTTTAAAGGAGGTCAAACGTGAGCTACATGTAGACAACTTCTGCTTCCGTCTCCAAAGCACATATCGTACTGCAAGAGATTTGGGGTTGATACTGACGCATGATGAATTTATAGGCGGTGGATAAATGATGTTCTAACCCTACATATCATGCATAGCCCAACGGAGAAGTAAAAAAATCAGATAATAAATAATTAAATCACACGCACATGACTATAGCAAAAGCAAAATAATTCTTTAAACAAACAGGTTTAGGCTCTCCTCCGCGTGGAGGGTTAAAGCGAGAGCGAGGAGCGAATAGTTTCTGTAAATCACAAAATAATCTAGAGCAAAATTCTACAATGCTATTTATTCAAATAAATATAAAATCACATCATCATATTTTAATATTTTAAAACAAGTTTCATACAACAAATTGTAACATACATAATCTGGCGCGAAAATTTAATTTATCTGCAGGGCCCGATCGCGAACGTAGTTGATTGAGCAATTAGTTCGTCAAGGTATGACGCTATACTTTTGGGCAGGCGTTTTAATAAAAAAAATAGTCGTTACTATTATGATGTTTTGATCGTGTGTTAGCACGATGATGTGAAAATATAAGTAGATATATATATATATATATATATGTATATATATATATATATATATATGCATATTCTAAGAAATGATGATAGGGCAAGGTTGTAATTAGGTTGCATATGGGGTGCAGGTCCAATTCCCCCCCCCCCTCTCACCCGTCGGTTAGCAGAGCCGACTAAAACCGCGACCTATTTTAAGCATCAAAGAGGAAAAATCCTGTAACCCAACATTATGAAACTATCGCTCTTCCCCCTCCCGACTTCGGCATTTCCGCAAGACCGTGCTCTCCTCCTCCCGCAAACCCTAGCGACGTTTTCCCCGTCCGATACTCAGCGCCGACCCCCCCCCCCCCCCCCCTCCTTCCTCTACGGGCGCTGGCGTGTTCACTCCTCCCTTCCTATATCGTAAGAGAGCCGGATTCATCCCTTTCCGGTGGAAGTCAAGGGTGCTGAGGCAACGTTTTGGCCCCGGTGAGTTTAGTTCCTCACTTGTCTTCATTTCTTGGTAGATATCCTTCTAATTGGAAGTCGATTCTAACTATCTTCTATTTCCTTCATGCCCTATTTAGGGATCAGAGTACTAGATCTACCGCAATCTGGAGTTGATCGCATAGTTGAAGCTTAATCGCTCTCACATAGAGGTACTACACCATTTTGGTTCTTCATATTATTACCCTAGCCATTTTTGAGTTCCTTTATCGATAACCCTAAAGTTAAAAACGCGTAATTTGGAGTTGTCATGGATTACAGCTTTTTTTGTTGGCCTCGGGGCAAAGTTCTGGAAGTCCTCAGTAGTCAGATTTTCTTCGAAAAAGCAATGTCGCTGCGCCGAGTGTACGAGCGCCGCAGCACCACTGTAAGGAAGTCTAATCCCAGTTAGTTAGACGTGTCAAGAAAATTATTTTATGTACGCATGTGTAAGTTTCGTACAAGCATCATAACCATGCATAGAAAGGTGTGGCGGTAGGAAAACGGTCACGGAATTAGCGGAGAATAATACCCTTTTCCAGGCCTGAATAGTCAGATCATGTATACTAACGTTAGGTACGAAACCTTTACATGTGTACGTAAGTTTGGAAATTTGTCTAATTAAGGGCGTGAACGTCCCTTCTAGCCGACCACAAGAAAATCAAGGGTCGCTCAGTAGTACACCCAAGAGATATCCCGAGCAGAGTAGCGTCAGACCTAAATGGGTCAGTAAGCACACATAAGTCTTCTCGTGCTTGGTAGAGGCGCACTACCTTTCTCATAAGGCGTATGGTATCCTATGAGCAGTAGAGTCTTGAGAGTTGACTCCCCTTTGAGACAGTTAGTAGATTCGAGACAGTGTCCGCGCGACACTAGGACAATTGAGTTCGTAAGATGGTCTCGGGTCGTCAGTTTTTCAGAAGCGCGTTAGGAGCTACTCTGCCTAAAGTCTGTCAAGGAGTGCAAATTAGAAGCCACTTAGAACTCAAGTATAGACCTGACGTGAGACGGTACACTAGGTAGTGAACGTCGGGACTTGGGTAAATAAAATGAGAGTTCATGAACATAGAACGAATATGTGTGTTGACCAAGAAACATTATAAAGGCATGCATAACATCTAGCATAAAGGTTTATAATGAACAAAACTATTTTCTAAAGGCATGCATTCATCATTTAAGAAAATGTTTTAGTGTCACTAGGAGGAGTTATTTTTCCTTACTCTGACCCTTTTGGGCAATGTTTTTACAGGTGACCCAGGTGGGAAACTACGCCTAGGATGAGCATCCTTGTGATGTCGGTTTGTAGCTGGTTTCCTATTATGTTTTCTTTTCTTTCAGTATACACTTGTAGCCTTGGACACTGTATCTTGTTATTGTTTGAATATCATGTATCAGACTTATTATGTTACTTCAGATTTTCAGTTCTTTCATCTTAATTCATGTTTAGTGGCTCTGTGAATCCAGTTTATAAAGGTATGTGGTTACCCTTAGTTTCTTTCATAGCTTTCGTTGCAAGTTTAAATTCTCAGTATTTTTCTTTATACCTGTTGTGTACTAGTTTTAATATTGTTTCCTAGTTCTTTTTATATTGCTGACCCGGCCGGACGGCTGATTTTTATAAAACAGGGAAGGGGTGTTACACAAATAACAACTCACAAAATATAGGGGATGACATAGAAGAGTAGATCTGGAGATGTTCGACACAATAGGAACGATCCGGAGAGAAGCCGGTGGATGAAACGACGGGACAGTTGTTGGATCTGGACGTTTGAGATGAGATCTGTGCTGTAGCGACGAAGATGGAAGGCTGGCAGGTTGTTGGAGAGGGTCGGAGGGGAAGGTTGTATGCAGGGAGAGGGTGGGAGGGGTCAGCGGCATTGCTGGGAGGTGGCGGCAACAGCTAAGTGGGTTGGGAGTAGGGACGGCAGAAGGCAAAGGGGTGGTAATGGGGCAGCGAAAGGTAGGGAGGGCTGGATTGGGCGGCGGAGGGCAGGGAGGGGCTGGCCTGGGCGGTGGGCGGTTGGGAGGGGCTGGATCTAAAAGACCTGTTGGTTGGACAGCAACAGGGAGTGGGTAGATTGTTGTTGGATAGGTATGGAGGAGGCGGAAGAGAGATTAGGTGGTAGGGGAAGGTGGCTAAGGGTTAGGATTACCTTTGGGGAGCGGAAGAGGGACTAGGGGTCATCACCTAGGGTTCCACGGAGTCGGCACCGTGGAGGGATCACTCATCGCCAAATTTCGGAATTTCTCTTCTCCAAAATCTGCAATACCCATAGCAGCCCCCATACACCTTTATTTATAATAAAGAGATATAAGGTCATCTCACTATCAACGACTATGATTGGCTGGAGATGAGATAGCCCGATTACATCAAAAATAAAGCAAAATGACAATATAATATATGAAACTGTGACGAAATGATGGTCCAGACGCGTCCGTGGAGTCGAATCATCGATCCAAGTACGCCATATATGGTAAGTAGCCAATCGGCCCCGAACGGGTCCAAAACTTGTCCTCAGTTGCGGGTCCACATCTCCATTCCGCATCAGATACCATTTGGACCGACCCAACCCACGATATAAAAGGTAATGTCCACATGGGTTTAGCTCAACCCATATTTAGTTGAATCACACAATTTTATTGTTTTCCATAAGTGGCCTACAAGTGCTTCACGAAGGTCACGCATTATAGAATTACCCCCTTTGGAGCTTAACCGTGGAGTTACTAACACAACTCCGCCACTTTCTTTGAAAGGGTGTCTTTAATATTTGATTGTCCAAATTATTACTTAAGCCTAATAATATTTTCTTTAGTTATGATGCGAGATTCAATTCATTCATGCACCTATTTTCATTTATAAGTCTGACAGAAATTGTCGTTCTATGGGTTTCGCTACCCTAAGACACTCTCGTGCCCTCATTAGACTACCCACATCGGATACATGATGTTACAAAAACTAAACTATTGCTATAGGAGTTGAAATCAAGTCTTTATCAAGTCTTTTTATTTCTTTACTATTGTATTTACCCATAAGGGTATTGTTGTCTTTGTACCTTTCTCCCTACATATATGTGTGGGGAGTACTCTTTTAATAATTCAATTAGTTTTCCCCCTTTCAACTTGGTATCAGAGGGATACCCGAACCCTAATACCGCCTCTCACTCGACCTTCATCGTTAGTCCTTCGTCGCTCTTCATCGCTCGCCGCCCGCTCCCCCTTCATCGAGCATCGTCCCTCTGCTATTTTGTCGCCTCGTCGATCATGGAGCCCCACGGCTCTCTTGCTAGCAGCGGGACATGCTGAAGGAGCCGTCCGTCTCCTCATGAAGCATCGTCGCGTTCGTTGCTTGCGTACCCGCTCCCTGCTGCCCGCCGAGTTTCTGTTTTTTGCTGTTGCAGTCGACATCGACGCCGCCTCTTCCCGACATCGACGCCGCCTCTTGCCGCGTTCCCTGCTCCCGTTTTTTGCTGCTTGATCGCGACATCGACGACGTCGCTTCCTGCTGCCCTGTTTTTGCTTGCGACGACTCTGTCTCCTGCTCTCACGCTCTCTGCTACTCCTGCTACATCAACGCCGCGCCATCGTTGTCTTCCTCCTCAACGTGAAGACATCTGATGCAGCCAGATCTTGATCCTTCGTTGCAGCCAACTTTCTGATCTTGCCGGCTGTCCTTTTGTCTTTGTGTGGTTGCCTGTTGCCCTCTTGTCCCTTCGTCATGGACGATTCCTCAGCTGCGGTTGATTCTACATCCCTGATGGTTATGGTTACCCCGATGGGTGAACCTCAGCGGCCCTCTGGCTATGCAGGCTCCTTGAAGATTACCATTGTTCCACTGGATGGAACGAACTACCTCGAATGGTCACGTGCAGCACAACATGTTATCCGCAGTCATCAGTTGTTTGGATACATTGATGGGACTAAGGTTGCACCATCTAGGGCTGATTCTTCCTGGCCGCGATGGGACTCTGAAAATTCTCTAGTGGTATCCTGGCTTCTTCATTCTATGTCCCCCAAGGTGTACCGCAGTTATATGTTAATGGACTAGGCCTACGAGATTTGGACTCGAGCACGGGAGTCCTATTCTCAGATTGCAAACTCCACTCAGGTTTATGAGCTCACCAGTCGTATGTTGGAGCTTCGGCAGGGGTCTATGACAGTTTCCACCTACTACTCCGAGTTCGAGCGTATCTCTCAAGAGTTGGACTACTTCGACCAATTTACTCCTGCCTGCACTGCCG
Source organism: Platanthera guangdongensis (assembly GCA_039583875.1). NCBI lineage: Eukaryota > Viridiplantae > Streptophyta > Magnoliopsida > Asparagales > Orchidaceae > Platanthera > Platanthera guangdongensis. The sequence goes on from CM077152.1 coordinate 42,794,731, forward strand.
ATGCAGTCCTATTGCAGAAGAGAGGCGAACGATTCCGCCTGCATGTGTTCTTGATGGGTTTGGGCATGGAGCTAGATATGGTTCGCACCAATATTCTTCATCGGTCTCCTCTTCCCTCTCTCTGGGAGGCCTTCAGTATGGTTCTTGCCGATGAGGATCGTCGACGTTCTCTCAGCACGGCGGTTCCTCTTCCTGACCGCTGTGCCTTTACGAGTACTGGACGTGGTGGCTCCAGTCATACGATTCCCACATGCGCTCATTGTGGTCGTCGGGGCCATTCTTGCGAAGTGTGCTTCAAGCTTCATCCACACCTTGCTCCACCTGGATATGTCCGTGGTCGTGGACGTGGTCGTGACCCTGGACGTGGTGGATCCAGCCAGACTGGTACCCGTTCTCATGATGTTGCTTATTCCACAGAGATGCAGGAGGGCAATCATGGTCAGCTCCCAGATCACTTCACCACATCAGAATTGGATGCACTGCGACGCCTGCTTCACTCTCAGTCTGCTCCTACTCCGAGTGGTACTTCCTCTTTGTTTGCTACTGCTGCGATGCCCAGTGCCCATGTTGCTGTGTCTCCTCCGTCTGAGTGGATCATTGATTCCGGAGCCACTGACCACATGACCGAGTCCTTTACAGGTTTTTCCTCCTACACTCCCTTGTCTGGTAAGGACAAGGATGTCTCTGTCAATGGTACCTTGTCTCCTATTGCTGGCAAGGGTCTTTTTTCATGTTCCTCTTCTCTTCCTCTCTCTTTCGTCTTGCATGTTCCTTTGTTTCCCCGCAGTTTACTCTATATTAGCAACCTTACTAAATCTCTTAACTGTTCTGTAACCTTTTTCTCTGATTCTTGTATTTTTCAGGAACTGGGTACGAAACGGATACTTGGCAGTGGTAGGAATCGTGATGGTCTGTACTACCTGGATACTACACCATCATCCCTTGCTCTTTCTTCTTCAGCTGCTACTGCTACTGACGCTCGCCGCTGGCACCGACGTCTTGGTCATCCGTCTCTCGTTTATCTTCAGAAACTCTTTCCTGCTTTATCTCAGTTTATTCCTAGTTTAAAATGTGATGTATGTGTTATGTCTAAACATATTTGTCATTTGACATCTCATCTATCTTCTCCTAGTAGTACACCTTTTGTTGTTATACATTCTGATGTCTGGGGACCATCCCCGATTGTATCTTTAATTGGCTATAGATGGTTTGTTACCTTTATTGATTGTTTTTCTCGTGCTACGTGGGTTTATCTTTTGAAGAAGAAAGGAGAAGTTGCTTCTGTTTTTCAAACCTTTCATAAGATGATACAAACACAGTTCAATGGAACAATTCGTGTACTTCAAATCTACAATGGGGGGAATATGATGATCGTGGTGAATTTGGGGGCTATCTCTCGAGAAATGACATCATCCATCAAACCACGTGTGTTTACACTTTCACTCAAAATGGTGTGGCTGAACGCAAAAACAGGCATCTCCTAGATGTTGCCCGTTGTCTCCTCATCTCCATGCACCTTCTGAAACCCTATTGGGGTGATGTCATCCCAACGGCCACTCATCTTATCAACCGTCTTCCTTCACGGGTTCTAGCATATACTACCCCCCTAGCTCGTATTTCTTCTACGACTGTTGTTCACACCTCTTCTCTTCCACCCCGTGTGTTTGGGTGTGTCTGTTTTGTTCATGTTCATCAACCACTTCGTGACAAGCTCGATCCTCGAGCTATCTGTTGTGTTTTCCATCGTTATTCTACCACCACCAAGGGGTACAGGTGTTATCATCCACCCTCCAGACGTACTTACTGTACCATGGATGTGACGTTCCGCGAAGACGAATCTTATTACTTCGCTTCGACTCCTTCTCGTCAGGGGGAGAAGGATAATGATGTTATTGGTACCATTCCTCTTCCGGTTATTCCCCCTGTGATTGGTACCGCTCCAACTCCCACTATGTCATCCACTACAGATACAGATATCTCTCATATACCCCTTTCTCATCATCCATCTCTCATCATGCCGCTACCTCATGTTTATCATCGTCGAAAACTAGGTGACCAACCCGTCATTGCTCCACCGCTGCCAATGCTGCCTTTGGACTCAGAGCCTGATGCTGATTTACATGTTCCCATTGCTCAGCTAAGAGGTAAGACCCGGTGTACCGAACACCCCATTTCTAACCATGTTGCTTATAATCATCTCTCTAAGCCTCAACAGTCTTTTATATACTCCTTGTCCGAGATCTCTATTCCTAAGACATGGCAGGAGACACTTGGCATTCCAGTATGGGCTCAAGCAATGAAGGAAGAAATGTCCGCTTTGGAGAAGAATCACACATGGGATGTCACCTCTCTTCCTCCTGGCAAAAAACTCATTGGTTTAAGATGGGTCTTCTCTGTCAAGCAGAATCTGGATGGGAAAGTCGAGCGATATAAAGCTCGGTTGGTTGCTCGTGGTTATACCCAGACTCAGGGGATTGATTACCAAGAGACCTTTGCACCTGTTGCAAAGATGGACTCCATTCGTGTGATCATATCTTGTGCTGTGATTTTAGATTGGGAACTTCATCAACTGGACATCAAAAATGCGTTCTTGCACGGGGACCTCGAGGAAGAGGTGTACATGGTCTTTCCTCCAGGCTTTGTGAGGAAGGGACAAGAGAGCCTTGTTTGTCGCTTATGGAAGTCCTTGTATGGGATGAAGCAATCCCCGAGGGCATGGTTCGGTAGATTCCACAAGGCCATGACCCAGTTTGGCTACAAGCAGGGACACTCTGATCATACTTTGTTTGACAGGAGGAATGAAGGGAAAATTGTTGTTTTGATTGTCTATGTTGATGACATTGTGATCACAGGAAATGACAGATGAAATCTCCAAGTTGAAGGCCCGTCTCTCAGCTGAGTTCGAAGTAAAAGACCTGGGAAGGCTACGCTACTTCCTAGGAATTGAAGTGACCCGTTCTGACAAAGGTATTTTTATCTCCCAACGCAAGTATGTGTTGGACCTGCTAACGGAGACTGGTCTACTCGGTTGTGCCCCTGCAAACACCCCTATGGAGGAGAACCATAGGATCGATGAGGATAGCAATGGTGATCGTACATATGCCTCCAGTTATCAAAGATTGGTGGGAAAGCTCTTATATCTCTCACATAGTCGCCCCGACATTACATATGTTGTTGGGATCCTGAGTAGGTACATGCATGCCCCAAGGGTCAGACACCAGGAGGCGGCTTACCGTGTCCTCCGGTATTTGAAGAAGTCCCCAGGACGGGGGCTAATGTTCTCTAAGAACAATCATTTGCGGATCGATGTTTTCAATGACGCTGACTGGGCTGGATGCCACGATGACCGGAAATCTACAACGGGTTATTGCACATTCATTGGAGGAAACCTGGTCACATGGCGTAGTTAGAAACAGAATGTGGTGGCCAGATCTAGTGCCGAGGCTGAGTATCGGGCAATGTCTCAAGGCCTCTGTGAAGGCCTTTGATTGCGTACCCTATTGCAAGATCTGGGGCTTCAGGAGGAATCTCCCATATCCCTATACTGTGACAACAAAGCTGTCATCAGCATAGCACACAATCCAGTTCAGCATGACAGGACTAAGCACGTTGAGGTGGATCGACATTTCATCAAAGACCATCTTGAAAAAGGAAGCCTAGTCACACCCTTCGTTCACTCCAGAGATCAGCTAGCTGACATCTTCACCAAGAGTCTAGGTTCTGATGTCTTCACTGATGATATTCATAAACTCGGAATGACGGATATCTACCGTTCAACTTGAGGGGGAGAGTTGAAATCAAGTCTTCATCAAGTCTTTTTATTTCTTTACTATTGTATTTACCCATAAGGGTATTGTTGTCTTTGTACCTTTCTCCCCTACATATATATGTGTGGGGAGTACTCTTTTAATAATTCAATTAGTTTTTCCCCCTTTCAACTATAGGCTTGCCTACTAAATTTACAATTCATTAGGAGAATAAGTTCTAAAGAAAAGCAATTAATTAGCACCTACAGTAAATTCAAGTCAAGAATTGTTTTTATACATTTTAAAGAAATTTAGAGTACGATTAGAAACCAGGGAAAGTTTGAATAGTTCTTGCCACTATTATACTCTGCTAATCAACATGAATTTCAAAATAGATTCAAAAAAGTCTTCCACATTGTCGTGTTTCCAGCATTTAAACTATGCAGTGTCCTCGAACATGAAAATTTATGTAGTGTCAATTTATCAGCAAGAATTTTCAAAAAGGAAGCCAGTAAAAGTGAGCCAACTGCCAAAAGTAATTAAAAATCAACACATTGTGTAAAGTCTACTTACTGCTTCAGTACAGTTGAAAAAAAGGCATACTAGATCTTTCCACTGCATAAAAGCTTCCAACGATTGCCCCATCTGCATTTCTTTCTAGTATTAAATACATAAAGAGAATGTTTAAATGAATAAATTAATTAAATAAAAACATTAATGAATGCATGTTTACCATGAACGCAATAAAAGAAAACTGCAGCTCTCCTAAAAGTAGATCTTCTTCACCTCCAAGTTTGCCCATGAGGATGTTCTCAAGTAACTTCGTCTGAACATGAAAAAGCCATTATGGGTAATGATAACTTAATTTGAAGTTGTCTGGTCACAAATAACTTCATATACAGGTTTCACAGTAAGGTATAAAGAGAATGACAATTAAACAAATAACAGAAAGCATCTTGAATCTTTAAGCTCAGTATCTAAGACTGCATAATCAAATTTCCAAACAAGACTAACTACAAAACCAAAACCTGACTCACAAGTCTCACATTAAGGTAGATTCAGGGTGTTTGCATAGCCGTCTGTTGTTTGCATAGCCATCTGTTGTTTGCATCAGCATCTTTGAATAACAGAAGCAATTTTAAGATATTTGGTCCAACAACTGCTATGTTGGAGCAAAATCAGGACAAGAAAGAACAAATCTAACAGGAGAAAAGACAAGTTCTGCAAGACAGACAACTAGCGAGAGCAGGTTTCGCATAACAAGGAAACCTATAGGTTATGCGGCTATTATATATGTAGAAAGAGTATTACAACTGATTCAGAGGGCCCTCCGCTAACCAAGGATTTAAATGAACTCCCCCTCGGCAAAAACAAAACAATTATGCGCGAGAGGTAAAGGGTCTATGAGTATTATGTGAGTACTCAGCCGGAAATGCGAGCTCTCAAGGATGATTGAGACCCGATAGGCCAAAAAGAGAAAGGGAGATCGGAATCCACAGTTATCGTAATCCAACTTGAGAACTCGGGTCGAAAAGTGGTTGGTTTTGGCTTCCGACCAGAGACCTGAGACCGAGAGGTCAAAGGGATTTTCCGATACTTGTCTTTTGAACCATAGGCGCGGAGCAAAATCAAATAATCCAGAGGCTCTAAGTTCAGACGAATAGAGATTGGATACAAATAGCTAAACTTGTAACTCGTCAGGCACTCACCCTACAAGTGCTTTCCGGATGCCCTTCCTCTCTACTGTTCACTCATATTTATACTACTCAATGCCAGCTCAACGGGCAGACCACGCAGTTAGGCCACAACTATAAAGCAAAATGGGCAGGGTACATAATTGGCTACATGGAATATAAAAATGACAGTTGCGAACTTGTAACACCCTGCATGTATTTGTGATATAGTATGAGCTCGATCGGGCCCAACAACATACAACTTACACAAGAGGGGTATTTAAAAATGATAACCATAGCATTCCAAACCAAAACATCAGGGGAAAATGCCTGATGCGGAAACGAAATAACAAAAAAATGAGAGAATATTCATGAGACTAAAACCAAAATAATACAATATCCAAATAATAATCAGAGGTCTTATGGCCATTACAGTTATCCATATAGCAAAGTACAAAGTCTAGGGCACGCAGACATGATGGATCAAATGTAAAGTAAATAGAAGTAGAAAGCAATAAAATGTTTCAGGCTTTAACATATTTGTCAATATAGCAAAGCTCGCCGCGCAAGTCCCTACAATCAAACACAAGTAAGAAAAAAAGGGCCAGCCTTAGCTGCCAAAACTGTTTAACAATTCCCTCTCAATGGGCATCCTAGTAGATCCTAGGGAACTCCAACCCCTGCAAATCAGCACTTCGCAATAAACATTAGTAAAATATTCAAACATACAAAAGGGTGAGGTATCACATAGACATACATGTTTCTATGTTTGACATATAAAGTAAGGGACCTACTATGCAATATGCATGCAAGCCGGGAGACCGCACATACCCGCCCCGACACCTATCACATAGCATGTCTCTAGCACGCAGCAAGAAAAAGCATCAATCATCGCACTCATGGAGAACCATGTCATGTGGAGAAGGTCGATTATACCAATAGGCCCTCACACCAACCACTAACATGTTTAAGTAACGCGTAATGGCGTTCAAGATCATGCAAAGAACATCCTCCTGGCCGCTACGCCTCACGTCTGCCCTGTCCCGGCCCGCCTCGTCGACCCGCTCCGAATCGCGTCCGCCGCTAGATCCTCTGCCTCGTTTGCATCGCGTCTGCGCCACGGATCTCATGTGCTCTGTCTGCCACGAGTTCATTTGCACTGCTCCGCACGTTGCGCATCCCCTGCGACCGATCGACAATTCAGTTACCTACTCAAGCCTCACCAACGTCATCGGTTGCTTCCAGCAGCGTTTCCGCCTCCTGCAGCGACATCAACCGCCGCTAGCTCCCCTGCCCCCTGCTACACCTTCTGTCGGTGTCGTACAACAGTTTGGATGTTTACATCAGCTTCCAACGGCCCTCCGACTTCCTCACCGCCTTCTGGCGGCACTCCCGCAGCTTCAGCGGCCTTTCAACGACCGTTTCTCCTCCTCGCCGCCTTCGGCCGTGTCGAGTCGCCCTCCTATAGCTATTTCAGCCTTCTGACGCTCCTTGTCGCTACTCCTAACTGCGGTTCGTGCCCAAGACTCGGGTCATGGCCCTCCACGTCAACGATAACACCTCCACCACTGCAAAATAAGACTCTCAGCGCATGGATCACATCAAAGCCCAGCTGGCAGGCCTCATGCTCCTCCTTCGAGGACTTACCGCGGCAGTTCATCACCCTCCGGCCCCTCCACCGCCACCAATTTCAATTGTTCCCAACCACACAGGGTTTTTGCACCCCACAACAGACTATGCCCCGGCCGCCGGATTGAGATAACCGTGTTCGATGGCAACGACCCTCTCGGGTGGATCGCCCGCGCCGAAAAGTTCTTTGACTTGTAGGCCACCCCTGCCGACCAAAAGGTTCCCCTCGTCACTATCTATATGGAAGGCTTGGGGCTCCATTGGGTGCGCTCGACGCGTCAGCAGGCACCTAACATGTCCTGACCCACATTGAAGGAGGAACTCCTCAGCCACTATGACAGCCACCAGGCAGGTAATGCCTTTGAGCGCCTCAGCTCCGTCGCCAGTCCGACTCTGTGGAAACCTACATCAACGAATTCATCGCGGTCTCTACTATACACATGTTCCTACATGGCCCCCGACCACTACTTGGGCTATTTTCGGGCGGGTCTGCACCCCCACATCCGTGCACGCCTTCGGGTCCACAACCCGGTTACTCTTTCCCGCGCAATGGAGCAGGCTAGGTATCTGTAACAACTCACTTTATTAAGAATAATAATTATTATTATTATTATTATGAAAAAAAGAAACCCTATTTCCTTCCCTCTTAAACTTGTGAGTCTCGATACCCCGCGTATTCTCCCGGTCCATTTCCTCCTGCAGCCGCAACCCATCTCCGCCAAACCCTCGACTCGCCGCCCCTGATCCCGCCTCCAGGTGTCCTGATCCCTCTCCCCGTGGCCGGAAACCTCCTTCTCTAGTGTTGGCGCCCCTTCCTCTTGCTTCTGCCGCCCCGTCTTGCCCTCCCGCTTCTCCTTGGAGCCGACAACCGCCTCCTTAAGGGCCGGCAGTTTTTCCTCCTCCTGCAGCCGACCGCAGCAGTTCTTCCTCCTTCCCCTCCAAGTGAAGGCAACCTTCCATCCCTCTCCCACTGCGTTGTGGTCGGTGATTTGCAAGGGGATCTCCTAGGGTTTTGCTCGGACCGTCCTCTCCTCGGATTTTTGAGTCCGTTTTCGGTCTCTTGGGGTAAGGAATCCTTCTTTCTCCCTCTTTTCTGAATTTATTTTTACGGGGCTTGTTAGTGTTCGCTTTCCAACAAATTATTGGTGTCGATCAACTTGTGTTCGCCGTGCAATCGACTAACCCTTGTCGTGATTGTGTTTTTCTGGTACTGTTCGTCGCTCTAATTGACGGTTCGTGAAGAAGCCCTCGCCGATTTAGAGTTTCTGTCACCCGAGCGCCACCGAGTCTCTGATCCTTCGCGGTAACTCCTCTCCCCTTGCTCTCGAGGGAGGTAATTTTCTAAGCAAACTCTTATGTGCATCTCTGCAATTTTTATAATGTCTATGCAAGCGTAGAAAATTTTGAAGGTCATCTTGATTGCGTGATCTTAAGCAGTTCGATCTAGGGCTCCTAAGTTTTTGCTAGCACCGTCTAGCCGCCGCCATCCGTTCAGCTTCACCTGAAGGCAAGTAGAGAAATCTCTCTCGCTTGCAAACGTGAAATTTAATTATTATTACTCTTATATTCTGAAATGTATATCCTTATAGATCGGGGTCGTGTGTTTTATGACCTGTTTAGCTGTGTTAGGAATCTCCAGGACATGAATCCCCAATTCACTATTTGTCATAGGAAAACATTGAAAGGAGGTGTCGATTTGATGTGACGCTTTGAATCGAGCTCCCGCCAAACTGGTAACGGAAACCAGTAGATGGTCATTGCAAGCACCGCGCTGATAAGCCTTGCAATTAAACTTATTTTAGAATCATGCACATCAAATTTAGACGCGTACCCTTTTCATTGTACCGCTTATGTCATTGCGTGAATGGAATTTAGGCTAACTCCGGAGTAGGCTAGAGTACAGTTAAGCACCAGTTAATTGTTTTTCTTTTTCTTGTTTCTACTTAAACATCAGAATATTATATGCTTACTTTTAGTTTTCATGTTCTGAGACATTTTCCTTCTGTTTGGATTTTGCCTTAGGGTTCGTGACAGCGCCGCCTGCTCCCTGAGCTGCTCTTCGTTCAGCTACCGCTTGCTCGGAGGTTTACTCTTTTGTAGTTGTTACATTAGGTTCTATGTATTTGTTTTCTCTTACCGTCAGATCTGTTATCATGTACTAGTTATCTTGTATCGTGGACAACTGCTACGATTTTCATTGATGTACTACATCATTTTATTTATGACATGTTTCCTACTGCTGTATTACAGTTACATTGTTTTTCTCAGCACGGTGTGTGACTTTGATTGTATGGTTTAAAATGCATGTGCATCAACCCTTCATTGACATGTTTAAAATGCTTTTGCACGCATATATATATAAACAATTAAACTTTCTTTTTTTTTCCAAAATAACCATTTTAAAACTAATATCATATTTCCAGCTCCTGTCTAGCAGACATGGAAGTTACTTTTGTCCATGCCTGCGACATCACGACCCGCATGTAGCGCACTCTGATAAATGTTATCCGACGGGTCGTGACAGTTGGTATCAGAAGCAGGTTTGCTCCTAAAGATGAAGTATTTTGGATTTATCAAATATTTTGACATTATTATATAAGCATATGTACATGCATCATTACTTCACACATTTATCATTATTTGTTATTTGTGGTTGAAGCACGCACACACACACTCATAAGCAGGAGTAGTATGCACACGAATGTTAAGGGGTTATGGGCAAACTTAACATTTTTGTGCATATGAATTTCACTAGTATTTACACCGCTTGAGAATATTAAATTGTATGAGCGGTTTAATATTTTCAAGTGCGTTGGCATTAGATTCATAATATGCATGACATGTTAAGTGATATGGGCACTTAACATGACATGCGTATCCATTCATAAGCATTGTTAGGAATGCATTCTAGACATAATTACATTGCATGCATAACATAACTCATTGCACAAGTGTTAAGTCAAGAACAACAGATGATGATTGTGCACACATGAAATTACAAATTGTTTTGTCATTGCATGCGATTCATTATTGCATTAGCATGAGCATTACCTAGAGTTGTCCAATGAAAATGTCATAACTATTACATGATTTACGTATTTGACGGTACTAACATACTAGAACCTTTTGTTTCTCGATTTTCTATGATTAGCTTGACTACTTCCTTACTCTGTTCTCTTATGTCTCCATCCAGATGGTTCCTAAGCGATCGCAGCGCAAGAAGGCTACCCCTTTTGTCGGGGAAGCTTCGGGAGACGCCACTGCCCAGCTGCTAAGGCAGATTCTCGAACGTCTCACTCGTCTGGAAGAGGACCGCCAAACTCCTGATCTAACCCTTGGTTCCGGCAGCGCAGGGACAGCTGGAGCTGCTATCGCCACCGCTCTTGGTGCCACCTCTCTTGCACCCAGTTCTGGGACCGGCTCGCCTGCTGGCACCCTGGTGTCGCCGCTCATGGAAAATTCGACTCCCCCTCCTGTGGCTATGGCAGACACTCTGGTATTTAAAAGGTTGAAGTCGCCATCCTATAGCGGCGACCGTGACTATTTTGTCATTTATGAATGACTCTCTCAGATGGAAAAGCATTTCGAGTATGTTGGGGTTCCTGAAGCTCAGAAGGTTCCCCTTGCAGCCTATCAGCTGACCGAGGACGTATACACTTGGTGGCTTCAGCGTCGCAGTCTTCCCAACTCTGCCACCTTGACCTGGGGGCAATTCAAGGATGCCCTTATGGAGAAGTTCCTCTCTTCGGTAGAGCGGGAAAAGCTAGCTGAGAGGTTCTTGTCCCTTCAGCAGCCCGACAGGACAGTGACAGAGTACGAGAAGGACAGAAGGAGTTCTCTCTCTTATCCCTCCTGGCCGCAAAGTTCGTGTCAAATGAGTCCAAGAAGATCAGTCGTTTCGTGAAGGGGCTTCGACACGACTTTCGCAAGATGGTGGTGGCTCATGGTGCCACCACCTATGCTGAGACTGTGGGTGCTGCTTTGCAAGTGGAAGCTATTGAGCATGATCGTTCTGTCAAGAAAGTTCAGCATGGGTCTAGCAACGCCGCAATCTCTGACCACAAGCGCAAGGGTGCTCCACCTCAGGAGCAAGGCCTCAGGTCCAGGGAGGAGTGCGCTTTCTGCCACAGGGTGGGCCATGTCGCCCAGGTCTGTCGTTCCCTCCTGAAGAAGCAGAAGATGAACGTCCCTGCTCAACATCCCCAGATGACGCTCGCCTCTGCCTCCACCATCTGTGTGTACTGCAAAAAGGCAGGTCACATGCTGAAGGACTGCCGCCGCAAGCAGAAAGCCTGCTACAGATGTGGACAAGTTGGACACCTCATACTAGACTGCCCCATGAAGGAATGCCCGATTTCAGCTCAGCCTCTGCAAGTTGTCCCTGGAGCTCAAGATAAGGGTAAAGCAATGTTGAACGTCATCTCTCAGGGCAAGGCGCTCGCGTCTACTGACGTTATCTCCAGTATGTATGCGTTGCTCTTAATTTTCTGCATTTGTTTATCTATCTGCCTTAATAATGAGTAATCTCGGTATGCGTCTATGATTTCCTTTTTTAGGGAGATTTAGGGTCAAGAATAAGTGGATGCAGAGTCTATTGATTCTAGCGCATCTCACTTCTTCATCGCTCGTCATATTGTGAATCATCATTGCTGGCCTACTTCACTACTTGAGGTCCCGTATGAGATCTCTGTGCCAGGTCATGTGCACCTTTCTAACAGGGGTATTCACAAATGTCTGATCCTGCTTGGCGAATTGCAAGTCTTCGTCAACCTCATAGTTCTGTAAATGTCAGAGTTCGATGTAATTTTGGGCATGAATTAGTTGGTCGCATACAGAGCAAAGTTGGACTGTGTTGCAAAGCGGGTCAATCTCAGCATCGATGGCAAGGACAACAACATTCATGTTCAGACCCGCAGCCACCTGAAGGTAATTTCTGCTGTGTGTGCCACCCGGCTACTAGGTCAGGGTTGTTCTGCTTGTTTTGTTTATGTGTCACTCTCAGATGTTGCCTCCCCTCAACTCGAGTCCATCCCAGTCGCTGCCGAGTTTCCTGACGTGTTCCCCGCCGAATTGCCTGGGATGCCTCCTGATCGAGATGTAGAGTTCTCTATTGACGTAGAGCCCGGAACGCGCCCCATATCTAAAGCTTCCATACTGCATGGCACCGCGATAACTAGAGCAGCTTAGATCGCAATTGGATGAATTGCTTGAGCGTGGCTACATTCGTCCCAGCTCTTCTCCTTGGGGAGCCCCCGTTCTCTTCGTAAAAAGAAGGATGAATCAATGAGGCTGTGCATGGACTCTCGGGATCTGAATAAAGTAAGTGTCACGAATAAGTATCCCCTCCCGCACGTGGATGACCTATTTGATCAGCTTAAGGACAGTACCGTCTTTTCCAAGATAGATCTCAGATCAGGTTACCATCAAGGAGTCTGACATTCCCATGACAGCCTTCCGGAATTGGTATGGACATTTTGAATTTTTGGTGATGTCCTTTGGTTTGACTAACGCCCCTTCTGCTTTCATGGACATGATGAACCGTGTCTTCCGTAAGTATCTAGATAAGTTCATCATCGTGTTCATTGATGATATTTTGGTCTTTTCCAAGACTCGTGAGGAGCATGCTGCCCATCTTAGACTCACTCTCTCCACCCTTCGTCAGCATCAACTATATGCCAAGCTAGCGAAATGTGAGTTCTGGTTGGATCGTGTCGCTTTCTTGGCCACGTCATTTCAGGTGATGTACTTTTCGTTGATCCTGTCAAGATTTCCGCAGTTATGGACTGGAAGCAACCTTCTACCCCTACTGAGATCCGCAATTTCCTTGGTTTAGCTGGCTATTACCGGCATTTTGTCAAGGATTTTTCCTCTATTGCTGCTTCTCTGACAAAGCTAACTCAAAAGCATGTCAGGTTCGAGTGGTCAGATCAGTGTGAGCAGGCCTTTTCTGAATTGAAGCAACGTTTATGTTCAGCGCCAGTTTTAGCTCTTCCGTCAGAGGGGTTAGATTTTTCAGTTTACACTGATACTTCTGGAGTTGGCTTGGGTTGTGTCCTGATACAAGAGGATCGTGTTATCGCTTATTGGTCGAGACAAATAAAGATTCACGAACGCAACTACCTCACTCATGATATGGAATTCGTTGCGGTGGTGTTTGTCTTGAAGCTTTGGCGTCATTATCTCTATGGAGTGAAATGTCACTTCTTCACCGGTCATCAGAGTTTGAAGTACAATTTCGTTCTGAAGGATCTCAATCTTTGTCAGAGACGTTGGCTAGAATTCATAGCTGATTATGATTTGCAGCTCACGTATGTTCCTGGTAATGCCAACTCAGTGGCAGATGCGTTGAGCCGACATGCTTCTGTTGTCGCTTGTGCGCCCATGTCAGGTAATCTTGCAGTCTTGATTGATGACCTCGATCAGATGGGCATATCCATCGCACCAGAGGGTCACGAAGAGGTTTCGAGTCCGTTATGGGCAGAGCAGGTGAAAGACTTACAACCATCTGATCCCACACTCCAGCGCATCTGCAAAAGGGCTGAACTTGGAACTCACCCAGATTTCACCATCTCTGATGATGTTTTGCGTTTTCGAGGCCGCCTCTGCATTCCGGATGTTCCTGAATTGCTAGATAGCATTTGCCGAGAAGCTCATGAATCCCGCACATCCGACCATCCAAGAAACAATAAGAAGTATCATGACTTGAAGCAGGTCGTGTGGTGGCCGGGTATGAAGAATTACATTGCTCGTTTCGTCTCTCGTTGTCTGACGTGTCAGAAGGTGAAGGCTCAGCGTCAACGCCCCGGTGGCCTTTTGCAACTTGTCTATCCCTGAATGGAAGTGAGAATATATCTCTATGGACTTCATCACGGGTTTGCCCCGCACTTCGAGTGGGCACGACGTGATTTTGTTCATAGTGGATCGCATGACTAAAGTGGCGCACTTCATCCCGTATAAGGAAGGCCATCTTACCAAGAAGATGGCTCGGATTTATGTTTCAGAGATTGTTAGACTTCATGAGATTCCTCTGCAAATTGTATCTGATCGTGACTCGAGATTTATATCGCACTTCTGGAAGGGCTTTCAGCAAGCTTTAGGCAGCGAGCTCAACCTGAGCACTGCTTATCATCCAACAACCGATGGCCAGACCGAAAGGATTAATCAGATTCTTGAGGACATACTTCGGTGTTATATTCTGGACTACAAAGGAGCTTGAGATGAGCACCTACCTTTTGTTGAATTCGCGTATAACAATAGTTATCAGGAGAGCCTCATGATGGCCCCCTTCGAAGCATTGTACAGGCGTCGTTGTCGGACCCCGCTCTATTGGTCAGAAGTTGGTGAGAAAGTTGTTTTGGGGCCTGAGTTACTTCAGGAAATGGAAGAAGCCACGAGGAAGACTCGTCTTCAGCTTAGTCGTGTCATTGAAAGACAGAGGAAGTATGCAAATCAGCGTCGCCGTCCGTTAGAATTTGTCGTGGGTGATCAAGTATTCCTTAAGGTTTTCCCTTCCCCTGGGTTGAAGCAGTTTGGCCGCCATCATAAGCTTAGCCCGAGGTTCGTGGGACCGTAAGCTATTTCAGAGCGTGTCGGAGGATCTGCTTACCGTCTGGAGTTGTCTGCTTCGTTGTATGGTGTTCACAATGTCTTCCATGTTAGCCAGCTTTGGAAGTACATTCGTGATCCTACCCGCGTCATGGAAGAAGTTCCAGTGATTTCTAAAACCAATCTTTCCTATCCGGTCGAGCCCACTAAGATCGTCGAGTATCAAGAACGCAAGCTTCGCAAGAGAACTATTTCTATGGTGAAGGTACTTTAGGTGCATGGCAGGTCTGAGGAGTACACTTGGGAACTCGAATCTGACATGCGCAGCAAGTATCCACAACTCTTCTCTTGATTTTTCGTAAGTCTTTGCGCCCGACTTCCTTATTATTTCAGTATTTTTCCAAAGTTAGCTGTCATGCGTTGAATTGCAAGTTTGTGCTTGGAGTATATGTCGTCCGAATCTTTGTCGTTTTGGCGCTATTCAGAGGATCCTAAGAAAAATTTTGGGACGAAACTTCCTAAGTAGGGGAGAATGTAACAACTCACTTTATTAAGAATAATAATAATTATTATTATTATTATTATAATGAAAAAAAAGAAACCTTATTTCCTTCCATCTTAAACATGTGAGCCCTGATACCTCGTGTATTCTCTCGGTCCATTTCCTCCTGCAGCCGCAACCCGTCTCCGCCAAACCCTCGACTCGCCGCTCCCGATCCCGCCTCTGGGTGTCCCGATCCATCTTCCCGTGGCCGGAAACCTCCTTCTCTAGTGTCAAACGCCCCTTCCTCTTGCTTCTGTCGCCCCGTCTTGCCCTCCCGCTTCTCCTTGGAGCCGGTAACCGCCACCTTAAGGGACGGCAGTTTTTCCTCCTCCTAGAGCCGACCGCAGCAGTTCTTCCTCCTTCCCCTCCAAGTGAAGGCAGCCTTCCATCCCGCTCCCACTGCGTTGTGGCCGGTGATTTGCAAGGGGATCTCCTAGGGTTTTGCTCGGACCCTCCTCTCCTCGGATTTTTGAGTCCGTTTTCGGTCTCTTGGGGTAAGGAATCGCTCTTCCTCCCTCTTTTCTGAATTTATTTTTACGGGGTTGTTAGTGTTCGCTTTCCAACAAATTATTAGTGTCGATCAACTTGTGTTCGCCGTGCAATCGACTAACCCTTGTCGTGATTGTGTTTTTCTGGTACCGTTCGTTGCTCTAATTGGCGGTTCGTGAAGAACCCCTTGCCGATTTAGAGTTTTTGTCGCCCGAACGCCACCGAGTCCCCGATCCTTCGCGGTAACTCCTCTCCCCTTGCTCACGAGAGAGGTAATTTTCTAAGCAAACTCTTATGTGCATCTCTGCAATTTTTATAATGTTTATGCAAGCGTAGAAAATTTCGAAGGTTATCTTGGTTGCATGATCTTAAGCAGATCGATCTAAGGCTCCTAAGTTTTTGCTAGCACCGTCTAGCCGCCGCCATCCATTCAGCTTCACCGGAAGGCAAGTAGAGAAATCTCTCTCGCTTGCAAACGTGAAATTTAATTATTATTACTTTTATATTTTGAAATGTATATCCTTATAGATCGGGGTTGTGTGTTTTATGACTTGTTTAGCTGTGTTAGGAATCTCCAAGACATGAATCCCCAATTCACTATTCGTCAAAGGCAAACATTGAAAGGAGGTGTTGATTTGATGTGACGCTTTGAATCGAGCTCCCGTCAAACTGGTAACGGAAACCAGTAGATGGTCATTGCAAGCACCGCGCTGATAATTCCTTGCAATTAAACTTATTTTAGAATCATGTACATCAAATTGAGACGTGTACCCTTTTCATTGTACCGTTTATGTCATTGCATGAATGGAATTTAGGCTAACTTCGGAGTAGGCTAGAGTACAGTTAAGCACAAGTTCGTTGTTTTTCTTTCTCTTGTTTCCTCTACTTAAATATCAGAATATTATATGCTTACTTTTAGTTTTCCTGTTCTGCGGCATTCTCCTCCTTGTTTGGATTTTGCCTTAGAGTTCGTGACAAGCGTCGCCTGCTCCTTGAGCTGCTCTTCGTTCAGCTACCGCTTGCTCGGAGGTTTATACTTTTGTAGTTGTTACATCAGGTTATATGTATTTGTTTTCTCTTACCGCCAGATCTATTATCGTGTACTAGTTATTGTCAGCCATTTTCTCTTGTATCGTGGACAACTACTAGGATTTTCATTGATGTACTAGTTCATTTTATTTATGACATGTTTATTATTGCTATCTATTACATTTACATTTTTTTCCTCAGCACGGTGTGTGACTTTGATTGTATGGTTTAAAATGCATGCACATCAACCCTTCATTGACATGTTTAAAATGCTTCCGCACACATATATATAAACAATTAAACTTTCTTTTTTTCCAAAATAACCATTTTAAAACTAATATCATATTTCCAGCTCCTGCCTAGCAGACATGAAAGTTACTTTTGTCCATGCCTGCGGCATCACGACCCGCCCGTAGCGCACTCTGATAAATGTTATCTGACGGGTCGTGACAGTATCTCGACGAGGAACTCTACCTAGCCCACCATCCTCCTCGACACGGCTACCCCCACCATCGCGGAGAATGTCGCCACCTCTTCCTCTGCGGCCACTACCGCCACCTCTTCCGCTCGCGGACACTCTGCCCCACTGGGCCCCAGCTACTGACCCCCCCCCCCCCCCCCCCGGCATCTGGCATCTCCACATCCACTGGCCCCCCGACGACACTATTATCTGTCTTACCAACAATAAGAAGAGCTTCACCGCAAGGGCCTCTGCTTTTGCTGCCAGCAACCGTTCTCCCCCCCCACGTCTGTCCTCTCAGGAATCTATGTGTGTTGCTGGGAGCTGAAGTTACTGATCCTGACTTCGGGAAACTGGATCCGCTGACGCTTTCTGACGAACCCTTTGACCCTCGACCTTGAAGATAAGGTCGTTTTTCGGGCGGTGCGTGTTGATACAATGTGGTCGCCACATGCTATTATTAGTTTATGTAGCAAAAGGGCACTTTTGTAATTTGTATTTCTCTCACTCACCTATATATATGAGTGGTAGCTCCTTTAGATGGCACTTATTGAAGTCTAGGGTTTTGGGCTCTCTTGGAGAGTGGAGTGTCAAGGAGGACCCAACCTCCAGATGTTTGCGAGAACTTGTTCTTGATTGTATCTTTTGTCGTTTAATGCAATGTTATTTTGTTTCTTTGATCTAGATATGACTCTATCGTATCAACCAATGGGCCCTCATGTCGCTTTCTGACTCCATCACTAACGCGCAACGGCGTTCTTAGCAATGCAAGGGACATGTTAAACCAATAGTCCAACATGTCGAACTACATGTCGTGGGAGTGGGCAATTATAAACAAAGGGCCCTCGTACCACTTCTTTACGGTCGATTATACTAATAGGTTATCATGCCACCTTCAGACTTAGCCATGACAAACATTTGTCCTTAGACCAATCATCATCTACATATCATTCGTCTATGGATATGCAATGTTATTTGTTTCTTTGATCTAGATATGACTCTATCGTATCAACCAATGGGCCCTCATGTCGCTTTCTGACTCCATCACTAACGTGCAACGGCGTTCTTAGCAATGCAAGGGACATGTTAAACCAATAGTCCAACATGTCGAACTACATGTTGTGGAGTGGGCAATTATAAACAAAGGGCCCTCGTACCACTTCTTTACGGTCGATTATACTAATAGGTTATAATGCCACCTTCAGACTTAGCCATGACAAACAGTTGTCCTTAGACCAATCATCATCTACATATCATTTGTCTATGGATATGAAGACCTATCTCGGGTAGAATAGTATATAATCGATTGCCTTCTTGGAATACTGCACCTCGCACAGGGAGTCGTTCGGATGGCCATACGGACAATCACAATCATAAGCATGTCCTTAAACAAGTTATGATCAACTACTTAGCTCATCCCAAGGAATGGTTCTACTGATTCCACGACAATCTAACTTACTACACACTTACGGTTGAGGTGCAACCAATCTCATAAGGTCCTAGCGGACCATCAAGGCATTCAACCATCAATTACAAGTATGAATGCTCACACCCGTTCCACCATATCAAGAATAGTATGACAAAGCATATTAGTAAAGCAAACATTCAATTTAATATGTCGCTAAAGGTTAAGTAAAATCTTTAACCTATAAAGCGCATAACAAGGCTAAGCACTACAACTAAGCCATAATCCTCAACCACCACGATTTCACATCCAATCAAGCTTCAATCAAATGATTATAGTCTCAAAGGTTCCAAGCTCATCAAAGGCTCAAAGCACTAATGCAGCCACAAACCTAAGTTCTAAGCATTATAAATCATATCTGTCATTATCATGGTATTTGTAACACCCGACATAATAATTAAAATTTAAAGAAATTCTCTGATAACGAGAAAAAAAAGATCGGTGTTGAGAGTTTTTGGAAATGTTTCTATTTTTACGCATTTGTTTCGAAATGAGTTTCTCAACGAATATATTGCGACGGGCATTGGATTCATTGAATTTATCGATGCTTATTTATTTTATTGGTGAAATATTTTTGAGGCAAAATATTTATGGTGGCCTTTGATATTGAGGCTGGTTTGATTTGTTGCCTGTATGGTGGATCAGTTGGTGTTGATATGTTTGGTCTAAATTAAGAGTTGGATTAACAATTGGATTAGTTCAATGCTGATTTGGGTTAATAATTAATGAACTGGATTAGCTAAGTAAGTTCCAAACCAACTTTAGCCGGCTTAATAAACGACACTCGTCCTTCTCCCACACTCTCGCACTCTCTAGATGAACAACTCTCCCCTCTGTTCCCGCTAGGGCTCTCTTCCATCCTTTCTCCTCCTTTTTCTTCAATTTCAGTGAGGGGGATCTAGGTTGAGCTCGGCGTTGGTCATGTGTGGCTCAACAGAGGCCAAAGATCGAGCCTTTTTCTTCTCTTCTCCTTCTTCCCCACTGTAAGTTCTGCTCTGCTCTTCTCTCTCTTTTCTTCTCTTCTATTATGAATTAATGGCATGAGTGAAGGAAATAGGGCTTCTCTAGACGGCTTGTTGTATGCAGTAATATTCAAGTGGGGTGTTTTTATGTTTCTACTATTATTGTTCCTTTGTTTGGCTTGGTCGAATATGGTGTTCGGGGGAATTTCTTGAAAATTAATATGGTTTTATTTGATTATTCAGTGAGATGAGCTTTTAATTAAATGGACTTGGAGTTTAGTATTTCCTTTTAAGGCCATGGATGATTGGAGGTTGAGCTTTGGAAATGGTTTATGCCCTAAGTAAAGAATTGCAATATTCTTGTCGGAGTTGAATTTTAATGCATTATCTCGCATTCGGACTTCGCTCTCCTGATTTCTCGTCAATTTGATTTGAAAACCCTTATTCATTTAATGGAGTCGACAATGTATTTATTTAAAAAAGCAACCCAATTAAACCGAATGCCTAATGACAGATAATGCGGAAGATGGCATCCCGCGATAAACGTGATGATGCGCCGAAGAATGATAATGGGAAAGAAAAGATTGTGGTGAGTGTTTACGTCTTTAATTACACTTAAATTCAAATTATTTTGAATTACATTCGAGTCATACTTTTGTATTTGATTGTCTGTGCATGGCATTTTTAATTAATCAAGTTCGATATTTGAAATCACTGATAACCAGGATCACTAAGATTGATTAAACTAAATATGCAAACAACGATAAAGAGTTTGAGGGAAAATAAAATAAGAAACATCTAATTTAACTCACTAAACGAATAATAAAATACTAAAATGCATCGATGCACAAGAAGGCTAGGGGTTAACCCCCAGTAGGGAAGGTGCGAGTTACTTACTAGATTGATAAATGACAGTTCTAATTCAAGGGACAACAGGTCTAGTGAGTGTTAGACGCATTAAATTGGAAAATAAGGTTATTAACCAGGGGCCAAAAGGTATATTGCGTGTTCAATCGTCCTGACATAGCCGATGATGACCCAAAAGGGTCGGGCCAGATGACGGATACGAATTCAACAGCTACCCTTCACACTCCTGATGAAATGAATTTAGAATGATATGAAGAAAGAAGAATCTAGATTGATATGATGAATAAGACTTGATCTGATAAATAGTAAGAAATGATCCAAATTAAAAAAAATGATGAACTAAGAAAACTGATAAACAATGAACTGAAAATTTAATTTAAGCTTAAACACTTTTTTATACTGTTTAGTATTTCCTTTTAGCCACCTAAGGTTGCAGATGTCGGATATCGGGGGGAAGTTGGTTTATGTTTTTAATGCCAGCTTTAATAATGTGGGGATATATCGGGATATTTCATATATCGGGTTTTAATATTTAATTATTTATGTGTAATTCTATATAAATATAATCATTTTTTAACTTATATATATTAATATATTAATAATTTGATATTTATTGAACTCCTAAATCTACCAAACTAATATAAATATATTATGCTACACAAGTAATAACGGTATAACGCGTGAAATAAAGCAGGAGGAAGCAAGAAGTCAGAAAGTTTTTGATGACAATGGAAAATAAGGATCTTTTAGTTCATAATTCAAAGCTCATGCATAATTGAAATCGATGACAGGCGTGAACAAGGAAGGTCATAAGAATGTCAAAACGCAACCTGAACAATGAAATAATTTTGGTTTACTGTCTATTAGACCATAGACACTAGTTAAAATAAATTAAAAAAATATGTCGATAAAATGTCGGGATATATCGGCCGATATATCGGCAAATATATCAGTCAATAGCAGATATATCGGAGGATATATTTCACAAGGATATTTTGCAAAAAAATATCGGAAACGTGTCATTTTGTCCATGAAACAATGAAATAATTTTGTGCCATGTTGTAGGATATCCACAATACTGTAGCCACCACTTGACTTCGATTATGTACTAGCTTAGTCATTTTTAATTGTTAATTTAATGCATATTACTACTCACATTGTTTGTTTACCTATATAATAGTTAGAGAGGTAAAACTCTCATTTAGTCATTTTATTATGACTAACCTTGTGTTATTTAAAATTTTCAGAGTCCCACGAAAGCCTGGTCACAGCTAGAAGACTGACCGGCGAGAAGCAATGAAAGAGAGTAGAAGAGCAAGCTAAGGTATGGGTTAAGATATTTGTTGAGATAGGAGAAGCTATAGATAGACATATAGATACACGATAGGAGCTACAGTGTCTTGTCTGCTACTGCAGCCAGATTGAAAACTGAGAGGTCTTGTATCAGTTAGTTGGTTGAGTTGAGTATGGTATATGTACATTGTATAGTAGATATAAAGATGATGTAGCTGGCGTGAGTGTCATAGTTATTGCATATTGTTACGCCCCCGCTACGCTTTACGGGTCGCCACTATGTTCGGAGGAGCAAGGACGCGCTAAACAACGGGGTTGAACTTCCGGTTCAGCCCCCCTCAGTGAACCGGCCGGCCAGGGGCTGACACCAGGCGGGTTCAGCCCCCTTGGGAGGGGCCGGCCGCCCCTCTGCTCGATATATTATATCCGGGCAGCCCCCTTTTTGGGGTGCAGCAAAGTATGATCAGGTAGCCTCCTTATTCTTCCTAACCCTAAATCTCCTCTTAATCCCTAGATCTCTCTCTTTACTTGCTCCTTAGTAGTTTTTCCTTAACATTTGGTATCAGAGCATTCGTCCATGGTGACCACTCGCACTCAAGAGGAGTCCTCACGGATTGAAACCCTAGAGGAGAGCGTTGTTGGCCTAACCGATTCGATGGCGGCCATGGAAGGCGGATGGAGGCCCGATGGAGGAGTTGAAGGCGTTGTTGAAAGGAAAAGGACCGGCTAGTGAGGATTCGGCCGGATCGTGCGCCGAACTCGGCGGAACTGGCGAAACCAACCCCGGCGCGGCTCGGCAGCCGCGTATGGCGGTTTGGCGGGTTCGATTCCGCCCAGAATCGGCGCCGGAGGGTCCGGTGGCCCTGGATGGGCGGCGTACGGGACAGCAGGGGGCTCGACGGCGCTGCAGGGGGGCTTGGCGGGGCCGATTCCGCCCGGATTCGCGGCAGGCGGGTTCGGCGAGATGGGACTGGGTTCGCGGCCAGGTACGCCGGGGCTGGGAAGACCGGTGGGTTTCGGCGGCCGTCCGATGTTACGGGACAGCCAAGGGAGGGCTCCTCCCTCCCCCTCGTGGATTTGGGGCACCGGGAGTGGCCGGTTTTGCCAAGGATGGGGCGGCCAGCCACAACCCCCTCCGTGGGGAGCAGGTCCGCATCAAGGCTACGGCGGTTTTCGAGCAAGGGGAGCCCGCAAGACGGGAAGGAGGTCAGGGGGGACACCGTTTAACTCCCGATTAACTCGGATGTACTTTCCGGAGTTCGAGGGCGGCGACACCTTGGAGTGGATCCAAAAGGCGGAATTATTTTTCCAATACCAGGATGTGCCTGAAGGCCAGTGGGTGCAGCTAGCGTCCTTCCATTTGAAGGACGACGCTTTCCAGTGGACGCAGTGGTTCCTGCGAGGGCGGGAGTACGTGCCTTGGGGGAATTTGTGGAAGGATTTTCGGCCAGGTTTGGCCCATTGGAGTACGAGAACTTTGAGGCCCTCCTTCAGAAGCTTCGTCAAAAAGGGTCGGTGATGGAGTATCGTACGGAGTTCGAGAAGTTGGCAAATCGCGTTCAGTGGTCAGAGAGGACACTCTACAGCTGTTTCATATCTGGTCTCAAGGAGCACATTCGTGACGAGGTGCAAGCACTCATGCCTCGATCATTGAACCACGCCATTACTTGGCTCGTATACAGGAGGAGAGGTTCAACAGCAGAGGGCTCGCATCATGAGTAGGCCGCTTTGACCCCTGCGACCGCGGCACGACGGGAGGCAGCCTACGGGTACCAAGCCGACTGTGACTCGGTTATCTTGGAGTGAGTTAATCCCCGAAAGGAGAAGGGTCTGTGCTTAACTGCGACGAGAAGTTTGTGCCAGGTCATAAATGCCAGAAGATACAGGTGTTCATGTTGCATCAAGACGCGGACGAGCCGGCTCCGGATGAGGAGCTGGAGGTAGATCTGGAGGACACTGAGTTCGGGTTTCTATACATGCTCTTGAGGGTTGCGCTCCCCCGCTTACTATGCGGCTGGCGGGCTGGATTGCCCAAGAAGAGTTACCATTCTGGTGGACAGTGGGAGTACCCACAACTTCATACATCCGATGTGGCACGACGAGTTGGGCACGTGATTGACAGGGGAGCTGCCTTTCACGTTATGGTGGCGGATGGCAGCAGGCTGCAGTGCGAGGGGCGCTGCGGGGAGTGGAAATGCGGATACGTGACTATGTGGGAAGGACTGACGTCTACCTGTTACCTATTCGGGCTCAGACATGGTGCTGGGAGTTCAGTGGTTGCGCCAGTTACAGCGGGTGACGTTTGACTGGAAACATATGACTATGGAGTTTTGTGCACGGAGAAAAACAGTTTTGCCTGCAAGGGATCATGTCATCTCCTGTTAAGGAGGTTTCTCTTCGCAGCTTGCAGCGGTTGAGGGGGGACGGACAGCCGATGGTCGTCCTTCGGGAGGTCCAGACCGCGATTCCACGCCTTCTGAGGTACCGGTTCAGTTTAGTTACTTCTGACAGATTATGCTGATGTTTTTCAGGAGCCACGTACTTTGCCACCGCCGAGGTTTCGAGACCACCGTATTCCGCTCAAGGCGGATGCTGAGCCGACGAATGTTCGCCGTACCGTTACCCACACGTGCAAAAGGCGGAGATTGAACGGAGTGTCCGCGAGATGCTGGAGGCCGCATCATTCGGCCGAGTACGAGCTCCTTCTCGGCTCCTATCATTCTGGTCAAGAAAAAAGACGGGTCTTGGAGATTCTGCGTGGACTACCGCCTTGAACGGCGCTACTGTCAAAGATAATTTCCCGATTCCTCACATCGAAGAGTTACTGGATGAACTGCATGGGGCGCAACGATTCACCAAGCTGGATCTTCGTTCCGGCTATTATCAGATTTTGATGGCTCAGGAGGATGTTCATAAGACGGCGTTCCGGACGCATGACGGCCATTATGAGTTTTTGGTTATGGCCAAGGACTGACTGGAGGGCCTGCGACATTCCAGGCCAACATGAACGAGATATTCAGAGATTTCTTGCGGGAGTTTGTCCTGGTTTCTTTTGACGATATCCTTATCTACAGCGCCAACTGGGAGGACCACGTGCACCACGTGGGGCAGGTCCTTGAGAGACTTCGCCAACACCATCTTTATGCCAACCGTTCCAAGTGCTCCTTCGGGCAGGAGGAGGTGGAGTATTTGAGCCATTTGGTTTCCGGTCAGGGCGTTCGAGCCGATCCACGGAAGATTCAGAGTATGCAGTCCTGGCCCGACCGGTGACAGTCCGGGCCTTGCGGGGTTTTTTGGGCCTCACCGGGTACTACCGACGGTTTGTCCAGGATTATGGGAAGATAGCCCGGCCATTGACCCAGCTGCTGCAGAAAGATTCTTTTTCTTGGAATGAGGAGACGGAGGAGGCATTTCAGCTCTCAAACGGGCCATGACCTCCACACCAGTGCTTTGCACTACCCGATTTCACGAAGGAGTTCGTTCTGGAGACCGATGTGTCGGGGGTCGGCATCGGGGCGGTTTTGATGCAGGCGGGGCGGCCAATAGCCTTTACAGCAAGGCCCTGGCTCCTCGTACTTTGGTCTCTCGGCCTACGAGAAGGAGATGTTGGCCATCATTCACGCGGTGGCTGTGTGGAGGCCATATTTGTTGGTCAGGCACTTTAAGATCCGGACGGACCACCAGAGTCTGAAGCACTTTCTGGACCAGCGGGTCTCTTCGCCTCTACAGCAAAATGGGTTACCAAGCTTCTGGGATACGACTATGAGATTGTGTATCGCCGCGGCAAAGAGAATGTGGTCGCCGATGCCCTCTCTCGCCTCCCAGGAGCTGCTCTCTCCAATATTTCGGGACCGTTGGTTGACTCTTTGGAGGATATTCAGGAGGCCGTGTTGCGGTCGGACACGCTTCGGCCGTTGGTGGACTCTTTACAGCGGGGAGAGACGGGGCCACCCGCTATCACTTGTGTAACGGCGGCTATACTATCGGGGGCGGGTGGTCGTTCCCGCCGATTCAGCTTGGAAGACGATTCTGATGCATGAGTTCCACTCGTCTCCCACAGGAGGACATGCGGGGGTGCTCCGGACCCTCCAGCGGGCGCGAGCAAACGTGTTTTGGGCAGGAATGCGACGGGACGTTCAGCAGTTTGTTCGCCACTGTGACATCTGCCAGCGGCAGAAATATGAGACTTCTTCTCCGGCCGGGCTCCTCGTGCCATTGGATATTCCGCAGCTTATTTGGGACACAGTCTCCATGGACTTTATTGATGGGCTGCCTAAGTCGAAAGGCAAGTCCGTCATTTGGTGTAGTGGATAAGCTTTCAAAGTACGGCCATTTTCTGGCCCTCAGCCATCCGTATACCGGGGAGTCTGTGGCCGCACTCTTTGCTCGGGAAATTGTTCGACTGCATGGCCTTCCTCGGGCCATTATTTCGGATCGCGACCCCACCTTCGTCAGTGGGTTCTGGCGGGAGCTATTCAGGTTGCAGGGTACCCGCTTACACTTCAGCACGGCCAATCATCCGCAGTCGGATGGTCAGACGAGGTCCTCAATCGGGGTGTCGAGACATATCTTCGTTGCTTTGTGATGGATGAGCCTCGGAGTTGGCCGGACTGGTTACACTGGGCAGAGTACTGTTACAATACGTCATATCATTCAGCCAGCAGGATGACGCCGTTTGAGGTGGTTTACGGACGGCCTCCGTCGACCTTGGCCAGCTATGAGCCCGGCAGCACTGCCCTTCCGGCGGTGGATCGGGCTCTTCTGGATCGGGATCGTATGTTGGTCACTCTTCGGAGAACCTACGCCTGGCACAGGAACGCAGAAGTCCCAGGCGGACAAGCACCGCACGGAGCGGGAGTTCGCCGTGGGCGATGAGTTTTTCTCAAGCTCCACCGTACCGGCAGTTGTCTGTGGCTCGTCGTGGCAACCATAAGCTTTCCCGCGCTACTACGGCCCCTTTCAGATCATCAGCAGGGTGGGGCCGGTAGCTTATACGTTGGCATTACCGGAAGGTTCCCGCATTCATCCTACGTTCCACGTCTCCTTGCTCAAGCGGAAGTTGGGTCCGCATGTCCAGCCAAGTTCCTTCTTACCTGAGGTTACGCCTGCGGGCGAGCTGCGTCCGCTCCCAGAGGATATCTTACGGCACCGGTGGAAGATTCGGGGCACGGAATACCGGCCAGAGCTCTTGGTCCAGTGGAAGAATCTGCCGCAGCACACAACTCTTGGGTAGACTTCTTCGATTTCAAGGAGCTCTACCCGGATTACCAACTTGCGGACAAGTTGGTTCTTGATGGGGAGGGAATGTTACGCCCGCTACGCTTTACGGGTCCCACTATGTTCGGAGGAGCAAGGACGCGCTAAACAACGGGGCTGAACCTTCCGGTTCAGCCCCCACTCAGTGAACCGGCCGGCCAGGGCTGAACCAGGCGGGTTCAGCCCCTTGGGAGGGGCCGGCCGGCCCCTCCATGCCCGGATATATATATATCCGGGCAGCCCCCTTTTGGGGTGCATGCAAAGTATGATCAGGTAGCCTCCTTCTTCCTAACCCTAAATCTCCTCTTAATCCCTAGATCTCTCTCTCTTTAGTTGCTCCTTAGTAGTTTTTCCTTAACACATATTGTATAAACTACTGATGTAAAATTAACTTGCTAATGGAAGTAGTTTATTATATTCATATTTGGTATTCACCGTGTTTTTTATTTATGTTGCTCAATGCTTTGAAAACTCTACTTACATATCGATTTAAATTGTGAGGGTCTACGGAGTGTCACGGTATTCACATTCCACTATGGGGAATCATCGAATCTATCTCAAATCGAAGTAATTCCTAATGATTATAAATACATATCCGATAATCCTGGTTTTGCATTCCACTACGGGGAATCTATCACAAATCAGAATCACTGCTTAGAATAACAATCTGTATACATTAATCTTGGTATCACATTTCACTACATAGAATCTATCACAAATCAAAATCATTCCTCCTAATAATAATTTCTACCCGCTATCATTAGATATAGCATTCCGCTACAAAAAATCTATCACAAATCTGAAATATTATTCATGATTATAGATCCATATCCGATATTGCCATCGTATCACATTCCACTACGGAGAAACATCGAATCTATCATAAATCGGGATATTCCTCATAAGCACTAAATCCTACGATGGATTCTCATGGCTTCAAATGCATACCCGGTCCTTAGCCCACAAGTGAAACCATTCACAATTCAAATGATTAATTATCCCATAGCGCATCTATGGTAAGATTCCTACTTGATTTGTTAAACAACATCACCGAACCGGTCTTTCAACTAACTCGGCTGCACGCAGAATGTCATAATATCTGGAATAGAACATCAAGCTCATGCAACTACACATGACGAGGATGCAATCTCACAACTCATCTCTATGGAGATATGCCCTCTTCATTCCACTAATTAGTGAGAATGAGGTACCTAAATGCATACAAAGAATAATGCATAAACAAAAGAGTCCTTAGACCCAGGAAGATAGAATCGTTATCTTCTTCACTTCCTTTCTGACCATGAAAACCTCAAGAAAAGGGATGGAGGATGCTCGCGGGATGATTCTCTACGCAACCACGGAGGCATATTGTTGATCGGGGTTCCCAAGCTTCAGTAATGGTGGGTTCTAGATCCAAGAACCCCAGCTCCTTCTCACGACCTTGCCAAATCTGGGAAGATCCCACGGATGTTGGATCAAAGGAACCTAAGATCAACGGCTCAAAATGAGGCCCTAATGAAATTTAAGTGCAGATGCATGCGCATGCGTCAAGACGCAAGGGTGTGCGTCCATCGGATTAGCAGGAAACGAGCCAGAAATCATTGCAGGCTCCATGTGTGTTTTCACACATGGATGTGCGTACCCATTTTCTCATAATTCCAACAAGCCATGTCATATCTAAGGGCATGTATCCCAACACACAGACATGCGTCGAGGCATGTGCAACCCTGTTTCACTAGAAAACATCTGTTCCACATCGATTTTCAATCTGATGAACCTATAACATCAAGGGTAGATCTAAGGCAAGCAACCAGATATTCTTAAGCAATTTTTGCAGTTGCATTCTGATGATGTGGCATCTGAAAGCTGGTTTTGACATATGTGAGTACTCCAAGGGTTCTTGCGAGCTCAGGTGAGTATTTTTGAGAGGACGCGAATAATCCTAAAGAGTAGGTGAGAACTCCTGAAGAGGTGTTGAGTAATCCTGAAGAGTCGGTGAGTACTCTAGAAGGGGTGGTGAGTACTAAAGAGTAAGCGAGTATGAGTGAGAGCTTGGGTAATTGCTTGGAAGATTTCTGTGATTTCTTTGGGAGACTTTGGCTATGGTCTGATGCCCCTCCAACACTTCTTTTCACATTTTGTCCCGAACAAACTAACCATACTCAAGGTAGAGATGCAAGGAAAGGTCTAGTTGTTCGAGAGCTAGCCAAGAAGTTTTCTTAGAAGTGGTTTAGGAAGCTTCCAATGAAAGC
This sequence comes from Platanthera guangdongensis, assembly GCA_039583875.1. Classification (NCBI taxonomy): domain Eukaryota; kingdom Viridiplantae; phylum Streptophyta; class Magnoliopsida; order Asparagales; family Orchidaceae; genus Platanthera; species Platanthera guangdongensis. The sequence goes on from CM077152.1 coordinate 42,823,941, forward strand.
ACTTTAATTATCAATAAACAAACTAGGATTATACTACTTATAGTGTAATTGTATGGAAATTGTAACAATATCTATTTAGACTATTTAATATACTATTATTAGTGCCAAAACTTTTCACTATACAAATACGACACTTGCCGCCCTTTACATATAGCCGCCCTTTACATATGATCTTGTTGAACTCTCATTCACTTTGACTTATAGCAACTTTTAAGCATATTTAGAGAAATTTATTTTAAAACCTTTGAAACTTAAGATCACTTGTGTCAACTTTACAAAGGAACTAAAGAGCATAGAAAGAGGAGGTATGCATTTGGGCTTTAGAATATGACTGGAGGGTTAAGAATCTACGAAAAAAATTATTACACTTCATAGCATTAGTTGCATAGAAAAATCATAAAAATAACATAATGTACATTCAAAATTTCATCTAATCAGCAACATACTGCAGTTCTTTTTGCATTATACAGCAGGAGAAACAAGAAAAAGGGTACTATGGGATTTGAAAATCATCATTTATAGGACTTCGACAAATCTGGTAAGCATCAAACTGAAGAAGAAGCATCCATGACAAGGCTACACATCCATTAAAGTCATTATATGCTGAAACTTTTTCATATCTAAGTAAACTAGAGAGGTGCTGAACCAGAAGTTCACAGTTTCTAAGTAAAAAAACCTATGGCAGTTAAGAGTAATGATTTTATTTAAATCTATAAGACTTCGACAATTACTTTATCAAGATTCAAGGCAGTAAGCTTTTCACCAGTGATGTTCCTGTGCTTAACAACTTTGGGAATGGTTGTGAAGTAGCATCTTGGCTTCTCAGTTTTTTCAGAAGAACAATCCAATAAATTATTGCACTCCAATTGCATCGCCAACCACTTCTCCATTTTCACATTCTTTTATTGGTCAGATAAAGTAGATTCATGTGCTATAGATATTTCTGCCCCAATAGGTTCTGTGAATATAAGAAATTCAATTAATATAAAAACTAATTATGCTACATAAAACACTCATACTTTAGATGTTAATAACTATTTCGGCAGCCATGGTAGGAAAACCTTGGTCATAATAAATTGCAAGAAAATGTTCTTAATAATTTGTTGAAAAAGCAGCAGACATGACATACATCTTACCTACCTAATGGACTAGCAGATCAAACAGGACTATCGTGATCCCCTAACAGAATTGAATCTTTTCTAGCTCAATAAATCAGGCTGACCTGTAGTCTGTAGATTGCTAGAAATGCCCATTTTAAGCCACCGTCCAACTGACATGGGTTGACTCTAGTGTCAAGTCAGATGGACCATGTTTAGGTAAATCTATCATGAATACTTATTATTACTTTATCAATGAAGGTCAACCAAAGTCAGATTAGTTTGACTTTAATAAGCCTGGGCAAGTTAACATTTTTTTGGTGCGGTCCTACATCCTGTTCATCTTGGCTTACAGACACAAACGAGCATAAGGCTGATTGAAATCCAAGGTTACAACAGGGATCTACGAGGACAGTTTAACATTGTTAAATTTAGTATGCTATTGCATCTAGAAGCTGCAAAAATAATATTATAAAGTCTGTTTGTTAAAGAAGTGTACCAATCCGTGAAATTGTACTCTTTGAAATGTAGCTAGATAGCTGTTTCCAACATCCATACTGATCCAAAGGATATGGCCCGAGGCGATGGTCAAATTCCATCAGTTTCACCATCCCAGAGTATCTGTTTTCCTGTTATAAAATTTCAACAATTACACCTCTTTAAACCAAAAAAAACTTTGAGGATGTGAAAAGCAAGTTTCCATGTAGAAGCAGTCATGCATACCAGGTAAGTATAATGAATTTTTAATTAATATCATTTCTACAAATGACATTGTAAGTTATTGAATGATGTTGAATTACATATGAAAATGAATGTAACATCCTTAATTTAATATGTGTAGAAATAGCTCGAAAACTCGTGTATATTTCTTATATGTGTAAATACAAGGAGAGAATACAAATATATAGGAGGAAGGAGAGAGAATCAATCATATACATAATGTGGGACTAAAGAGGAGAGAAGAGAAAAGGAAAAATGGGCCCAATAATGGGCTCTTTACATGTGCTTTTCTAACACTCCCCCGCAAGCTGGAGCGTACAAATCGTATGCGCCAAGCTTGGACAAGCACTGATAGAAGAGGGGTCTGGAAAGAGCCTTTGTGAGGACATCCGCAACTTGTTCAGACCCTAAAACATGTTTTAGATCGAGCTTCTTCATTTGAACTTTCTCCCGGATGAAGTGACAGTCGACTTCGACGTGCTTTGTTCTTTCGTGGAAGACCGGGTTCTTGGTGATATGTATAGCAGCTTGGCTGTCACAGAGGAGAAGAGTCGGTGAAGGTAGTTTTACACCCAGATCAGTGAGAAGACTCTCAAGCCATGTCAGTTCAGACACTACAGATGTCATTGCCCGGTATTCTGCCTCAGCTGATGATCGAGCAACGACCGCTTGTTTCTTGCTTCGCCATGTAACCAAATGTCCTCCAAAGTAGGTGCAAAAACCACTGGTAGATCGCCGGTCATCAAGGGAACCAGCATAATCAGCATCTGAGTATGTCACCAATGTTGGAGCTGAAAAAGAAGTTCTATAAACAACTCCTTGACCATGAGCTGTTTTAAGGAATCTGAGAATGCGTTCAACAACCTGAAGATGAGATCTTCGAGGAGAGTGCATGTATCGACTGACAATACCAACAGCGAAGGAAATATCTGGTCTGGTTACTGTGAGATAGATCAATTTTCCAACGAGGTGACGATAATATTCTGGATTCTGGAGTAGAAGATCTGAGTCAAATGCCTGGGCGCACAACTTGTGGTTTACATCCATAGTGGTGTCACTCGGCTTACAGCCTGAATAACCTGCATCATGAAGGAGGTCGAGACAATACTTCCGTTGAGAGAGGACAAGCCCATCCGGCCGTCTGACAACCTCAAGACCCAAGAAATATCGTAGGGGCCCCAGATCCTTTGTGTGAAAGACCCAAGATGTAGTTTGACTGCCTTAATCCCTTGTGAGTCATCTCCTGTAATGATGATATCGTCAACGTATACTAACATAAGGACCGTTCATGTTGTTCGGTGACGAGTAAACAGCGAGAAGTCGGCCGAACTTCGAGTAAAACCAATATCACGAAGGGCCTTACTGAATTTGTCAAACCATGCCCGTGGGGATTGTTTGAGACCATATAGAGCCTTCAAAAGGCGGCAGACCTGAGACTCCCCCGTGGTCTCAAACCCGGGTGTTTGCTGCATATACACTGTCTCCTGGAGATCCCCATTTAAGAAAGCATTCTTGATATCCAGTTGAAATAGGGGCCACTAGCGATGGACAGCGACAGAGATGAGGACGTGAACGGTAATGAGCTTGGCCACTGGAGAGAAAGTTTCCTCATAGTTTAGCCCCAGTTGTTGGGTGAAACCACGAGCTACGAGACGAGCCTTCAGACCGTCAACTGTCCCATCAGCGGCATGTTTGATGACAAATACTCACTTACACTCAACCGGTTTCTGACCCGGAGGAAGGGGTACTGTAGTCCATGTCTGGTTACCCCAGAGAGCAGACATTTCTTCCTTCATGGCTGTCCGTCAGCCCGGATGTTGAAGCGCCTCCTGCACAGATTTAGGAACAGATACCGAAGAAAGATAAGTAGCAAATGTGTGCATGAGGGGAGAGAGGCGATGGAGGGAGACGTAGTTGGCCAGAGGATGAGCAGTGGAGGGTGGTACCTGATCAGCAGAACACGGAGTATCCGTGGTTAAGGCCGACTGCAGAGGGGCAACAGAACCGGGAGGGCGACGAGTGTAGACACGGATAACGGGTGTTTGGAGGGAGCAGGAGCTGGTGCAGGTGGAACCGGCGAAGGTGGTGTAGTAACGGGGATAACCTGGCGGGGGATGGATGGCGGGAGAGAAGCTGGTGGTAGATGAGCGGGTAAAGGAGTAGGGGAAAACGGTTGATCTTCCCGGAAGGTAACATCAGCAGAGACCGAGATTTTTCGAGTAACTGTAGAATAACATACATAGCCCTTTTGGGTGCGTGAATAGCCGACAAAGATGTGTTTGGCCTCCCGGGGATCCAACTTATCCGAGGACGGCCCCAGACGGTGGACGTAACAGGTGCTGCCAAAGACACGAGATGGGAGAGGAAAGGTCGAAGTGGAGGGAAACAGTAGGCTGAACGGAGTATCATAGTGGAGGACGGAGGAAGAGAGACGGTTGATGAGAAAGCAGGCAGTGGAGATCGCAAAGTTCCAGTAAGGCTTGAGAACATGCATTTGAAGCATGAGGGAGCGGGCTACATCGAGTAAGTGGCGGTTCTTCCTTTCAGCAACACCGTTTTGCTGTGGTGTGTCGGCATAAGATGTTTGATAAATAATCCCGAATTCAGAGCACAAATCGGTAAATTTGTGGTCGGTGTATTCTCGAGCATTATAGGTGCGCAATGTTTTGAGGGTGGTGTGGAATTGTGTACGGATCTCAAGGACAAAAGTTCGAAAAACACGGGGAAGCTCGGAGCAATCACGAAGTAAGTATAGCCACGTAGTGCGAGAGTAATCATCAATAAATGTGATAAAGTAACGAAAACCAGAAATACTTGTAATCTTAAAAGGGTCTCATACATCAGAATGAACTAAATCAAATGGAGCAGCACTCCGAGTACAATGCGCAGGAAAAGAAGAACGCGGCTGCTTGTCGAAGATACATGACTCACACTGAAACGGATGAAGAGAGAGATCAGGAAGAGCCCGCGGGAGGACCGACAGAGGGGCATGCCCAAGAAGTCGATGCCACTCAGTGGAAGAGACGGAAGAGAGAATGGTGGGAGAGTCGTCGAGAAGGTAGAGCCCGTTCCACAGTGTGTCTTTACCAATGGTAGTCTGCGTCCGCCGACCCTGTATAACAAAAGAAGAAGATGTGAATATGATGGAGCAATCAAGATCACTAGTAATACGTCCAACAGAGAGTAAATTGAACGATGAGCTCGGAACATGAAGAGCCGAGCGAAGGGAGATTGACGGGTTGAGAGAAAGATACGCCGAGCCGGAGACGGGAACCGTCGCCCCATTGGCCATAGTGATAGACTTCGGATAAGGAGAATCTGAGTACTGGGCAGGCCGTCGCGAAGTAATGTGATGAGTGACATCTGAGTCCATGATCCAGCCCGGGCTGGTGGATAAACAAGCAATACCTGTGTTGGAGACGGAGACAATGGAGGCAGAGGGCGGGTTGAGCAGCCCTTGGAATTGCTGGAGCTGGAGACGGACGGCCTCAAGATCAGGAGGGGCGTCAGCAACAACAGATGTCGTCGGACGAGGATAACCAATTTTCCGATAGCAGGTCGCCTCAAGGTGGTCATCTTTCCCGCAGTAGGAACACTTCGGCCGACCTCGACCACCACGCCCACGGCCCCGAGATCCTGAACGTCCGCCTCGAACAGAGGTAGGAGGGGACGGTAGGAGCGAAGGGGCCTGCTGAAGAAGGGCCGGGGGAGAAGGAGCAGAAGTATCCAGAGGAGGTGACACGCGGAGAAGCATGGAGCAAACATCAGAGAAAGACGGTGTTGTAGGAGAAGTCAGGACCTGAGTTCGAATGCTCTGAAGGTGAGACGGAAGACGGGCCATCATGATGGCAATGCAGACGGCTTCCTTCTGAGCGCGCTGAGCAACATGATCATTGGTAGACGGCTGATACTGGATCCAGGCCTCAGCAAGGGTTTTGGCTCGAGCAACAAAGGAGGTCATATCTGAAGCCCCGCCAGTGTTGAGAGCGAGAAGATCAATGAGGATGTCATAGAGATGCTGAAGGCTATCGCGGCATGAGTATAAGGAATGCAGCTCATCCCACATAGTCATGGTGGTGTCGTGGTACATTGTAGAGACCCAAATCCTGGCTCTTCAACTGAATCAAGGATCGGACAACAGTTTTGAATAAAAGTGTCACAGAACATCACAATTCAAAGTACAAAGAACATACACCAAGCTTGTTATTCCATTTCTGCATTTATTACACGATCCGTTACACATATACTAGCTATGCTTGTTACAATAAATACACGAAAGTCCAGTACAACGAGCTCTATGCCAATCCCGGGCTTCAAGTATTGCTTTTACCAGTTCAGCTGCCAAGATCCTGCATGTTTTGCTTGGAGTTTGTCCTGCTGTCTAAAAAAATGGGTCCACTCTGGATTAGTCATAAAAATTATGACTATGTGAGATAAATATTTCGTGAAATGTTGTACACGCAAACAATGGGAATACTATCAATATGCATACAGTACAATAATTAATAATTTCATTCTCAAAGCTGAACTCTTAATTTACCCCTTACCTTAATTTGAGTTACATAAAATAGGAAATGCTCCGGTGATGCAAACTTGAATTGAGCCCCCGCCCCGAAGGACGTAATTGTAGGCTCACCCCTACTGGTGATTCCATTAGTGGATGCCTCCACATCATTGGATTCGAAACCATCACATTTCCCCATGCAGAGTTTTAAATGAATTTTATCTTGTCATGGATAGGAATTTTAAATAAAACTGATCCCCTCAGAATATATCGCTTTCATGTTTTTCCCTCGCCCACATTTTGTCCCACAGCGATATCTTAATGAGTTAAACTCATATGCACAGGCACTTATTTATTTCATAAAATGCAATAAAAGAGGAAAGTAAGTGAATAACTAAATCAAGAAATAAGAAGCTCACCACAGCTTTGACTTTGTTCGCATTTCCGTCACGATTTCCTTGCGACACCATCCTCTGATTTTGAAGTCTTGGGAACCACTAAAATTATACGCACGTTTATTGGGTTGCGTCACTTGGAATTCGTAGCGAAAAGTGCAAAAGATTTAAAAAGATTCGCAAAACTAAAGCGATAATTGCTAAAGGCCAAATCTAATTTTATACCTTGTCGGACAACTAAACATATGCCTCAAAATTGAGCTAAAACCAGCCCCCCACCCCAAATAGACTTTCCGTCCTTATAAACATAATTGTCCAGCAAGGCATAAAGGTTAACTTGTCTATCAGCAATTAAAATCAAGTAACCCGAAAATAAACCAAACCAGCAAGAAAATACCAAAGTTCTGCCCGAAACAGTGATTTAAATAGCAAGGAAAGCCAACCAAAATACCCCAAAGTTCTGAAAATTCCGAAGAGATCTTCCTGGAAGAAGACCTGAAAAGCACAGTGCAGTAGTACAACAGCACAGTCAGCTTAGCAAGAAGCAGCTCAGTCGGGCAGAGAAGGAAGAACAGCAACTGTAAAACAGCAGTAGTAGAAAACAAAGAAGAAGCAAAGAAATATTTGGCCAGAGAAGCAGAAGAAGAAGAAACCGTGGTACAGCAGCAGTAGCAGGACAGCAGCAGCCCCAGCAGAAGAAGAGGGAAGCAGCAGCAGCCCTAGCCAGAATCGTCGGACAAGAAAAACAGCGGCGAAGCTAAAGCAGCGTCGGCACAAGAGTACGGCAACGCCGACACAAATCGCCCAGCACAGAGAAAGGAGAAGAAGAGGAATGGAGCAGCAGTAGCCCTAATCGGCGCAGCAAAACCGTCGGTGCAGTGTCGGCACGGAAGCACGACAACGACGGCCCAATTAGCTCGGCACAGAGAAAAGAGGAGTAGGAGAAGAAGATGTCTCTCTGTCGAAGTAGAGAGATGAGAAAGGAGGAGATGAGAAATCGCAGAAGCAGAGAGTCGATGCAGTAGCAGTGCGGGAGAAGAAGAACATACGGCTCGATTTATAATAGTGAAAGAAGCGGCTGAGCGGTAACACCGCTCCAGGTGTTTATCAACCGAACCCAGACTGCACATAATCAATACCTAGCCTGGCCAGCAAGCACAGCCAGCAAGCAACTCAGCCCCCAAATTAAATCAAGCAGCCCATACAAATGACCAGCCCCAAACAAATCAACCCACTAAATCCAGCCCAACAAGGGCAACAAGTCCATGAAAGCCCAAAGGAAAAAAAAACTAGCCCATATAAATATATACGCCCACGTGAAATTATTATTGGCACACAATAAATAAATTAAATGAAACGGAAAATGCGAAAAACATTAGATCTCGAGAAGAAAATATCGTACTGCCTTTTTCATCATCGGGGAAAATAAAGTAAATTGCGTGCGTGAAATTTTGGGTTGTCACATACATAGCCATCTGATAAGGTTCACCATCCAATGAATTAAGGAGCCAAGTCTGAACGCAGCCATCATTGCGGAGCCAATCATCGGTAGGAGGAGAAGGAGGTGCCTGAGTAAGGTGAGGCAAGAGGCCCTTGGCCTGAAGAACCCGTCTAACAGAATGCACCCAAGGGATAAAGTTTTTCTTCCCAGAGAGAGAAATAGTAGTTATCCGCAGCTCGTCGCGAACTTCAGCAGAACAAATCGGGCGGTCTGCAGGACAAGCCGGGCGGTCTGTAGGCGGACTAGCCATCGGGCCAGTGGAGTTGACAGAAGAGCCCATAGAAGCAGCAGGAGATAGAGACCGCAGCGAGAAGAGCCGGAGATCGCACGGCAGGGAGGGAAGGAGAAGACCGCGACCTTAGTGCGGGAAAGCAACAATCCGCACGGTCCCACTGGACACCAGCGATCAGACAAACCGCGACCAAAATGTGGAAAGAAGATAGTCTGCACGGTCTGGGTGAGCACAGCAGCGGTCAGAGCAAAGAAGGCCGCAAGAAGAATGCGAACGGACAGGGAGAGGAAACCACGAGTAGAAGAACTCGAGCGGATACAAGAAGAGGTCGCGAGTTGAATAATAACTCGAGCGGATAGAGAAGGCAGCGGGTAAGAGAAGCCGCGAGAAGAGGTCGCGAGTAGCAGAACTCCAGCGACAAGATTTTAGGAGAAGCTGTTCGACGGTCCCACTGGACACCAGCGATCAGACAAACCACGAGGAGAAGCTGTTCGACAATCCGCACGGTCCCACTGGACACCAGCGATCAGACAAACCACGAGGAGAAGCTGTTCGACAATCCGCACGGTCCCACTGGACACCAGCGATCAGACAAACCACGAGGAGAAGCTGTTCGCGGCGAACTGAAACAGTCTGCGGCGAGTAGAAGAGGCAGGCCGTAAGTTGCGAGTTGATAGAGACCGCGGCGGACAGGAGCAGTCCGCAAGGGGGGGGGGGGCAAAATCAGCGGACCGTAGAGAGGAGAGCCCGCAGCGGTTAGGAGTAGTCCGCGACCAGATAAACCAAGAGACCGCGAGAGAGAAGAGAGAGCGCTCTAAGGGAGAAGCTCGCAAGGAGCAGGAGAGAAACCCGGAGCGGACAAGAGGAGCCCGCAGTGGACGAGTAGAGCCCGCAGCGGACGAGTAGAGCCCGCAGCGGACGAGTAGAGCCCGCAGCGGACGAGTAGAGCCCGCAGCGGATAAGAGGAGCCCTCAGCGGACTGAGTGAGAACAGCTGGGAGAAGTGGACCCGACGGGTCAGAGAGGAAGGAGGCTATAAGAAGCCCGAGGAGGAGGGTGGAACCACGGATAGGAAGAGGGAGCGGAATCAGAGATAGAGGCCGCAGTTAGCCAAGCGGCTAAGGGAGAGGAGTGGACAGATGTTGCAAGCTGCAGGAGGCCGCAGGAGAGGAAGGAGACCGCCCAAGGTAGGCGGTTAAGAAAAGAGAGGCCGCCCAAGGAGGATCGGTCCCTCTGATACCATGTAGAAAGAGCTAGAAAACTTATGTATATTTCTTATGTGTGCAAATACAAGGAGAGAATACAAATATATAGGAGGAAGAAGAAGAGAGAATCAATCCTATACATGATATGAGACTAAAGAGGAGAGAAGAGAAAAGGAAAAATGGGCCATATAATGGGCTCTTTACATGGGCTTTTCTAACTAGTAAGTAGTTGACCCTTGGGAAGTTCACAATGCTTCAAAGTATGTTCTAATTAACTATTGACTTTTTCCATGATCACATACTAGGACAATTCTCTTCCTGTTAACAAATTGGTTTCTCACGCCTCCATTTTAAATTTAACCCTGCCCTTTGCTCACTACTTCGGCCTTTGCTTGTACATACAATGTTTAAAATGTCTTCTGACAAGTCCTACATGTTTGCTGACATGTAGGTTTTGAATACTGAAAAAATAGATTGTCCTTTACGCCCCGTTCATTTGGACGGAATTGAAAATGGATCCTCAATTCCAATTTTCAGTGCCCATAAACTTTAGTGGGAATTGGAATTGAAATGAATTTCATAGGAATTTGAAGCAATGCAATTTCCACCCCACCCCACCCCACCCCCCCAAATTCCGATCTCGCGACCTCTGAATTGGAGATTCTGCCAGCATCCATCTCGAACTCCTCTGCTTGCACGAAGAAGACGACTGATGCGCCTCTCCATTCTCCAGCGAGACGCGGACTCCATCCTTCGGTCCCTCTCCTCTGGCAATGTAAACAAGACTTCCTCTCCTCCAACAGCTGGAAGGTGAGCCTTTTTGGGCTTTTTTCATTTTTTATTAATGCCTTAATTAAGAAGTTGGTGTGATGGGTTTTTGAAGTTTTTTTGGAGTTTTGGATTTATGAGTTGATATTCTTGCTACGTGATTTATTTTATACATTTGTGTATGATTTGGGATTTAAGTATTTTATAGGGTTTTGTGATTTTTGTTAGGGATAAGATAGGAGTAGCACCAATATCAGAAAAGATGTGAGAAGCTCGTCTAAGATGGTTTGGACACGTACAAAGGAGACCATTAGAGGCACATGTTAGGTGTTGTGAGAGGCTAGTCACTAGGAATGTTAGATAAGGGAGGGGTAGACCAATAAAGACTTGAAATGAAACTATAAAGAAAGACCTGATGTACTTAGGCATTAGTGAGATTATGACAAAAGATATGGCATAATGGCGACAAAGGATCCATAGAGCCAACCCCACTATATTGGGATAAAGGCTTGAGTGTTGTTGTTGTAATTTTTGTTATGGGTGAGTTTAGTGTTTTTTAGGTTCACAATGGAGGTATTGTATGTGTTTGTGGTGATGAATTTTTTTAGGTTTTAGTTTGAGGTTTAGGTATTATATGTGTATGTGTGTGTGCAATGCGCTTCGTAGTGATGTTCATGGTGTTGTATGATAAGTGTGTATGTGTGTGTTTTTATAGTGTGTGTGTTCATGTGTGGATGAAATTGTGTGTGTGTGTGTGTGTGTGTGTGTGTGTGTGTTCATGTGTGGATGAAATTGTGTGAAATTGTGTGTTCAGCTGTGATGAAATTATGAGTTCATGTGTGGATGAAATTGTATGCTCATGTGTGAATGAAATTGTGTGCTCATGTGTGAATGAAATTGTGTGCTCGTGTGTGGATGAAATTGTGTGCTCGTGTGTGGATGAAATTGTTTGTGTGCGGATGAAATGTGTGTGTGGATGAAAATTGTGTGTGGATGAAATTGTGTGTGTGGATGAAATTGTGTATGCGTGTGTTAAGAAGAAATAGTAAAAGCCCAATATAAAAGCCCACACTTGGAGCTTATGTAAATTATCTTTAATCCCGCATCATAGGATTGAAGTTCTCTCCACTTCTCTCTTCTATATAAGTGTATGTATACATGTAACCAAGATATACAAGTTTGAGAAATTAATACAATTTGGGTTATTTTTCTCTCTCTTGGCCTTTCTTTACATGCTATCAGAGCGAGGTTTCTTTACATGTATAATACCAAACTCAGTGCATAAATTTGAGAAGCTGCAACTAGTATATTAACGAGCATTGTCTGTGCGAATGATTTTTAACATAGTCGAGAATTGTGTACGCATCTCAGTAAGAAAAGCATGAAAAACAGATGTCAGTTCAGTACGATCATGAAGTAGATATGACCAAGTGAGTCACGAGTAATCATCAATAAAGATAATAAAGTAGCAATATCCAAAAACACTAGGGATTTTATAGGGTTCTCAAATATCAGAATTCACTAAAGAAAAAAGAGTATCACTCTGAGTACATGTAGGAGGGAAAGAAGCACGATGTTGTTTGTCATAGATACAAGGTTCACAAGTAAACTCTTACAATGAAACATCAGGAAGAAGCTTCTTGAGAATCGAGAGGGAGCATGCCCAAGGCGGCGATGCCAGTCAACAGTAGAGGCAGTAGAGAGAACGGTAGGTGGAACATCCAACAGATAAAGTTCATTCGACGGCTGTCCTTTACCAATGGTATTCCGCGTTCTGCGATCCTGCACAACAAAGGAGAAAGGAGAAAAAGTTATGTTTGTTACTCTCCTACCGATGGCAAGCTGATCGTTTTGACGGATATCACCTTTCTTGAAGATCAACCATTCTACTACTCTCCTTCCAGACCGTCTCTGCCTTTCCTTGTTGCTCGTCCTGCTGTCCCTGTCACGACTCCGTCCTTCCCACCTCTTCCTTCACTGCTCCCGGCGCCTGCTCTACCTCCACCGCCTCTTCGTGTATATTCTCGCCGTTTGTCCAAGATTGATTCCATAGGGCAGCTCCCTTCTACCAATGACATCCCGCGGCCCGCTGATCCATCATCAATCTCTACGGCTCATCCCTTGGCGAATTATGTATCTCTCCATCGTCTCTCTCCGCCACTCCTAAAATTTGTCATCTCTCTTTCCTTTATTTCTATTCCTAACTCTGTGCAGAAAACTCTTCAGCACCTGGGTGGCGGACAGCCATGGATGACGAAATAACTGCTCTCTGGGCTAACCAGACCTGAGATCTGGTTCCTCTTCATCCCGGTCAGTCCCGTGTCAGTTGCAAGTAGTTCTTTGTTATCAAACATGTTGCAGATGAGACTGTTGACCGCTTAAAAGCTCACCTCGTTGTCCGGGGTTTCACTTAGCAACAAGGCCATGATTACGATGAAACCTTCTCCCCGGTCGCCAAGATAAATACAGTTCGAGCGATGATCTCCTTGGTCGTGCATCGTCAGTGGCCCTTACATCAGTTGGATAATAAAATGTATTTCTCAATGGCGATATCCAAGAAACTGTTTATATGCACCAACCTCCTGAGTTTGAGACCACGGGGGAGTCTCGTGTCGTCATCTCCGGAATTCTATATATGGTCTCAAACAGTCCCTTCGTGCTTGGTTTGAAAAATTCAGTAATGTTGTTCGAGAAGTCGGTTTTACACGGAGCTCAGATGACTTCTCCCTCTTCACTCATCATCAACCACCAGGCACTGTGATTCTCCTTGTGTATGTTGATGATATTCTGATTACGGGCGACAACATCACGGGGATACAAACAATCAAACAACATTTAAACTCAGCATTTCAGACAAAAGAGTTGAGAAATTTTTGATACTTCCTTGGGCTTGAGGTCGCAAGGCGACCTGATAAATTGTCTCATCCCAACAGAAATATTGTATTGATCTTCTTCAAGATATCGGCTACTCAGGGTGCAAACCTACGGACACCCCTATGGATATAAATCACAAGGTTTTTGCACATGGTTCTGATTCCGAGCCACTGCTTACAAATCCATAGTACTATCGACATTTGGTGGGGAAGCTGATTTATCTTACGATTACACGACCTGATATCTCATTTGTTGTGGGGTTTGTGAGTCGATTTATGCATGCTCCTCGGACATCTCATCTCCAAGTCGTCAAGCACATTCTCAGATAATTGAAGACTGCTACAGGACAAGGACTCGTTTACAAACCATCTACCTCTCTATCTCGTGTTGCGTATTCTGACGCTGACTACGCGGGTTCTCTTGATGATAGGTGTTCCACAACTGGCTTTTGTATTTACTTCGGTGGACACCTTATTACCTGGCATAGCAAGAAGCAGATTGTTGTTGCTTGTTCGTCTGTTGAGGCTGAGTACCGTGTTATGACAGTTGTTGTAGCTAAGCTAACCTGGATTGAAAGTCTTCTAAATGATTTGGGACTCAAACTCTCATCTCTGACGACCTTGTTTTGTGACAGTCAAGCAGTGATACATATTACCAAGAATCACGTATTCCATGAACGAACCAAGTATATTGAAGTTGATTGTCACTTCATTCAAGAATAAGTTCAATCAAAGAAGTTAGAATTGGAGCATCGTCCCGTAGCAGGGCAAGTTGCTGACATCCTGACTAAAACTCACTTTCGACCGTTATTTCATCAATTCTTATCGAAGCTTGTGCCTACGACTTGTATGCTCCAACTTGCGGGGAAGTGCTAAGAAGAAATGGTAAAAGAACAATATAAAAGCCCACTCTTGGGGCCCATGTAAATTCTCTTTAGTCCCACATCATAGGATTGGAGTTCTCTCCACTTCTCTCTTTCTATATAAGTGTATGTATATATGTAACCAAGATATACAAGTTTGAGAAATTAATAAAATTTGATTATTTTTCTCTCTTGGCCTTTCTTTATAATGTGGATGAAATTGTTTGTGTGTGGATGAAATTGTGTATGTGGATGAAATTGTGTGGATGAAATTGTGTGTGCTAGTGTAAATGTTTGTGTGTGTAAGTGTGTGTGTTCAAGTGCTTGTGTGTGTTGTGTGTGTTCTCATATGTTTATATATGTGTATGTGTTCATGTGTGGATGAGATTGTGTGTATGTGTTTGTGTGTGGATGAAATTGTGTGTGTGTGTGTGGTTATGTGTGTGTTTGTGTCTATTTTATGTATGTGCGTGCTTTTGTGTTGTTATGGTGTGTGAGTTGTATGTGTCCTTATGTTTGTGTTCAAGTGTGGATGAAATTGTGTGTATGTGTATGTGCGCTTGTGTGTATGTGTTTATGTGTGTGTTTTATGTGTGTGTGCTTTTGTGTTGGTATGGGGTATATGATTTGTATGTGTCCTTGTTTTTGTGTGTTTTCATGTGTGGTTTTAGTTTAAGGCTTTAGGTATTATATGTGGTGTGTCTTTGTGTGTGTGTGTGCAATGTGTGTTTCATAGTGATGTTCACGGTCTTGTATGATATGCGTACATGTGTTTATGTGTGTGTGTGTTTTTATAGTGTGTGTTCATGTGTAGATGAAATTGTGTGTGTGTGTCTATGTGTGTAGGTGCTTTTGTGTGCTTGAATGTGTTTCTATGTTTTTCTATGTGTGTATGTGTTCATGTGTGGATGAAATTGTGTGTTTATGAGTGTTTTTTGTATGTGTGTTTTTGTGTTATTATGGTGTGTGATTTGTATGTATTTATGTTTGTGTGTTCATGTGTGGATGAAATTGTGTGTGTATATGTATGTGTGCTTGCGTGTACGATTTTATGTGTATGTGTGTATTTTTGTAGTGTGTTCATGTGTGGGTGAAATTGTGTATGTAACTATGTATATGTGTGCTTGTGTGTATGTGTGTAGGTGCTTGTGTGTGTTTTCATGTGTTTGTATGTGTGTATGTATATGGGTGCTTATGTATGTGTATGTATGTGTACGTATATGTACATGTGTATGTGTATGTGTGCTTACGTGTATGTGTTTATGTGTGTGCTTTATGTATGTGTGTGCTTTATGTATGTGTATGCTTTTGTATTGGTATGGTGTGTGTGATTTGTGTATGTTTATATGTTTATGTGCATGTGTGCAAGTATTTATGTCTTGATTATTTAAGCATTATTGTTTATGTAGAAAGTAATGGGTAAACCTTGTAGATCCTTCTTCATGTATAAAATACAAAAGAGAGTACAAATATATAGGAGAAGAGAGGAGAAATAATCTTATACAAGAGATGCGGGACTAAAGAAGAGGAAGGAATTGAGCCTATAAATGGGCCTTTGCATCAATATTTCCTATATCATCTAACACTCCCCCGCAAGCTGGAGCGTACAAGTCGTAGGCACCAAGCTTGGACAAGAAATGGTAATATAATTTGCGAGGTAAAGCCTTGGTGAGGATATCAGTAACTTGCCCAGGCGCAGGAACATGTTCAAGCTTCAGCACTTCTGATTGGACCTTTTCCCGAACAAAGTGACAATCGACCTCAATATGTTTTGTTCGCTCATGAAACACATGATTTTTTGCAATGGTATTGCAGCTTGACTGTCACAAACAAGGTTGAAGGTGAGGTCAATTGAACTCCCAAATCCACTAGGAGACTTTCAAGCCAGGTTAGTTCAGAAGTAACAGCCGTCATTGCACGGTACTCAGCCTCAACAGATGAGCGGGCAACTACAGTCTGCTTTTTACTCCGCCATGTGACGAGATTTCCTCCAAAGTATGTACAGAACCCAGTAGTAGACCACCGATCATCCAACGAGCCCGCATAATCGGCATCTGAGTATGCAATAAGAGAAAGTGAGGAAGATGTCTTATACACAAGTCCTTGCTGAGGGGAAGTCTTCAGATATCTGAGAATGCGCTCCACAGCTTGGAGGTGAGAGGTACGTGGGGTATGCATAAATCGGATGACTACACCAACCGCAAATGATATATCTGGTCTTGTAATTGTTAAGTAGACCAATTTTCCCACAAGACGGCGATAGTATTCCGGATTTGGGAGTAGAGAATCCTCCTCAGATCCCTGAGCACGCAACATGCAGTTGACCTTCATCGTTGTATCCGCAGGTTTACACCCCGAGAGGCCAACATCGTGCAGAAGGTCAATGCAATACTTGCGCTGAGACGAGACTAAGCCATCGGGTCGTCGTGCTACTTCTAGTCCAAGAAAGTATCAAAGATTTCTCAGATCTTTGATTTGAAAGATAGAGCTTAGGTGTTGCTTCACATGTTGAATCCCGGTGGAGTCATCACCAGTGATCAGAATATCGTCCACATAAACCAGAAGTATTATGGTCCCTGTTGATTGGTGACGAGTGAAGAGAGAGGAATCTGCCAAGCTTTGTTTGAAGTCAACCTCACGAACAGCCTTGCTGAATTTCTCAAACCATGCCCGAGAAGACTGTTTGAGACCATAAATAGATTTGCGAAACAAGCATACATGAGACTCCCTCGTGTTCTCAAACACGGGTGGCTGACGCATGTAAACTGTTTCAAGAAGATCGTCGTTCAAGAAGGCATTCTTGACATCCAGCTGATGGAGGGGCCACTGATGATGAACAGCTAAAGAGAGAAGGACCCGAACAGAAGGCAATTTGGCGACCGGGGAGAAAGTTTCCGCATAATCAAGGTCATATTGTTGAGTAAAACCCCGAGGCACAAGCCAAGCCTTCAAGCGGTCAACCGTCCCATCCGCAGCATGTTTGATAGAGAAGATCCACTTGCAGCTAACACAGCTGTGAACAGGAGGAAGGGGTACAAGATCCCAAATGTGATTACCCCACAGAGCCGTCATTTTTTCATCCATGTCGGCCCGCCACCGCGGATGCCGGAGGGCGTCCTGCACAGAGGTAGGTATAGAAATAGAGGAGAGAGAGAGAGCAAAGGTACGTAGAGGCGGAGAGAGCCGATGTAGAGAGACATAGTTGGTCATGGGATGTGCTGTCGAGGAGGAGGCCGGATCAACAGGCCGCGAAATTATACCGGTAGAGGGAGGATGCTGCAGGGCATCTGGACGAGAAGGACGACGAGTGAAGACTTGAATGATCGGAGGTTTGGAGGGGACTGGTGGTGGTGGGGAAACCGGGATGAGAGGAGATGTGGACTGGTGTTGCAGAGGGGTGGGGAGAAGTGGTGGGAGTGGAGACGTGACGGGTACGATGGGCTGAGGTAGCGGAGGAGGAATAAGGGGATCAGAAGGGCTGGTGTGATATGGTTGGTGTTCGTGAAAGGAGACATCAGCAGACACAACCACCTTACCAGTGGTAGGATAAAAACAGACATACCCCTTCTGAGTGCGGGAGTACCCAACAAACATAGCTTTGGTAGCACGAGGGGCGAGCTTGTCAGTGGAAGGATCAAGGTGGTGGACATAACAGGTACACTCAAACACACGAGATGTGAGAGAGAAGAGAGTTATAGAGGGGTAAAGGAGAGTAAAGAGCGCCACAAAGTTGAGAACTGGCGAAGGAATGCGATTGATGAGATGACAAGCAGTAGAGATGACAAAGTTCCAGTAGAGGGGAGGAACCTGCATTTGGATCATAAGAGAGCGAGCCACATCAAGGAGGTGACGATTTTTCCGTTCCGCTACGCCATTCTGTTGAGGCGTATAAGCACACGAAGTCTGATGTATAATACCGAACTCAGCGCACAGGTTGGAGAAGGTGCGACCAGTATATTCTCGAGCATTGTCCGTACGAAGGGTTTTGACACAGGTAGAAAACTGAGTGAGCGTTTCGGAAAGAAACGCACGGAACGTAATCGTGAGTTCGGTACGATCACGAAGGAAATACAACCAGGTAACCCGCGAGTAATCATCTATAAAGGTAACAAAGTACCGATGCCCCAAGACACTAGGAACCTTATAAGGCCCCAAATATCAGAATGTACTAGGGAGAAAGGAGAAGTGCTCCAAGTGCATGAAAGAGAAAAGGAGACACGGTGTTGTTTACCGAAGATACAGGATTCACAAAAGAACTCATGTAGAGAGAGTAGGAAGAGCTTTCTTGAGAATTGGGAGAGAGGCATGCCCAAGACGGCGATGTCAAGCAGTGGTGAAGACAGAGGTGAGAGCAATGGGGGGAACGTCGAGAAGATGTAGCCCATTAGACAGGTGCCCTCGACCAAGTATAGTCTGCGTCAGTCGATCCTGCACCACAAAGAAAGAGCGTGAGAAGGTAACACAACAATCAAGGTCGTGCGCAAGACGACTAACAGAAAGAAGGTTAAAAGGAGAGCCCGGAACATGAACAACCGAAGATAAGGAAAGAGAGAGTAAGAGACAGATTAGCAGCACCAGAAACCGGGAGCGTGTCACCATTGGCCACAGTGATATGCTTGGGGTAAGCAGTATCCAAATAGTTGGGCGGCTGCTGCGGAGAGAGATGGTGTGTAGCACCAGAGTCCACAATCCAGTGAGAGCTGTGCGAGAGGCACGATATACCTTCCGGGAAGATGGAGGCCAAGGAGCCAGAGGGGCGACTAACCACCCCTTGAAGCGGATGGAGTGGAGCACGCAACGCAACAGGATCATCAGTAGTGTGCAAGGCGGAGGCCATAATCCTGAGCAGTGGCTAGGCACGGAAACAGGGCGGTAGGGAGGTATGCGGCTTGCCGGACAGAACCAGTGGCTACAACTGAGGAAGCATGGAGAATTGCGAGCAACTGCGAGAGGATGCAGGCCGCAGCCAGAAGCAGAGGCCGCAGCGAGAAACAAGCTGCAACGGCCAACAGCAGGAGCCCGCGGGAAGAGGGCGAGCGAGAACCCCGAAGGGCAGGCCGCGGCGACTAGAGCAAAAGGCAAGGAGCAGCAGTACACAGCAAGCTGGAGCAGGCCGCAGTAATTAGACAGGGCAGGCCGCAAGGTCTGGGTGATAAGCCACCAGCGACAAGAAGCCGCGACCACGATGCTTAGCCCGGAGCGGGAAGGGAGACCGCAGCTAGTAACCGACCACAATGTGAAGCTGGACACAAGAAGTCTGCACGGTCAAAGTGAGTACACCAGCAGCAAGACAGGCGGCGACCAAAATGCGAAAAGAAGATAGTCCGCACGGTCTGGGTGAGCACAGCAGCGGTCAGAGCAAAGGAGGCTGCAAGAAGAATGCGAGCGGACAAGGAGAGAAAACCGCGAGTAGAAGAACTCGAGCGGAGAGAAGAAGGCAGTGGGTAGGAGAAGCCGCGAGAAGAGGTCGCAAGTGGCAGAACTCAAGCGACAAGAGAAGGAAGCGGGTCTGCGGCAAGATGTCAGGAGAAGCAGTTCGCGGCGAACTGAAACAGTCTGCGGCGAGTAGAAGAGGCAGGCCGTAAGTTGCGAGTTGAGAGAGACCGCAGCGGACAGGAGCAGTCCGCAGGGGGGGGCAAACTCAGCGGACTGGAGAGAGGAGAGCCCGCAGCGGTTAGGAGGAGAGCCCGCAACGGAAGGAGGCTATAAGAAGCCCGAGGAGGAGGGTGGAACCACGGAGAGGAAGAGGGAGCGGAATCAGAGAGAGGCCGCAGTTAGCCGAGCGGCTAAGGGAGAGGAGCGGACAAATGTTGCATGCCGCAGCAGGGCGCAGGAGACCGCAGGCCGCGGGAGAGGAAGGCGGATAGAGTGCGGAGTCCGCCGAGACGACGGGAAGGAGACCGCCCAAGGTAGGCGGTAAAAGAAAAAAAGAGATCTCCCAAGGAGGACCGGTCCCTCTGATACCATGCAGAAAGTAATGGGCAAACCTTATAGATCCTTCATGTATAAAATACAAAATAGAGTACAAATATATAGGAGAAGAGAGGGAGAAATAATCTTATACAAGAGATGTGGGACTAAAGAAGATGAAGGAATTGGGCCTATAAATGGGGCTTTACATCAATATTTCTTATATCATCTAACAGTTTATATGTAAATGGATGAAATAATCAAACATCGTAGACGTAGGAGGGCAGCGGTTGCAGCGGCTCTTACTGCAGACATTATAGTTTTGACGAAACCTAAGATATCAAGAGATCTTGTAGACTCTAACGCTAAGACTATTTTATGGAAAACGTTCAATTGTTTGTACAATGGGCCAGATGTAAATTATTTTAACCAGTCGTAAAGCATTATCGAAGCACTTAGCTATGTTGTGTGAGGTTGATAGAGCTACTAGAGCTCATGATGTGACTGCATCCGAAATCATGAATGAAATTAACATAGAAGATTCGGAGGATGAAAATGTTGTAGGGGAGGTCGATCCACGACCAAAGAAGAAGATTGTAACATCCCAGATTTTGACGTCGCACTTAAATCGTCATGCTTGATACCCAAAAATGTTTAACCTTCATTCTTTTGCCCCAAATTAGGAATCCAGAAACAATGACCTTCCCGATAAGAAATCAACCACCTATTGTGTGGTTTAGTTGTTGTTAGTTCGAGGTAACGCTCTTATTTGCGTTCTTTTCCTTCATTATTAGATGTTTATATTATGTGGAAATTCTACCAAAACCATAAAAAGGGGAAAATCGCCTAAGTTTAGGTTCCCGTTTGGATTTCAGATTTTCGGTGGTCGTTGGAGCAAGAGATTGGAGAAGTTCTAAATAGTTTGATCCTTGGAGAAAAACCTCCATGTCGCCTCGAAGCGTGTACGAACGTCGAACCACCGCGGTAAGAAATTCGAATTCTTTTAGTCCAGCAGTTCAAATTAATTTATTTCATGTACTAAAAATGTTGGTATACACACTTAGATCTACAAGTTCCTAAAATTAGAACCAGGTCAACGGAGTAGGATACGCTTACGCATAATTTAACAGAATCAGTATCATGAAAATTGTAAGCCCAGTGTGTTTAACTAGAGTCCTATTCTGTGTTAGACTCACTGAATATTAGTATAAGTGAAAATCATGAAATCTGGCGAGGAAGGGTTTACCCTCGCGATCCTGGTGGAGGCACACCACCGTATTTCCAGGGTCAGTAGGCCACCACTCGTATTTCAAGCTCATGGTCGATGACCCTTGTTCCAGATACGAAACTCCTAGGATAGGAGTTTGTGTTCCACTTGAGGAGCACTCGGTTCAGGGCACCATCAGGCTTGCCACTAGGAATGTTGTCTCTAGTTGTGCACAGTCGTTCTTAGTGACACAAGATGATAAGAAGTCAGTGAAACAGGTGGAAACTTACCACAGATACAACTTCAGAACTTCAGAATTCAACGATTTATACAGATAAGCAAGAGTGTGTAATATCACACGATAGGTTGAATTCATGTCGGATGATGATTACAAGTGCCACATTTAATATTAGAATAGTTATACAAACTTTTAATTTCAAATCTTACTTACCTAAAATGTTTTCTTTAAGTGTTGCTGGAGAGAGTAGTTTTTTTTACTCTTCAGTGGGCCTGACCCATTTGAAACTTGTTTTTACAGGGGGCTCGGGTCAGGGGATCCGCTTAAGATAGGCGTCTCAGTCTTCAGTCGTCAGTTTATTCAGTTGTACCACTGTTGTTGTACTTTACTTTATTTACAGACAGTTGTATTGTAGTATTTCACCCGTGTATTTGATATATTAGTTATTTCAGTTTGACAGTAATTTAACCCGTTAATGGTACATTTTCTGTTTTAGTTGGCTCTGTGAATTCAGCTTGTCAGGTACACTTTTAACCTTAGAATTACTTCACTTTTCCGCTGTAAATTTTCTTTAGCACTTTCATTACTTTTACCTGTTTTATACCAGTTTATATACCGTTAGTTTACTTGTTTTCGCAGACCCGATCGGACTGTTGATTTCTGTTAAATTTGGTTGGGGTGTTACAAAGAGAGCGGATGCAATTGATAATATTGTGGATGTTGGAAATGTCGCAATGTCGGTCTATTAGTGTTTTGTAGTAGTAAGTGAGTTTAGTCTCACACCATGTGTCAGGTCTTTATGGGTCTATGTATTTCCTAGTTAAAGCCTCTTTGAGGATGAATATTATTGCCCTTGTGAATTCTCTCACTTCCAACATGGTATCAGAACTGAAAAATCTGAAACCCTAAAATATTTTCTTTTGTGGCTGCCACAAGATCTCTCGAGTTTTTTTCTCCGCTAATCGGTCAACTCCTCTACTTGGGCTCTGGACGGGTGCGTGACCCCCCTGCTCCCATCGACGTGATCGTCTGGTGATTCCATCGACGGGAGCGGTCCTTCCCCCCACGAAAACCTGTCAAGCCCCTCTTCCTGTTGAAGCCCGTCTTCCGTTGTTGTTGTCGTTGGCAGCTTCTCCCGTCGAACCATCTCCTCAAGCATGCGCTCGATCCAACCTCCATAGGAAGCAGACTCTCTCTCCCTCATTTTCATCGACGAACCGTTGCTCTCGATCCCATTGACATCGAAGCCTAGACCGATCATGTCTCTCTCCGCTGGATGCTCCTATTTTCCAGATCTTGTCGTGCTCTTTCTCGTCTGGCGACTGCCGCCGGTCTTCCCCCCTTCTTCGATGAGGTCGTGCAGCTCCTTTTTTCTTCCACCGGATCAAGCAACCCCTTTCTTCTTCATGTAAATCCTTGCATGAGCTTCTCCTTTTAGATCCCATTGTTGTCTATGATGAGCCAGTCGGCCATGATTTCTCCCATGTTGCCTCCAGGGATCCCCATCTGCTGCCTCCATGGATCCTGCTTGCGCAGTGTGCTCGCCATAACAAAACCTTCCTGTTGCTGCCTCTGTTGGTTGTTTTTCTGCTGATCTCGTCGGTGCTTTAGATCTCGTTGCTCGCTTATCTCGAAGAATGACGATGCCTCGTGCTGATTTGATCCTTTTTTATATTTTTTTGTGTCTTTCAATGTTTTTTACTTGATTTTGTTAGTGTTTGTTATGCTTGTTGTTATGCCTATATGCACGTGTGTTTCACGTAGGGGGAGTGCTGGGATGAAGGCGAGTCGGATGATCTTTCCTGACTATTCGCTTTCATTTCACAGGCTTCTAGGCTTATGTTGTATGTGTCTCCCCATGTCTTTTAATTGGTCATGTATTGGGATGGGATGTTGGTGTTCTAATCTCAGCGGGTTGTGCCGCGTGGGACCGTGTCGTGTGGGACTGTGTCGTGAGGGACCACCTTTTGTGTGGATTATCCCCGACAGATTATCCCTGGAGGATTATCCTCGATCACTCGTTTGATGATTTGCTCCACATTGTCTGTTCCCTCTCGTATGTTGTGTGTGTGGGTGATGTTGTTTGACCTTCCTTTCCAGCGTGTTGTATCGTGTGGGAGTATCCCCGATCACCTATTTGTTGATTTCTTTGTTAGTTCATGTCGTGTGTGGGTCGGCGTCGTGTGTGGCTATGTCCCTGGTTTGGATGTTTCTCGGTGGCTCGTTTGATGTTTTGTCCCGCATCGCTTACCTTCATTGCCATTGCCGTTTTTTATGTGTCCAAGCCGAAGGGCCCCCTTCAGCTTGAGAGGGGGTGATGGAAATGTCACAATGTCGGTCTATTAGTGTTTTGTAGAGTGAGTGGGTTTAATCCCACACCGTGTGTCGAGTCTTTATGGGTCTATGTATTTCCTATTTAAAGCCCCATTGAGGATGAATAATATTGCACTTGTGATTTCTCTCACACTTCTAACAGTGGATGTTGTTTCCGCAATTGAAAGAAACATGGAACAAGAGAGCAATGTTATTGTTCAGCCTCCAACACAGATCTTGAGAGCGATAGGATATATTCAACCATTGCAACTATTACAGATCTGACTGAGCATGAGACCATCAAGACTATTGATATGGTAAGCATTGATGAAACGAAGAGCGTCCTGTTCAAGGCTTTGTCAGTGTCAATCAAGAGGACCGGACTCCGCTTACATTTGGGAGATTGATTAACTTTAAGCTTCCAAAATGATTAGTTTTACTATTACAGTATTACTGGATGTGAACTTATTTTTATATGTGGGCTTTATTTTTATTTATTTTTGGCGGACTCTGTGCTGTTGATACATCATCGCAGGCTAGATGCACAACCTCTGGGGTTGCATACTTAGAGTTCACCCACCTAGTGTACCCTACACAAGCACCTAGCCTACCCATATCATCATGTAAGGGTGAAAATCAGCTCTATTGATTCATGAGGTTAGGTCAAACGTTTTAATAATACAAAGGTGACCCAATATACAAACAACTTTGCAAACGGAAACAAAAGGAAAATAAATATTCACAAAAATAACGCATTACAAAATAGCACTATACACACGCCAGATATGTGTGTGTGGGCACACGCAAAAAAAAAGAACCCTAAAAATGGCAGCTTTAAAGTTTTTACACAATATTTCAACCAAGCATAGCTAAAACCATAAGCAAGTACAATATAACATGTACAATTTAAAGAACCAAAAATAGTTTAAAGATGCAGAAGTTTCTATCAAAAATACTATCAACTAAAAGAATTAATAATTAAACCAACCATTTACACATCTTAAACTTTGCAAAAGCAAAACCCTCAGTATGATCAGATAATAACCTCGTCTTCTGAAACTTTGATAAGACGTTCTTCTTGACGATGCCATTTACGAACAACTATCTACAAAAATAGAACAATAAATTATTTTCCTATTGAAAATGTTGTTAGAGAAAAATCAATAAAAGATAAGCACAGTAGAATGAGATATCCCAAGCAAAATAATGTATTACAGATCTTTAGCTTGATTTGCTAATTAAGAAGCAATCCAAAAAGAAGACCTCAAAAAATGATTGGAAGCTTGTGAATCGGGTGATGAGTATTGATGAAGTATCTTTGATAGCAAGTTGTTACGGGCTCGCCGTAGAAAGTAGGTGAAGTTGTCGGAGGACCGGCCAGAAATGGAGATGATGGTAGACAATGTGGGCCGGAACCGCGGATGCCTAGACGAGGTGTGCTCGAGAGAGAGAGAGAGAGGGACCAAAACTCTTGAAACCAAAGAGAGAATGTGATGCAGGAAGGACGTCACACCCGCCTGCCACCCTGGAGTCCCACAAAGGGGCCCACCATGGCGTCGCACCATGGCGGCTTTATCAGACCCGCTGGTCGTAAACCCCAACCCATCCACGGCCCCACAACAGAGTCGATAGGTTGTTGAGGTCAGGGTTCGATCCCCCAACCTCCTTGATAAAGAGTTTTCCTGCAAGCTCCTATCACAAACCATCCTTGATAAAGAGCTTTCCTGCAAGCTCCCATCACAAACCATCCTTGATAAAGAGCTTTCATGCAAGCTCCCATTAGGCGGGTGTTACGTCCGTCCTGCTTCATAAAAGTGCACTTTTATGATGCAGGACGGACGTCACACCCGCCTGCCACCCTGGAGTCCCACCATGGCGTCGCATCATGGAGGCTTTATCAGGCCCGCGGGTCGTACACCCCAACCCATCCCCGGCCCCACAACAGAGCCGATAGGTTGTTGAGACCGGGGCTCGATCCCCCGACCTCCTTGATAAAGAGCTTTCCTACAAGCTCCCATCACCAACAATCCTGTGATGGGAGCTTGCAGGAAAGCTCTTTATCAAGGAGGCCGGGGATCGAGCCCTGGCCTCAACAATCTATCGGCTCTGTTGTGGGATCGGGGATGGGTTGAGGTGTACGACCAGCGGGTCTGATAAAGTCGCCATGGTGCGACGCCATGGTGGGCCCCCTGGTGGGACTCCAGGGTGGCAGACGGGTGTGACGGCTGTCCTGCATCAGAATGACTATGTTATGGACCCACGTTGAGGGCGCACGTATTAGCGGAGCATCCAATCCATCGGGGATTGATTATTTTTTATTCACACTTTTTTTATTTTAATGTTGTGCATGTGTTATTTAGACTCACTTGTGTTATGGCCCAAGTGAGGGGCTTGAACCTATTTGGATGGTTTGATTTGAGTGAAAAGTAATGAAGAAATTATTATCTAAATTGCT
This sequence comes from Platanthera guangdongensis, assembly GCA_039583875.1. Lineage (NCBI taxonomy): Eukaryota > Viridiplantae > Streptophyta > Magnoliopsida > Asparagales > Orchidaceae > Platanthera > Platanthera guangdongensis. The sequence goes on from CM077152.1 coordinate 42,850,221, forward strand.
CTCTCTCTCTTTATTCTCTTTTCCCCTTCCCTCTCTCCCTAAACCCATGTCTCTCGCTCGTAACTCGCGCACCCATCGGGTTTTCTACCAGCCACGCCTTAACAGCGAACGACGGCGCGTCTCTCGCCGGGAAAAATACAGTCCTCTCTCCCTCTTCTTCTTTGGACTTCTCCTTCGCAACCATAGCTCCACCAGGATCCAAGAACAAGAACTCAAATGCCTCAAGGGACTTCTCCATCGCTCGCCCTAGCACTCGATCTCAAACTGAAGCACACAACAACTTGGTATCAGAGTCACTCCTCGCCGACGCTAACGACGACACCTTTTCACGTCTACGACCATGTCAAGGCCCTCCTCCACCAAGTTGTCTGGCACAGCCGGCCCCTCCGTCCCAGACCATGTTCTACTCCAACTGGCCAATCTGCTCTAGCTGCGACGGACGGCCCTCTAGCCAGTCACACCTACGTCATCGCTTGCAGTTACGGACTCTTGCCCCTACTGCACCCACCCACTCTGTCGCGTGCAACCATGGAAGAAGGGGACGTGACCACGACCCAATTGATATAGATGTTCAAATCAATTGTGGCCTCGCTCCACACACAGATAGACTCCATACAACCCCCACTGCGCGGATACGGTGTACAACCCCATATTCGTTGGGTAGGACCGGGATCCCCTCAACGGCCCGGATTGGACTAGCTCCGGGTTAGCTTTGGGCTTCAGAGCGAAAGGGCTCCCGCCTAGGAGTCAGCGAGAATGATCGTGTCAAGCCCCGGTCGAGACCCACTTCAGCCCAAGGGCGGCGAGAAAGGCTCGTGCCTCGCCGAGGGCGGAAGCGGGCTCGATCCGGGGACCCTTCAACCCCCTTTTTTCCTTAGCTCCCGCTGAGTGAGGGCGGGATGGTCCTCGGCATATGGTTATCGCCGGGTTGGGGGCGGGTGAAATTACCTAGTTGTTGGGTTTCTCTATGAGGATGACACAACGCTTGTGCACGCAGCGGAAAGGTAAAACAACAAGAAAACCCAAAAGAAATAGGATCGGGCCATGATAGTTGAATCAAGAAGTTAACAAAACTAGTAGGCAAAAATTACCTCGGTGGCGTTGAGTCACAACTCAACGGAGATGCTCCAAACTTTGTCTTCTTGCTGGTGGCGAGTTCTACGTGGAATAATGTCCACGTTTCTACAGAAGTCCACACGAGCGGGAGAACGCCGATCTATCCGTCGCACGGATTATCGGGAAGGAGAAGACCGCACCTCTGCTTTCCCACGGACTGCTAGGTCCGCGCCAGGGATTGCAACATCAGCGACAGTCGCCGGAGAAGAGGAGGTCGACGGAGCGAACACGGCGGCGGCGGAACCCTTCCGTCGGCGGCGGGATTCGGGATCGGCGAATCGGAAAGGCGGAACGGCTTCCGTCGTTTTTCTATTCGATCGGCTGTCAAAAGCATATCATACCCGAAAACCCTAAGTGTCCCTTTTATACGGAAGGCATAAAAGACTTAGGAAAATCGCTATCCGCAGACCACCCAGAAATAGGGTTCCAGAACCGGCGAGTATCAGTCGGTGGGAATCGGCGAGAATCGGCGAGAATCGATCGGCGAGCATCACCATGGATCGGCGAGAATCAGAGTACAATACTCGACGATTCTCGCCGATCGTCGAGCCGCACTTGATAATACACGTCGAATCTCGTCGACCGTCGAACCGCGGTCGACGATACATGTCGAACTCGTCGATCGTCGAGAATCAGCATATTGATTCTCGACGATTCTCGTCGATCGGCGAGAATCAGAGAGACGATTCTCGTCGATCGGCGGGAATCAGAAAGACGATTCTCGACGAATGTTGTCGACCCTCGGACGACTATCCTTACCTGTCCTTCAAGGCAACACTTGCCCAACCCGACGATCTTTTAAGGCAACACTTTGCCCACAACCCCATTCAGGTCGGTGATTGGTAACCTTTACCAACACAGTCAATCATTCAACTTCTTCACATCTCTTATGTGCGACCCTGCAGGCTCATATCGCGTTGGCAGTGAGATTACATGTTTGACCACGTCCAGATCACCATGGTAACTCCAACAGACTCTCACTTGATCTTGAAAGTATCAAACCAAAAACCTCACAAACAATGAGCGGCATCTAGCAATGCATCATTGCTCCCCAGGCAATAAGATTTTATAACTCATAAGCCTTTATGACCAATGTATCAGCGTTGTCTTTGTCCCTTTGTCCCTTACATCCAGAAAGAACTAGAGGCATGGACCGTGTCACCCTCATAATAGCTCAATCCAAGTTTTCTTGATCCAGGACGGACTTCCAGAGAATGGTGAGTCCAATATCACATATTGACTCAACCAAGCATGGCCATGCATTTCTCAGTCCCGTTCCATCAAGGGGCTCATGGATGCAACTCCTGTCATACAGAAGGACAAATCTCATATCTGCTCACACACAAACATCCAAATGATTCGTAACATGCCCAACAACCACCCTTATCATCAACCTTTCTCAAGAAGACTTTAGATGACATCAAAGCACGCTCTTCCTCACTTGATGAATGCTGTGACTTCAGGTCAAAGGACCACAACATCATTGTCAATTGAGACCTACTCGTGACACGATTGGATGACAATCCACAGAGTAGTCTCAGGTTGGGTCTGTCCAGTACAACTTGTTCACTAACAAGTACCCACGTGATGACTTGATATCACAATATCATGACCTGTGAGAACCGGTCATCAGTCAACACACGTGCTAGCCTTTATGTACCATCATCACCCTTAGTTTCTATGATGATACTCGACCAGGGACCTTTAAGAATGAAGCTTCAAATAAATCATAGGCTCTCACATTCAAGTCACGTACTTGATGTCCTATGGAAGCGAACATTCTAAGGGTATCTATTATGTTAACATTTAACTATCATATATAGAAAAACTCATAATAAAAGAATTTGTCATTAATTGTAAGAGAAAAACTAGGTACAATGTTCATCATATGAACAAACAGCCAACAAAATACAAGATTACATGCAACCCACAAGATTCTCGCTAGAGTTGATCATTTAGGTATCGTATACTCATCGATCTAGTATGACCATCATGCTTTCTCTGCGCGAGAGGCTTTGTCAGTGAATCCGCAATATTCTCCTCAGTCGGCACTCTGCAAATGTTCACATCTCCTCGTTCGACAATCTCACGAATAAGATGAAAACGCCGGAGTATGTGCTTGGAGCGCTGATGGGATCTAGGTTCCTTAGATTGTGCAATTGCACCATTGTTATCACAGTAGAGAACTACGGGACCAACAATGCTTGGAACTACATCAAGCTCGCCGATGAATTTCCTAATCCATACTGCCTCCTTCGCCGCATTAGCTGCTGCGATATACTCGGCCTCTGTTGTAGAATCAGCAACTGTCTCTTGCTTGGAACTCTTCCAGCTCACAGCTCCTCCATTCAGGCAAAACACAAAACCTGACTGAGACTTGGAGTCGTCTCGATCAGTTTGGAAGCTAGCATCCGTGTAACCACTTACAACGAGCTTTTCCTCTCCACCATACACCAAGAACACGTCCTTAGTCCTTCTCAAGTACTTCAGGACATTCTTGACTGCAATCCAGTGACACTCACCGGGGTCTGACTGATACCTGCTAGTCATGCTCAAAGCAAAGGAGACATCGGGTCGAGTACATAACATCGCGTACATGATTGATCCAATAGCCGAAGCATATGGAATCAACTTCATGCGATCCTTGTCTTCACAAGACTTTGGACACTGGTCCTTAGAGAGATTCACACCATGAGACATGGGCAAAAATCCTTTCTTGGACTCAAGCATGTTGAACCGCTTCAACACCTTTTCGATGTACGTACTCTGGGTCAAACCCAGCAACTTCTTTGATCTATCTCTATAGATCTTAATACCAAGTATATAAGTCGCTTCACCCAAATCCTTCATTGAAAAGCAGTTCCCTAGGTTGTTCTTAACAACTTTCAGGGTAGGAATGTCATTCTCAATCAACAGTATGTCATCTACATACAATATCAGGAAGACAACAATGCTCCCACTAATTCGCTTATAAACACAAGGCTCATCTTCATTCTTGATGAAACCAAACTCTTTGATTTTCTCATCAAAACGAAGATTCCAACTTCGAGAGGCCTGTTTTAGTCCATATATGGACTTATTCAGCTTGCATATTTTAGTGGCTTCATCTGGGGATACAAAACCTTCGGGTTGTGTCATATACACTTCCTCAAGGAGGTTTCCATTAAGGAAAGCCGTTTTGACATCCATCTGCCAGATCTCGTAGTCATAATACGCAGCAACAGCAAGCAATATCCTTATGGACTTTACCATGACAACAAGGGAAAAGGTCTCATCATAGTCAATACCATGAATTTGCTTGAAACCTTTAGCCACCAGTCGCCCTTTGAATGTCTGTACATTCCCATCCATGTCGGTCTTCTTCTTGAAGACCCACTTGCACACTATGGGTCGAACCCCTTCAGGTGGTTCCACCAAGTTCCAAACTTGGTTTGCATACATGGAGTCCATTTCGGATTTCATAGCCTCAAGCCATTTGTCGGAGTCCGGTCCATTCATAGCCTTTTGGTAGGTTGCTGGCTCATCATCATGATCCATAAGCAACACCTTACCTATTTGAGACACGAGAAATCCATATCTCTCAGGCTCAAACCTCGGTCTACCAGATCTACGTAGGACTTGTGTTTCCTGAGCAGGTTCTCTAGCTACAACATCTTGCAGTCCTGTCTCAGAATCCAATTCCGGTTCATACACTACATGTGGTTCTTGAACTTCTTCAAGCTCTACCTTTTCAGTCTTTCTTGATAAGAACTCTTTCTCCAAGAAGACACCAGTCCTTGCGACAAACACTTTGCCCTCAGACGGTAGGTAAAAGTAATACCCTTTCGTTTCCTTAGGGTATCCCACCAGATAACATTTATCTGATTTGGGTTCCAGCTTGTCAGGCATTTGACGTCTCACGTATGCCTCACAGCCACAAATTTTAATGAACGACATACTAGGACGCTTCCCAATCCATATCTCATATGGTGTCTTCAGAACCGTTTTCGTTGGAGCGCGATTCAATGTCATTGCAGCAGTCTCTAAAGCAAAACCCCAAAAGGAAACAGGCAAGTCTGCATGACTCATCATCGGACGTACCATGTCTAACAGAGTACGATTTCTCCTCTCAGACACACCATTATGTTGTGGTGTTCTAGGTGGAGTGAGCTGTGATACAATACCACACTCTTTCAGATGATCACGAAACTCATGACTCAGGTATTCGCCACCTCGATCAGATCAGAGTGCTTTAACCCTTTTACCCAACTGGTTTTCTATTTCATTTTTGAACTCTTTGAACTTTTCAAAGGTCTCGGATTTGCACTTCATAAGATACACATATCCGTATCTACTGAAATCATCAGTAAATGTAACAAAGTAGAAATACCCACCTCTAGCCATGGAACTCATGGGTCCGCATACATCACTATGTACAACACCCAAGAGATCCTCAGCCCTCTCAGTATAACCAGTGAAAGAAGCTTTAGTCATTTTACCTAACAAACAAGATTCGCATCGCTCAAATGATTCATAATCAAATGAGTCCAAAAGTCCATCTCTATGGAGCTTGGATATGCGCTTCTCGTTGATATGGCCCAAACGACAATGCCAGAGAAAAGTAGGGTTCGAGTCATTTGTTCTTAGTCTTTTATTATTTTCTACATTACAGATCAGATGGTCCAAGTTCAAAACATAAAGACCATTAAACAATTGGGCTACAGCATAACAAACATCATTCTTAAATATAGAACAACAATTGTTCTTAATTATAAAAGAAAATCCAATCATGTCCAAACATGAAATAGATATAATGTTTCTAGTTATGGCCGGAACAAAATAACAGTTATCCAGTTCTATTACAAGCCCACTGGGCAAAGAAAGACGGTAAACTCCTACGGCTACAGCAGCAACTCTTGCTCCATTGCCGACGCGGAGATCCACCTCCCCTTTACTCAGCAATCTTCTCCTTCCCAGTTCCTGCACATTTGTACAAATGTGAGAACCACATCCGGTATCCAATACCCAAGATGAAGGAGCAGAAAGGTTTATCTCTATAACGTAAACATTAGAAGCGGAAGTCATACCTCCCTTCAATTTCTGCAGACCCTCAATGTACGAAGGACAGTTCCTCCTCCAATGACCAGCCTTGCCACAGTGGTGGCATTTCCCTTCCTTCACCGTGCTTTTTCTTTTTCATCAGTGCAGAAGATTTGGGCTCAAGATATGACTTAGGTCCCACCTTCGTCTTCTTAGAGCCTTTGGCCTTGCCCTTGCCCTTATGCACCATCAGTATGGGGCTGGCAGGCTTGGCCTTCTTCATATTGATCTCGGCAGTTCTCAACATGCCTAGGAGTTCGGGCAGTGTCTTGTCTATTTCATTCATGTTGTAGTTCAAGACGAACTGCTCATAACTGTCCGGCAACGATTGCAGGATCAGATCTGTGGCCAACTCTTGACCAAGAGGAAAACCCAGCCTTTCAAGGTTCTCTATATACCCAATCATCTTGAGTACGTGAGTCCCTACTGAGTCTCGAACTCCCATCTTGCACTGAAACAACGATTTTGTGATGTCGAACCTCTCTTGACGAGCCTGCCCTTGAAACATTTTCTTGAGATGCTCGTCAATCTCCTTGCACCCCATGTTCTCATGTTGCTTCTGAAGCTCAGAGTTCATAGTGGCAAGCATAAGGCATTCGACATCTAAAGCATCGTCAGTATACTTCTTATAAGTATCCTTCTCAGCACGGGAAGAATTCCCGGTCGGCACCTCGGGGGCTTCTTCTTCCAAGACATAGAGCTTTCGCTCTTGCCTGAGAACAATTCTCAGGTTCCTGTACCAGTCCATGTAATTAGTCTCACTGAGCTTATCCTTCTCAAGGATGGCTCTCAGAGACAATGTGGAGTGTGAAACACTTGCCATGGAATTCTACAAGAATTTATGCAGAATAAAATCAGTACCAAAATTTCAAATACAATTTATTTTAATTTGAACTTCAATTAAAATACTCTCACTATTTTATTCGAAATGATAGCCCTCACTAACAATTCGGAGAGTTCATGTGAGCTACTCTCTTAGTGGACAAGATCCGTATTTCACCAACACTATGAGTCCGCTTTGGCGTTCCTCTCACGATGCGGTTATTTAGGTAGGCAACGCTTGCCAATTGCATCCTCATGCAATTCTTGTATGGTTGGTGAATAACTCCTTACTCGCATCCATCATATGATGCATGCCAACCCTATGTCTCTAGGCACTCAACCTTTGAGGTCACCTAGTTAAGTAGGACCCGATGTCGACAGTGGGATATCACAATTATCCGCTCGCACCCTTACCAAGATAGATTAATGCATCTTGCTTTGGCAAGCCCACACTTCATCGATCGAGGCAGGAAGAGTGTCATCCATCGGAAGGCATCCGAACACTTAATATTTGATGAAGGGATTTTAATTATAGGTTAACAATTAACCATGATCAACATTTGATCAATGTGCACATCCAAAGAAAAACAATTCTTCTAAAACCACATGCATCCCTTATGTGCACATCCTGACACCATCAACATTTGATAGAAGGAAGGGTTAAATCTGAACATCCGGAAATTTCCAAATCCTCAGATTTACATGCATTGGACAAAAGCAAAGACAACTCAACTTAAAGCAGTAGACAAGCTCATCTCTCTATGTTGGATTCAAAATCTGAAACATACTCGAGGGATGGTTACTGCTAAGGAGACAACAATTTCTAACACTCAGAAATTACCACGAAATTCCAGACGTTCTTGGCGGGGAATCAAGACTAAATCTAGACATTTAGAACACTTCTAAATCCCTAGGTTTACACGCACTGGAATAACAAAACTTCCAATACAACAATCATGGCCGTAACCTGGCTCTGATATCACTGTTGGGTTTCTCTATGAGGATGGCACAACGTTTGTGCACGCAGCGGAAAGGTAAAACAACAAGAAAACCCAAAAGAAATAGGATCGGGCCATGATAGTTGAATCAAGAAGTTAACAAAACTAGTAGGCAAAAATTACCTCGGTGGCGTTGAGTCACAACTCAACGGAGATGCTCCAAACTTTGTCTTCTTGCTGGTGGTGAGTTCTACGTGGAATAATGTCCACGTTTCTACAGAAGTCCACACGAGCGGGAGAACGGCGATCTATCCGTCGCACGGATTATCGGGAAGGAGAAGACCGCACCTCTGCTTTCCCACGGACTGCTAGGTCCGCGCCAGGGATTGCAACACCAGCGACAGTCGCCGGAGAAGAGGAGGTCGACGGAGCGAACACGGCGGCGGCGGAACCCTTCCGTCGGCGGCGGGATTCGGGATCGGCGAATCGGAAAGGCGGAACGGCTTCCGTCGTTTTTCTATTCGATCGGCTGTCAAAAGCATATCATACCCGAAAACCCTAAGTGTCCCTTTTATACGGAAGGCACAAAAGACTTAGGAAAATCGCTATCCGCAGACCACCCAGAAATAGGGTTCCAGAACCGGCGAGTATCAGTCGGTGGGAATCGGCGAGAATCGGCGAGAATCGATCGGCGAGCATCACCATGGATCGGCGAGAATCAGAGTACAATACTCGACGATTCTCGCCGATCGTCGAGCCGCACTTGATAATACACGTCGAATCTCGTCGACCGTCGAACCGCGGTCGACGATACATGTCGAACTCGTCGATCGTCGAGAATCAGCATATTGATTCTCGACGATTCTCGTCGATCGGCGAGAATCAGAGAGACGATTCTCGTCGATCGGCGGGAATGAGAAAGACGATTCTCGACGAATGTTGTCGACCCTCGGACGACTATCCTTACCTGTCCTTCAAGGCAACACTTGCCCAACCCGACGATCCTTTAAGGCAACACTTTGCCCACAACCCCATTCAGGTCGGTGATTGGTAACCTTTACCAACACAGTCAATCATCCAACTTCTCCACATCTCTTATGTGCGACCCTGCAGGCTCATATCGCGTTGGCAGTGAGATTACATGTTTGACCACTTCCAGATCACCATGGTAACTCCAACACTAGTTGCCCTCGGGTAAATTACCTATATGCCCTAGGGTCTGCATTTAGAATTTCATAACAACGGGATTTGGCTATTGGCAGACAAGCCAAGGGTATCTTAGTAATTTCAGGTCAGCAAAGACTATAAATAGACCCGCAGGGGCTCTTCAGAAGGCAGGCTTTTATTATTCTCTAAGACTCTCTAGCGCTTTCTGAGGAGCTCCTAGCCCAGCTTTTGGCTTTGGAGGGGAAGCTCTCAGAGATCTTCCGGGTAAGAGGTGGGACCTCCCCGCTGAGGCTTTGGGTCAGTTCTAGGTCCTCTGCAACCAGTCAAGGGTCGGGGTTTGAGAGAAGTAGGTGTTGGCTGCACCCTTATTTTCGAACTCTCGTTGAGGTCAATTTCTGGCTTCAACAGTTCTGGTGCGGTGAGCGTGGAGAGTAGCCGATACAAGAAAATCTCAACTCAAGTCTCATGGCAGGAGGTGGAGGAGAAGGAGCTGGCTCGGGAGGTTCTCCCTCCCGGGAGAGTGGAGTGACGTTGGGAATGTTGGAGGATTTCAGGCGGGAGGACTTGCAGACTATCCACTTGGCCTTCTTGGCGAGAGGCGAGTGGGAGACTCCGCAGGTCCAGGTGGCGGTTGCTCCGTCATTAGGCGAGAACGCTCCCGGACAGCGTCCCGGGAAGGAGATTCCGGCTGAGGCGGCGGAAAGGGACATCCCCAGGCGGGAGCTGTTCCCGGGACAGGCAAGTGCAGACAGGGCCAGCGAGCCGAGGTCGCAGGATGAGCCTTCTCGGCAGGTCGTGAGCGGGAGCCCCTTTAGTGAGCTCATCATTTCAGCCCCGGTTCCGGAAGGGTTTAGGGAGCCGGGCATATCATACTACACCGGGAGGGATGACCCTACAGAGCATGTGCAGTGGTTCGAAAATGCCGTTTCCATAAGGCAAATGTCGGATGCCTTCAAGTGTCGGCTCTTCGCCAGCACGTTGAAGGAAAAGGCGAGGGACTGGTTCCACCAGTTACCCGCAAGCTCGATTTACTGTTTTGAAGATCTGAGACGCGGATTCTTGCTGAGGTTCTCAATGTCCAAGAAGAGAAAGAATGGAGCAGAGTGCCTGTTTGCCGTCAAGCAGAGGTCGGAGGAGACGTTGGGACACTATGTCGACAGGTTCTAGGAAGAGATTCTGCAGGTACAGGAGATGTCGGGGTACACGGTGATGCTTGCCTTCACTCTGGGGTTGAGGCCCAGCTTCTTTAGCATGGAGTTGAAGAGTCCCCCCCTCTCCTTCGAGGAACTGATGGAGAGGGCGGCGAAAGAAATTGAGATTGAGTCGGCCAACCCGGCGTTTGCAAGGAGGTTAGCCAAGTTGGCGGAGGAAGACGGGAAGGAAGTTGGAGCAGGGAGGCAGAGAGAGCAGAGGGAGGAGAGAAGGAGAGAGGAACCCCGGGGTTAGGGGCAGCAGCAAGGTTGGGGGCAACGGGAGCAAAACAACAGGTTGGGATGGAGGCTCCAAGAGGGTCACCCTCAAGGACAAGGAGGAGGATTCTCGGGGAGGGACAACCACCGGGAGCAGAGGAGGATTAACCAGCCGGCTTGGAGGCAGGGGCAGAGGGTCCATTTCTGGCTGCAGCAGGAAGCAATGGAGATAGTGAGGGGAAGAGGAGGAAGGAGAGGAGCTCGGGGAGGAGCGAGAAGGAGAGAAGACAGGGTGGCGTTGCCCTTCTGTGACTTTCACCAGGAGGCGGGCCACGCGACGGCCACTTGCCCAGAATTTTTGGAGATAAGGGCAGCGAGGGGGCAGGCTCAGCAGCAACCCCCCGTGAGGATTGAGGAAGTTCCGTAAGGAGAAGGAGATGATAAATGTGAAGATCGGGTGGATGTGGGAACCCGAGGAGGGATCGGGTGATCCACGGGGGGGTGGGGATCGAAGCTACCCGCAAGGGGAGTTTCCAAACCATGTATCGAAGGAGCGTTGCGTCGACCTCCCAGACCCCCCCAAAGGAGGAGAAGATCACTTTCTCGGTGAAAGACATGCCGGATTACGAGGATCCATTCTGCGACGCCTTGGTGATCCAAACAACAATGGAGAATTTCACGGTCTCCCGGATACTGGTGGACAACGGGAGTTCCGTGAACGTGATCTTCAATAAGGCCTTTGACGAAATGAAGGTGGAAGCTCGGAGTGTGCTAGCCTCGGATGGACCGTTGTTTGGGTTCTCGGGGGAGCGGAAAGAAGTGGAAGGAGGGTAGGGTTGCATGTGACGTTGGGGGGTATCGAGGAACTGTCAGTTCGTCATCGTTGACGCCCCGAGCAGCTACAACGCAATACTCGGGCGGCCTCTCATCAGCGCCTTTCGTTGCGTCCCCTGCTCGTTCCATCAGTGCCTTAAGTTCAATAGTGGAGGGGTGCAGGTCAGGATCAGGGGAGATCCGAGAGTGGAGAGACAGTGCTATGTGACTGCCGTCAACACTATATCCTGGATGGAGGAAGCGGAGGAGCTGTAAAAGGAGATGGCAAGGGCAGAGGAAGCTGAGGGTGAAGGAGAGGCGAGTCTGGAAGAGGTGGCGGAGAAAGTCGAAGAGGGGGCTGCGAGGAAGTAGAGAGCCTAGGCGAGGTTGGGAGAGAGGCTGAGGAGGAGGTTATGGGAAAGGAAGGAGCAAGCCTAAGTGAGGCGATGGGGGGAGCGACGGAGGAGCAGAGGATGGAAGGAGAGACGGAGGGGGAGGCCCGGAGGGGCGGGGAGATGGAGCTGCCTGAGGAAGGTTGGTTGGAAGCGATGGAGGTGGAGAGGCTAGGCGGTGAGGAGTGGGGAGAATGGGAGGAGAGGGTCAGCGGGGAGCAGACTCGGCTAGAGCCGACGGAGGAAGTCGTGGAGATGGAGGTAGTCAGCAGGGCAGGGAAGGTGGAGAATGTGAGGGTCAGCGGAGGCTTGGGCCGAGAAGACCAGGCGAGGATGCGGGAGTGCATCCAAAAGAACGTTGACATCTTTGTCTGGAGCGCGGCAGACATGTCGGGCATTGACGTCGATGTGGCTTGCCACCGCTTGAACCTGGACCCCAAGACGCGCCCCATCCACCAGAAGATGAGGGCCATCGCCACAAAGCTGGAGGATCCCATCCGCGAGGAGGTGAAGAAGCTTCTCGATGCAGGTTTCATTTCAGAGATCCAGTACCCAGGCTGGGTCTCCAATGTGGTGATGGTAAAGAAGGGTGATGGGAGGTGGAGAATGTGTGTAGACTTTTCTTTATTAAATAAATCGTGCCCTAAGGATTGCTACCCCCTGCCTCGGATCGACGCGCTGGTTGATTCAGCCGTCGGTTTTTCTATCATGAAGTTTTTGGATGCTTTTTCAGGTTATCACCAGATCCGCATGCACCCCCCTGACGTCAAGGACGTCTCCTTCATCACGAATGAGGGGTGCTTCAGCTATAAAATGATGCCCTTCGGGCTAAAGAACGCGGGGCTACATACCAACGGATGATGGATCGGGTGTTCAAAGATCAAAGGGGAAGGAACTTGGAGGTCTACGTCGATGACCTCATGGTTAAGAGCAGGGACGTGGGTTCGCACTTGCTCGACCTGGAGGAGACGTTTGCAACCCTGCGAAAGTTCAAGATGAGGTTGAATCCCCAAAAATGCATCTTCGGGGCAAGCCGGGGCAAGTTCCTCGGACACCTTCTAACCCCGACAGGAGTCGAGCCTAACCCGGATAAGGTGAGGGTCATCGTGGAGTTGGAATCGCCTCGCAACGCTAAGGAGGTTCAACGCTTGACAGGTAAGCTGGCTGGGTTGAGTCGTTTCCTCTCTCGAGCCAGAGAGAAGTGCTCGCCTTTTTTCAGAGCGCTTCGGGGGAGTAAACAGTTCGAGTGGACGGAGGAATGTGAGGAAGCTTTTCAGGCGTTGAAGACTCAGCTGACTCAAGCGCCACTCCTGTAGAGTCCAAAGGAGGGAGAAGACTTGGTCTTGTACCTTGGGGTAGGGGCTGAGGCAGTGAGCTCTGTGTTGGTAAGGGAGGAAGGAAAAGGCAGTTGCCCATCTATTATGTTAGTAAAGTCCTAAAGAAGGCCGAACTACGCTACCCCATCTTAGAAAAGTTGGTTTTCTCCCTGATGGTCTCGGCCCGGAAGCTCAGGTCGTACTTTCAAGCTCACTCAATCAAGGTAGTGACCGATAACCCATTACGCAAGATCTTTGAAGGGGTAGAACACTCGGGGCGATTGGCCAAGTGGTCCATTGAGCTCAGCGAATTCGACGTCTCTTTTGTTCCTAGGCTCTCCATAAAGGCACAGGCGGTGGCCGACTTCTTGGCTGACAACGTCACAGAGCTGGGAGAGGGGGAAGCGCGACCTAAAGAGGCATGGAAGATGTATGTTGATGGGGCCTCAGGGAAGCATTCCCTGGGGGGAGGGGTAGTGCTGGTAAGCTCCCAGGGGGTCGCCATAGAGCAGGCAGTGGTGCTACACTTCCCGATCACCAACAACCAGGCAGTGGTGCTACACTTCCCGGTCACCAACAACCAGGCAGAGTATGAGGCCGTCATAGCTGGGTTGCGGTTGGCTAAGGAGCTCGGGGTTCGCACGTGGAAGCGTTCACAGATTCACTAGTGGTGTCGTCCCAAATCAGGGGAGAGTATGAAGCTCGGGAACCCACCCTCCAGAGATACTTAGCCAAGGCGAAGGGGATCATAGGGGGGTTCCAAACCTTCTCAATGCAGCATCTCCCTAGGGAAGAGAACGAGGCGGCTGACCGATTGGCCAAGTTTGGACCCCGAGGGGGGGAACCTTGACCGATCTGTTTCATCCAGCGATCGAGGAAGGGAAGCTAACGGAAGTAGATCGGCGGACCTCATGGGTGGATCCCTTCGTAACCTTCCTCATCACAGGCAACCTCCCAGAAGGGATCAAGGAAGCAAAAAGCTTTCGGCATAAGGCTGCCCATTATCTCATGCATGAAGGAAGCTTACATTGGAGGATGCTTTCGGGCCTTCTGGCGCGATGTGTGACGGAGGAGGAGACCCGACGGATTCTGGAGGAGGTACACTCTGGGGAATGTGGCAGCCATTCCGGAGGTAGGACGTTGGAGGCAAGGGTGGTCAGGCAGGGGTACTTTTGGCCCACCCTGAGGAAGGATGCTGCGGAGTTTGCGAGGAGGTGCCAAAAGTGCGAGCTCTACGCCCCCCTCCAGCTCTTGCCCGCTCAACGGCTTCGAAGCGTCACGACGCCATGGCCTTTTGCCATTTGGGGATGGATCTAGTCGGGCCGTTCCCCCCGACGAGCGGGCAGAGAAGGTTTCTCTTGGTTATGATGGACTACTTGTCTAAATGACTGGAGGTTAAGGCGTTGGCCAAAGTAACCTCCCAAGTCATCAGGAACTTCGTTTGAGGGGAGATCATCTGCAGGCACGGGCTGCCTCAGGCCATTGTCACGGACAATGGTCCTCAGTTTGCAAGTGAGGAGTTTATAAGTTTCTGCACTCAGTTGGGCATCGACCTCAGGTTTGCCTCCGTCCACCACCCCAGGAGCAACGGTCAGATGGGGGCGGCGAACAAAATTATAGTGAACCTGCTCAAGAAGAAAGTGGAAAACTTGAGGGGGAGTTGGGTGGAGCAGCTTCCCTCGGTGTTATGGGCTTTGCGTACAACCCCAAACACAGCCACGGGCGAGACCCCTTTCAAACTCTCGCATGGATGCGAGGCGATCTTACCAGTGGAATTCGAGGTTCAGTCACCACGGGTGGCGACCGCAGTCAAGGGAGGTGAGACATGGAGGGAAGAAAACGAGGAGGAGCTACGACTCTCGTTGGATATGGTGAAGGAACTTCGTGACGTGGCCGCTGTCAGGCAGGAGGAGATCAAGCGAAGGATGGCCAAGTATTTTGATAAGCACGTGAGAATAAAGCAATTCAAGGAAGGGGATTTGGTCGTAAAGAAGGTCGACGCCGCAGGAAGGTCAGCAGCAGTTGGTAAGCTCAACCCCAATTGGGAGGGGCCCTATATCGTAGAAAAGGTCATGTTGTCAGGGGGATACCACCTCCAGAATGTGGAAGGGGCATTCGTGAGTCATGCATTGAGCGGAGACGACCTGAAGCGCTTCTACCCTTAGTGGGGGGCAAGGTTGTAAATCCTACTTGTAATAATATTTTTGAACTTCTTTTTCATAGTTGGTTTCTTTTGGATCTTGGAGATCTTGAAGAATTTTGCACTACCCCGAGCCTGGCTCGGCCCCAGGTAGACCCGCTGCGCAGGCTCTCACTAGCTGGCAGGTCCGAAGGCTCGCCTGTGGGGGTAAGGGATCCCGAGTGCTGCTCGGACCCGGGTAGACTCGCTGCTCAGGCTCTCATTAGCTGGGCAGGGTTGTAGGCACACCTGGGGGGAAAGGGTTGGATCTTGGAGAATTTTGCACAACCCCGAGCCTGGCTCGGCCCCAGGTAGACCCGCTACGTAGGCTCTCACAAGCTGGCAGGTCTGAAGGCTCGCCTGTGGGGGTAAGGGACCCCGAGTGCTGCTCGGCCCCAGGTAGACTCGTTGTTCAGGCTCTCATTAGCTGGGCAGGGCTGTAGGCACACCTGGGGGGAAAGGGATGGATCTTGGAGAATTCCGCACTACCCCGAGCCTGGCTCGACCACAGGTAGACCCGCTGCGCAGGCTCTCACTAGCTGGCAGGTCCGAAGGCTCGCCTGTGGGGGTAAGGGACCCCGAGTGCTGCTCGGCCCCAGGTAGACTCGCTGTTCAGGCTCTCATTAGCTGGGCAGGGTTGTAGGCACACCTGGGGGGAAAGGGTTGGATCTTGGAGAATTTTGCACTACCTCGAGCCTGGCTCGGCCCTAGGTAGACCCGCTGCGCAGGCTCTCACTAGCTGGAAGGTCTGAAGGCTCGCCTGTGGGGGTAAGGGACCCCGAGTGCTGCTCGGCCCCGGGTAGACTCGCTGCTCAGGCTCTCATTAGCTGGGCAGGGATGTAGGCACACCTGGGGGAAAGGGTTGGATCTTGGAGAATTCTGCACTATCTCGAGCCTGGCTCGGCCACAGGTAGACCCGCTGCGCAGGCTCTCACTAGCTGGAAGGTCCGAAGTCTCGCCTGTGGGGGTAAGGGACCCCGAGTGCTGCTCGGCCCCGAGTAGACTCGCTGCTCAACCTCTCATGAGCTGGGCAGGGTTGTAGGCAGGCCTGGGGGGAAGGGTTGGATCTTGGAGAATTCTGCACTACCCCGAGCCTGGCTCGGCACCAGGTAGACCCGCTGCGCAGGCTCTGACTAGCTAGCAGGTCCGAAGGCTCGCCTGTGGGGGTAAGGGACACTGAGTGCTGCTCGGCCCCGGGTAGACTCGCTGCTCAGGCTCTCATTAGCTGGGCAGGGCTGTAGGCACACCTGGGGGGAAAGGGTTGGATCTTGGAGAATTTTGCACTACCACGAGCCTGGCTCGGCCCCAGGTAGACCCTCTGCCCAGGCTCTCACTAGCTGGCAGGTCTGAAGGCTCGCCTGTGGGGGTAAGGGACCCCGAGTGCTGCTCGGCCCCGGGTAGACTCGCTGCTCAGGCTCTCATTAGCTGGGTAGGGTTGTAGGCACACCTGGGGGGAAAGGGTCGGATTTTGGAGAATTTTGCACTACCCCGAGCCTGGCTCGGCCCCAGGTAGACCCGCTACGCAGGCTCTCACTAGTTGGCAGGTCTGAAGGCTCGCATGTGAGGGTAAGGGACCCCGAGTGCTGCTCGGCCCGGGTAGACTCGCTGCTCAGGCTCTCATTAGCTGGGCAGGGCTGTAGGCACACCTGGGGGGAAAGGGTTGGATCTTGGAGAATTTTGCACTACCCCTAGCCTGGCTCGGCCCAGGTAGACCCGCTGCGCAGGCTCTCACTAGCTGGCAGGTCTGAAGGCTCGCCTGTGGGGGTAAGGGACCCCGAGTGCTGCTCGGCCCCGGGTAGACTCGCTGCTCAGGCTCTCATTAGTTGGGCAGTGCAGTAGGCACACCTGGGGGGAAAGGGTTGGATCTTGGAGAATTTCGCACTACCCCGAGCCTGGCTCGGCCCCAGGTAAACCCGTTGCGCAGGCTCTCACTAGCTGGCAGGTCTGAAGGCTCGCCTGTGGGGGTAAGGGACCCCGAGTGTTGCTCGGCCCCGGGTAGACTCGCTGCTCAGGCTCTCATTAGCTGAGCAGGGCTGTAGGCACACCTGGGGGGAAAGGGTTGGATTTTGGAGAATTTTGCACTACCCCGAGCCTTGCTCGGCCCCGGGTAGACCCGCTGCGCAGGCTCTCACTAGCTGGCAGGTCCGAAGGCTCTCCTGTGGGGGTAAGGGACCCCGAGTGCTGCTCGGCCCCGGGTAGACTCGCTGCTCAGGCTCTCATTAGCTGGGCAGGGCTGAAGGCACACCTGGGGGAAAGGAGGAGAGTTGGAGGAAAAATTGGAAGGGACAAACAGGACCTCGAGTGGACCCGTTGTTAGGTTCCCACTAGCGGATGGCGGAAGGATCTCTCGGGAGGAGGAAGGAAGGGGAGATTATTTGTTTATGTGGTCCCGGGAAGTCTAGAAGTAAACACTTCCAGGTCCTAAGTAGGGATGGAATGACCCAGATCCCTCCCGGCATGGCTCTCGACGCAACCCTCTAAACACGGCTCTCGGGACAAATCATCCGGCAGGGGTTTCGGCCGGGTACTCGGCAGGCTCTAGCCGCGATCGCCGCGATCACCTGACCGGGGGCTTCGGCAAGCGTGACTCGACAGGGATTCTGGGCGCAGCCTTTAAGGCAAGGCTCTCGGCGTACCCTTCCCGGCAGACCCCTCTTAGCCAACTCTTTGAATGGAAGGCGGTTGTCACCTAAGAGCCTAGGGTTCGCGTAAAGATGACAAGCATTCGAGCAACAAAGTAAATTTTTCCACATTCAAAAAAGAGTTAGGAAGTAGTGAGGTTCCGCCCCCTGTACAAAGGTTACAGTAGCTCAATTCATAAAAATTAATTGTGGCGAGCTCAAAATAAGGTTATAATGAGCGGGTCAACAGACGCGGAGGCTATTGAGCCAACTCGTCGGAGGTTCCGCTGGAGCTATCGCCGCTACTACCGCTGGAGGTCCCGCCGGAGGATTTGCTGGGGGAGTAGCCAGAGGATTCGCCGGGGAAGAGGCCACCAGATCCCGCAAGCTCTGCCGCACCATCGGTCGGAGAGTCGTCCTCTCCCGCAGGGCGGGTGATGGGCTCAAACAAAAAAGGCAGGATCCCTCGCGCAGTGAAGGTCTCGTCCCCTTCGTTCAGCAGCCCTGACTCTCGCAAAACCTCGATCACCATCTTCGCGGTCGGCTGCGCATTCTCTTGGACGATCACGTCCATTTCATAGGCAGAATAGTGGCGGCGCTCCACTCTTTCCTCCTGCGGAGGCCGATCCTTGGTCAGGGCTAGGGCCTCCTCCAGACGCTTCATCTCGGCCCGCAATACTTGGTTCTCGCCCTCGGCGCGGGCCACTCGCGCGCGAGACAGCTCAATCTCCCCGAGATCCTGCGAGACGATCCATTCAGGAGAAAGGCGTAAACGTAAGGGAGAGAAACGATGGAAGGTCCTTCTTACCTCGGGGGTCGGGAGAGTGGAGAGGAGTTGTTGAGCGGTAGCTAATTCGTCCCTCAGGGTGGCGGCTTCCGCCGCCGAGGCATCCCTCGACCTGAGCATGTCGACGAATTTCCGCTCTATGGCGCGGGTGCGGCGCCCGGCCATATGCGAAAGCTGGACCGTGCGAAGCTGGGCCTGGGCGGCGTCGAAAGCAAGAGCCTTGGTGGTCGACCTGTCGAAGGAATCGGCATCTGCCCGGCTGTAGAGGTCGTAGCCCAGCGCGAAGGCGTGGGTCGGTGACATTATCTCCCTCCCTCCAGGAGGGGAGAAGGGTTGAAACAGCTATTCGATTATCGGTAGGGTCCCACTGGAGCATAGGGAAACCCTCTGTGTCCTTATACTTGTCTCTGAAGCCGAAGTTCCGGTGTCGCTTCGGCATTGGGCAGCGAGAGGGCTCGGCCGGGATCTCCGCGGCAAGCAGGCCAGCATCCGCCTCGATGGCAACGGAGGAGGTCTGGGCGAGAGTCTCCGCGGCAGGCCGGCCCGCATCCACCTAGTCAGTAGCGGAACGGGTCGCGGCGGGGGTCTCGGCGGATGCCGACATCACCGTCTTGCCTTTTTTCGTGCTGGTTGGTTTTGATCTCTTGGAAAGGGGGGCAGGGAGGGAGCTTGGTCTCCGCTTTGGAACACTTGGAGCGGAGGAAGCTCCCGGCTATTTTGGCAGGCGTCGGCGGCAACCTTGGCGAGAGGCAGGGTGTCGGTGAATGCATCGGTCTCTTCGAAGGGTTGGTGGACGGGAAGATCTCGCTCTCCTGCAAAGCTCGTAGTATTTTAGCCATTCCCTCAAAAGTAAGTTTTGGCAGGTTAAATCCAGAAAGTTGCCTTCGTCGGGGGGTACCGGTTGGAGGATTTCCAGGTCTCACCGGAGGAAGGGAACGTCGAAAACCTTTGAGCCGAAGAATTCGACGAGAGCGCCCTCTCGCTCCCCGAGAGTGGGGGCTTGTAAGTTGCACCGTCGTACTGAATGGGGGCGAGAGGGATGTTGCTGAAAGGTCCCGCGATAAAAACGAACCTTTCCGCGAAGTGGTGGTGCTTGTTAGCGAGACCCGCCGTTTTCACCGACTGGCCGGAAAGGAAGACCGACCCTCCCTTGGCTCGGAAATTGAACAGCTTCCGGAAGATCGATAAGTTGAACTCGATCCTTTCCGCCCGCATGTAGCAGGAGAAAGCCACGAGGAGGGCGATGGAGTTGGGATTGAGCTGGGCGGGCACCACCCCATAGTAGCGCAGGGCCTGACGCACCTCGGGCCAGAGGGGTAGCCGGAAGCCCACTTCGAAATTCTCCATGGGAATGGCGAGCTCGCCTTCCGACACGAGGTTCACCCTGTCCTCGCGCCCAGGCTTCCGCGCGGTGAACCCGGGCGGGATGTAATTCTTGATTATGGTGACGAACTCAACTTGTGTGAGCCGGCAGGGCGGGAAGGCGTGATCAAGGAAGGACTGCGCGCACTTGGAGCGGCCCTCGCTCTCGCCTGGCATCTCGAAGGAAGGAAGGAAGAGAGGGGGACGCGAGGACGAGAGCCTTTGCGCTTCAAGAAAGGGCGAAAGCAACTGACGGGTAGACGGAGTTTTGGAATAAATGCGGTGAATGTGGTAGGTGGATTGACCTATTTATAGAAAGCAAGGTAATCATGAGTTCTTAAAAAATACGGCGGAGGAAAAGTCAACGAGTCAACGACTCCGGACGCTTTGATTCCTCGCTTCCCATCCTGTCGCGCCAGCTCTCCATGGTTTGGCGGGAAGCGATAGCCTCCAAGGGAGGCTGGGGAAAAGGCGAACGACCTCAATACGCGAGAAGTAGCGAACGAGACGCATGAATCAGACATTCGCAAGGTATTAAAGACAGCATGCAAAAGGGAGCTTAAGAAACACAGATATAGATAGGGTCTCGCTAGGCGAGAGCCCCCGACAACAATAGCAAAAAATAATAATAATAGCAGTAACACACGTTGCTTGTAAGAAATTAACCTGCGCTAGAAGTGAAAAGGGTACAGAGGGAAGAGGTAGGCCAAGAAGATGGGTAAAGAAGGGGATCGCCCGAAGAGTTCAGTATGGCACCCACCGCCAACGACCTAGATCTCGCCGGCCAGACCGGGGAGGATCTCGAGGGTCGAAGAAGGCCGTCAGGGAGGTTAGCCCTCGGTTGGCCAAGCGGAGCTGATCTCGAATTCGTGTGATGTGCCTCCCAGGTGAGGTTTCACCGGAAGCCGCATCATGTGATCCCGCCCCGCCAAGGAGGTCTGCGCAGTCCCGCTCAACAGTCGCTAGTCGCCGCTCCATCGTTTTGTGGATCCTCTTCACCGCTGCGGAGTTGGCCCTTTGCTGTCGCACGAGCTTCGACAGGACTATCGTAATCCTCCGCCTTCGCGCCTTTCCGCTCCTGGGGCCTTCGAGAAAGTCTTCCATCTCGCCAGCAGAAGGGAGGCGAGTCTTCCCCGGTTTCTTCTTCTTCTTCTACTTCCTCTTCATTTTCATCCCTTTCAGCCCCTTGACCCTTTGACTCTGAGGAGGCGGGAAACGGTCAGAATAAGAGGGGGGATGGGGGGAGTGAGAGAGATCGAAAAGTGGGGAGGCTCTTGCCTGCCTGGGGAGGGAGGGACGTCTTTCCCCGTCGGACGGCGAGAGGGGCCGGGCTGATCCTCTGCACCTTTTCCGAAAAGCAGATGAAGCGGCTTGCCCCGACCCGGGCGAAAGGTCCTGCGCTCTGATGGGGTGCTCTCGCCAAGCGAGGGGACAGGGGGTCCCTCTATTGCCAGAGGTTGAGGTCTCGGCGCGGGAGTGGACAGTTCGAGATTAACCCCTCCGGCAGGGAGGGTGAGTTCGGGCAACGGGTTGGTTTGACCAGCTGGGGGATTGGGCGGAGCAGCCCCTGAAGCGGAAGGCGGATCCTCATTGCAAAGGCCGGCCGCTTTTGAGTTCGCAGGAGGAAAGCCGGCGGTATCCCTAGGCACCGACCCCTGTAAAAGAAGTGGTGTTTCAACATACATCTACGATCAAACTCTCGAAATGTTCGCACTAATGGAAAGTGCGAAGGGATCGAAGAATACCTCCGGCAGAGAAGTGAGGATATCGACACGGCTTGGAGTTGGGGAAGGCGGGGCTCGGTTCTCTTTCAGCAGGTCCCGCCTCACTGATTTAGCCTTTTTCTTCTTTTTAGGGCGGGGACCCTCGCCAGTTGGCTTCTCGGCGGCTGGCCTCTTGTCGGTTGGCTTCTCTCCAGCGGGCTTCTCACCAACTGGTTTCTCGCCCAGCGCCCTCTCACCGGCAGGCCTCTTGCCCATCAGCCATGGGGCAACCCTATCACATTTGGCACGAGCTCGCGCCTGGGCAGCCGCGAGACGAGCCTGAAGCTATTTTGAGAGCGGCTTTTCGGCGGGATTGGCGCGCATCTTCGCAGGATTGGCGGAGGCTCACGGAGGGAGTAAGGACAATAAATATGGCCTTTAGGACCAACTCAGCGATATATTTATAGAGCAAAGGTGGGGTCTACTGAAAGATTCCCTACCAGGTCAACATATACCCACCGAATATTTGGGGTTGCACGAGTCTTTTCGAGTGTAAGGCTAGCTCGCAAAGAGCGGGGATTGTTTACAACCCCATACTCGTTGGGTAGGACCAGGATCCCCTCAACGGTCAGGATTGGACTAGCTTTGGGTTAGCTTTGGGCTTCAGAGCGAAAGGGCTCCCGCCTAGCAGTCAGCGAGAATGATCGCGTCAAGCCCCGACCGAGACCCACTTCAGCCCAAGGGCGGCGAGAAAGGCTCGCGCCTCGTCGAGGGCGGAAGCGGGCTCGATCTGGGGACCCTTCAACCCCCTTTTTTCCTTAGCTCCCGCTGAGTGAGGGCGGGATGGTCCTCGGCATATGGTTCTCGCCGGGTTGGGGGCCATGGCCCAGGGTGAAATTACCAAGTTGCCCTCGGGTAAATTACCTATATGCCCCTAGGGTCTGCATTTAGAATTTCATAACAGCGGGATTTGGCTATTGGCAGACAAGCCAAGGGTATCTTAGTAATTCCAGGTCAGCAAAGACTATAAATAGACCCGCAGAGGCTCTTCAGAAGGCAGGCTTTTATTATTCTCTAAGACTCTCTAGCGCTTTTTGAGGAGCTCCTAGCCCATCTTTTGGCTTTGGAGGGGAAGCTCTCAGAGATCTTCCGGGTAAGAGGTAGGACCTCCCCGCTGAGGCTTTGGGTCAGTTCTAGGTCCTCTGCAACCAATCAAGGGTCGGGGTTTGAGAGAAGTAGGTGTTGGTTGCACCCTTATTTTCGAACTCTCGTTGAGGTCAATTTCTGGCTTCAACATACGGCTCCTCCAATGATGGACAATAAAGAGGCCACAGCCCCAAACAAGGTCACCCTCGCTCCAAAGGTAACGACACTCCTCGCTATGTGAAAATGGATTCTTCCATTATTAAAGATCACAAAGACCCTCTTGCATGGCTCACCCACCCCGAGCATGGCCACCCTCGCTCAAAAGGATGTTCTACGGGGGGCGATTCGAGCTGCCCTCCCTTCCGTCGCCGCCTCTCCATCTCTGAGATGGTTGACCGCCGCGCCAAGGGCCTCTATTTCAATTGCGACGAGACTCTTGGACCTGGCCACGGATGCAAGTGTCTCTTCTTGGTGGAAGTGGATGACCATTTGATGATGGTGATGATGATGATATGGATACAAATATTTCAGAAATTTCTCTGCATGCCATATCCAACCCTTAGGAGGGTCATACGATCTAGATCGTCGTTACACTCGGGGGATAGACCCTCCTTGCCCTCATAGACTCGAGCAGCACGCATAGTTTTATCAGCCTGACTACAATTCACCAACTTCTCCTTCCTGTCACACTGCACAGTCATGTTTAAGTGTCGGTTGCCAACGAACACCAGATGGAGAGTTCAGGCATCTGTCACAGGACTCACATCGTAGTGGAAGACCATCACTCCCCCGTAGATCTCCTTGTAGTGGACTTTCAGGGGTTTGAGGTGGTGTTTGGCGTACACTAGCTCCAAACTTTAAGACCACTGACGTGGGGTTTTGACCGCGTCACTATGTGTTGGCATCAGAGCGCGCAGCGGATTGAGTGGCACGGGCACTCCTAGATGGCATGGATCTCTTCCTTTTGGTCTAAGAAGTTCCACACTCGGCGATTGTCTCAGCGCCGGAGGGTGTTTCCCCTTACCTCCATCAACTCATACAGGATTTTGGAGATACCTTCGCACCACTAGTCAACCTTCCTTCGATATGTAGTCAGAATCACCGTATTTGTCTTCTACCGGGCACGGTGCCCATGGTTTTTAAGCCATACTACTACACCTTCCTCCAAAAGGATGTTATTGAGCGACAATGCATGATGATACTTCAGCGGGGGATCGTTCACAGTAATGTCTCTCCGTTTTTTGTCGACGGTCCTTTCTGTGCACAAAAAGGACATTACGTAGCGCTTTTGAGTCGACTACATGGAGTTGAGTGTCAACACGGTGAAAGATAAGCTCCTCATTCAAGTGGTGGAGGAGCTTCTGGATGAGTTATACGTTCTTTTCCAATTTGGACTCATACTCGGGTTTCATCAGGTGCGCATGGTGGCCGCCGATGTAGAGAAGACGACCTACAGGACACCACAATGACTTTGAATTCTTTATGATATCTTTCAGGCTCACGAATGCCCTCCAATACTTTTCAGGCCCTGATGAATGAGATATTTCATACCCTGCTACGCAAGTTTGTCCTAGTAATTATGACGACATTTTGGGGTCGAGCATCTACAACACCTTTGTATAATTCTATAGTTGATCCACTGCCACCGCCTAGTACTCAAAGCCTTAAAGTGTGAAGGATCAAGCGCATACCCAACTGCACCAAAAGCCCGGACTGTTGGAGAGGGCGCTACTTAATTTCTTAAATAAGTAGCAAAGCGTCACGGGTCAAGTGAAGGAACGCCGGACCCAACAATCTCCCCCCCCCCCCCCCCGGCGTCCAGCACAACCCATCGGCTCAGAGGTGGAGTTACCACATGGCCCACCTGGCTCAGAGGTGGGGTTACCACATGTCCACGGTTGCCTGACCCGCCGGACCCACACAGGTAGAAGGGAAAAATCAGGATTTAATAGCCCCCCCCCCCCCGGTCTTGAACCCGTGACCTCCTCTGATACCCTCAAGCACATACCCAACTGCACCAAAAGCCCGGACTGTTGGAGAGGGCGCTACTTAATTTCTTAAATAAGTAGCAAAGCGCCACGGGTCAAGTGAAGGAACGTCGGACCCAACAATCCCCCCCCCCCGGCGTCCAGCACAACCCGTCGGCTCAGAGGTGGAGTTACCACATGGCCCACCTGGCTCAGAGGTGGGGTTACCACATGTCCACGGTTGCCTGACCCGCCGGACCCACACAGGTAGAAGGGAAAAATCAGGATTTAATAGCGCCCCCCCCGGTCTTGAACCCGTGACCTCCTCTGATACCAATTGAAGGATCAAGCGCATACCCAACTGCACCAAAAGCCCGGACTGTTGGAGAGGGCGCTACTTAATTTCTTAAATAAGTAGCAAAGCGCCACGGGTCAAGTGAAGGAACGCCGGACCCAACAAAGTGTTCCTTCGGTGCAGAGAGTGTCGCCAACCTAGGCCATGTAGTGCAAGCTCAGGGAGTGTCAGCGAATCTTGAGAAAATCCAAGATGTGGACACTTGGCACACTCCTCAAACGTCGCACGACCTCCGTGGGTTTCTTGGGCTGCCCGAGTATTACCGCCGCTTCATCCAAGGCTACAGTGTCATTGTCGAGTCATCAGTGTCTCTCTTGAGAAAGAATACATTTGTGTGGAGTGACGCCACGTCGCAGGCACAATGGCTTTTCAGGAGCTCCAACAGACCTTGATTTCCGCACCTGTCTTGCGTCTGCTGGATTCACAAGAATTTCATGTGAAGTGCGACACCTTGAATCAGGGTTTATGGGGTCGTTTTGCACTAAGGGGGACACCACATTGTGTACTTCAGTCGCAAGACCACGCACCGACCACTTCAGACTTATGTGTCTTCTGGAGCAACACCTCACTACTGTACCGCAACAACGCTAGGTCAACAAACTCCTCGAATTCGACTTTCACGTGGAATACAAGGCAGAGTCTTTAAAAATAAAATAAAATAAAGGATATCCTAAAAATATGACCAAGAAGCGAAAGTTTTATTCAACTTGTACACTTTAGATATCAATCACCTATTAATAAATATGTAATATGCATCTATAAAATGCACGAAAAATGAAAATATTATGTAGCATTAGTCGTCTAGCAGCATGGCAGATGTCACTGTCAAATTCGGGACAAGCCCGGGACGGGTTGCAGGTCGGACCTGCAACTAAAATGGGGTTTTGTAAGGCCCTCTAGGCCAGTCCTGGACTTGGTCCGGGCCTAACCGGGTTCTTACCCAGACCGAGCAACCGGCCCGAGCTTTATTTACGAGTCTACATATAGGTATGTAATATTTTGAATCTAAAACTGTTTTAAAATTAATAAAAGTTTCTCTTTACATTCTGCGATGCTCGGTCTCTTCTTGTAGATATACTGATAATTTTGTTACGTAACATAATTGCTAGTAAATCCAACATAAAATTATTAAATGCTAACCCTGTCTATGATGAAGATAAGTTTTGCATTACATGTCATATACATAAGATTTGCTAGTGTAGAAATGACTCTTCACATCATATCTAAAAGTTAGTTCATCTAACATGCTAATCCCATGTCTGACTGCATTGAAGAAAATGACGTCAGCACCTCTTAGTCAACTCATGTGTGTGGCCTAGGTGAGCCAAAAGTTACATGTGTTAGGCCAGTGTCAAGCACATATATCATGTCCACTTTTAACGTGAAATTAGATAGCATTGTTATAAGATATTAGATTCAAATTGACACAGACTCATGCTAGCAAACAAGTTCAAGTAGTTATTTTTTTCTATCCTAAAAGCTCTTGCTCGCACATCCCGACATCATTTCCCGACATCCTGAGTATCTAAAAGTTAGCCTCCTCATGCAAGCGCACTCATCACATTGACCTAATTTAGGAATCAATTTTGTTCCGATCATCCATCACAAAGTAATCTCTCCCATATGACACTTACCAAATCCCTTGCAGATAGCAGTCAAGGGTAAACTTAACAGTTGTAACCCACTGAGAGTGGTTGACTAGAGGCATTACAGGCCATATACTACCTATTCATATAATTAAACAAGAAAATGACGTCAAAATGTTGAAGAGAAAGGTATTAGCACCTCAGAAGGATGAATAGTGAGGAAGAAGCCAATTATTGGAGAAAACTCATGCCCCTCCCTGTGAATATGAACGTTAAAATAAACAAAACAGCATTATAACTGCGCAAGTTCAGTAAAAATATGAGCAAAAAATAATCCCAAAAGTTATAAACATCCTATTACTTTGAGAATAATGGAATATTAAATGCGACTTTTAGGCAGTAAATGTTGCATGAATAGTGTCAAGCACAAAGAGAAAATAAGCTTCGGCGTCCAAAGAATCATGGATGAAATATTAAAATGTTCACTTTTAACGTGAAATTAGATTTTTAGCATTGTTATATGCAGATCAATATTAGTAATATATATTTTACTATATGAAAATCAGGACAAATTGAAAATTGTTATACACAGACATTTTTATTATATGAAAACAGTTGCCATAATTTTAAAAAAGGAATTCATGGGGTCGGATAACTTCCTGCCATTTGGAGATGACGGAGCCCGTGAATTTGAAAAGCAGGATTAAAGCTATAGTGCCAATTGAGGACGTTAACTGGGTGCATCTTCAACCACAGTATTTAAAAAAATGTCACAAAGTTCTTTATTTAATAGTTGAGTAATATTTTACCAAATGAGTTTGACTTTCTTAATATTATCCAAAAATACTCCTGTGCGCACCTTTGCTATTTTATTCAAGAATTGTTTGCCAAAACTTTACACACATCAGACATAATGTTCTGCACAGAACGAAACATATTAAGAGTCTAAGATGTCAACACCAACGCAGAAAATAATTAACAAAAATATTCTCATCAATTAGCATAATTATAGAAAACATTCACTGAAATTTATTCAAAAACAACAGCAACTCTTACATTAATTTTTTTGACATCCAGTCAGCAGAATCGGTAATTACGGAGCTTAGACCAAGGTGACCCAGTCGAGGTCTTGCCGAAGGGGAGGAAGTCAGAGAAGGTAGGAGTCCTTGGATTCACGCTCGGTCATAACAAATTGATATCATAGACTCTGATTCTCAGATTCAGGCTTGCTCTCCAACCCTTCATCCCCCAGTCTCCCATCAATGGCCAGCTTTGTTAGCGGGGTGTCGGGGCTTCGCCGGAGATCACGGCGACGGGAGAACTTCTGCTCGGCGGCGTGGACAGAAAACGAGAGAGGGGCGCGGGATAAGGGACTAGGGCAACGGAAAGGCTCCGTTGGGTCGGAACCTCTCTTGATCAATTCCAAATCCAAAATACTCCAAACATACATAATAGTTCACATCTCTCCTATATATAGGGAGAGACCCACATAGGCCGCGCGGCCGTACAACACATAATAAACATTACAAAATAACAAAACGAACAATAATTAAATAAATAGATTGCGGCCTGCCACGCTCCACAGACTCATGCCGCCTATGTCCCTTTTGTGCGTCAAGTGTAGACATGTGCGAACCGCGTTCCTTCGACCGGGTCCGCTCCGTTCGTATCAACTACCTCGGGGTTCTCAACGACCTTGGCCTTAAGGTCAAAGCCTGTAAACCGGGTCTTCACTTCCTCCGCCAAAGTCCATGTCGCCTCGTCCTTGTCTTGACCCTTCCACTGAATGAGGACTTGCCTCACGGGTTGACCCTGTACCATCTCAGTGTGGCTGCCCAACATTGTGTCGGGCTCGTAGCATGGAGTGACTTCGCTTCCCAGGTCCTCGGGCAGGGTGTCTTGGAGGGGGTGGTTACCTAACGCCCGCTTCAGCTGCGACACATGAAACACCGGATGGATGCGACTGTAGGGTGGGAGATGCAAACGGTAGGCCACCTCGCCCATCTTCTCCACCACCAGGAAGGGCCCAAAATACCGTACTGAGAGCTTGGAGTGGAGGCGTCCGGTCAAAGAACTCTGTCGATGTGGCCGCAACTTGACGAAAACGTGTTCGTCGAGTGAGAGGTGGACGTCGCAGCGGTGTCGGTTTGTTTGATGGGTCATACTCTCTTGGGCATGACGGAGACGATGCTTTAATTGTTGTAGGGCCTCATCCCGAACTTGTAACTCCTCTGCCAGCGTTTGAACCTGACACTCCCGGTGGTGGAGACCAGCCCAGATCAGGTCGTCTCAAGGGTGCTCGACGTCGCACCCGACCGGACCTTTATCGACCTTAAGTCGGCATATCATTTTGTAATTTGCCTAAATTATTTTGTGTGTGTATATATATATATATATATATAAAACTTTTAAAGATTATTAAATATATATGTGCATATATATATCTATGTGTAGGAGTATATATATATACATATATCTCTGCTATAGTCTTAGGTCAGGAAGGAGGTCGGCCCGATTCTGGTGAACGCGGTTCTAGCACGAAGTCTTCCCCTCCTCGCGAATCCAAAGCCGCAGGAAGCTCGGAAATGGCGGAAGCTTCGGCACGCCCACGACGCCCCCTCCAAAGCTCCAACGGCCGGCCACGTTTCCCACAACGACAAGCCACGTCCGCGATGCTTGCGCCCCAACTGACGGCCACGCCGCTTAGCTTGTTTCCGCCATGGCCGCGCCTCCGGTAGCAGTTATGCTTATTTTCTCTTCTCTGTTGAAACCCTATAAAAAGGGGATGTGTTTGTTTTCTGTGGTTGAATGAATTGAGATTCCTGAAATTGCTTCGAGCTTCCCTTGTGAGTTTTGTAGTAGTTTGTTGATGAAATATAAGTTTGCAGTTTTTTTTCTTCCCGTTTGGTGAGGAAGATGAATAGTGATTGATGAACATTGGGTTTTTTTCCTGTAAGAATCGTGGAGGAGGTTTTCTGTTCTTGTAGAGATGAAGTTTATGAGTTTGCTGCTAGCATTATGGTGAGATCTCTGAAGGGTTGTTGAGTGGTCTGTTGAAGTTAGACTGTTCCTTTGCTGTGTTGAATTGTCGCGTTAGATATGAGGAGATGAACAGTAAAACTAATTTTACTGTACTTGCCCAGTGAATTCCGTTTGATTGTTCTTGAGAAGGGACAGTGGAATGCTTGCTGCTTGCTATAATTTCTGTTAGGAGATATGAGAGATGATTTGACGAATAGTTAATGAATTTAAGTTCTTGTGTTAGAGATTTCGGGGATCCACCTTGTGCGATTCAGATTTCGTGGGACTACCGTGAGTGTGAAGAGCGAGTGAATTTTAGGTTTGTTTAGTTTGTGGCTTCCTTTCGTTGTTGATTGAATCCGTGGAACCACTTCGTGTGAGGGAGTGAATTAATTCCTTGGTGTCGTGTGTGATAGCGGCCGACCTCGGAGCGGAAGATTGAAGGCGACGAGAAGTTCCTCGGGTGATCGCCATCCACTTCGGATACGGAAAGTCGTCTCTTTCCGTGGGTAACTTGTTTCTATCTGTTCCTTTGTGAGTGACTACATTTTCTCTTAGGATTTTTAGACTCATTGCTGGGTTTCGCCGAATTTTGTCAGCGAACGCTACGACGAGAACTCCAAACGGAAACGTATTTGGAGTTCACAATTTCCGTTTTGCTGCGACAAAGGGAACGGAACGAAGTTGCGAGCTTCCTTTCCCGGATTTAAATTGAACAATTATTTAAGAAAATTCATTTTTTAAATTAAAAAGTAATTTTGTGCTTTCAAAAAACCAAGTTGTGTAATTTCTTAAGTGCTGCGCCCGCTCTAAAATTTTGCAAAAAATTAATATAATCATTGCATACATTTAGGGTTCCTAGAAAAAAAAGCCGACAGGCGCGCAAACCTTACGCGCCGTCCTGCATCACCCGGCCAGTCCGACCGGTATGGTCAGGGGCGGCCTCCCATAGACTGTCTGGAAGGGTGTGATGCATGTCGCTAACTGGTAGGAGGTGTTGTACCGCAGCTATGCCCATGCCACCCACCGAGTCCACTGGCGGGCTGCTCGGTGGCGAAACAACGAAGGTAGGTTCCTACGCAGCAGTTGAGGACCTCCGTTCTGTCCGTCCGTCTGAGGGTGATATGTCGTACTGAATCGCAGCTTTGTCCCATGCAGGCGGAACATCTCCTGCCAGAAGGCGCACATGAACATCGGGTCGCGATCGCTGACAATAGAGCGTGGGAACCTGTGCAAGCGAACGACTTCGCCAATGAAGACCCGCCCGACCGAACTCGTCGTGCAGGGATGCTTGACGGGTATGAAGTGTTCGTACTTGGAGAGGCGATCGACCACCAACAGGAGGCGGTCGTATCCCTGAGAGCGTGGAAGGAGGGTAATAAAATCCATCCCAATGTCTTCCCACACTCGATCAGGCACCGGCAGAGGTTGAAGCAGGCAAGGGTCTAGTATTTGGCCCTTTGGAAGACCAAACAATTGGCCACGAACTGATGTACTGTCTTCATCATGCCCTGCCAGTACAGGGTG
Source organism: Platanthera guangdongensis (assembly GCA_039583875.1). Taxonomy (NCBI): domain Eukaryota; kingdom Viridiplantae; phylum Streptophyta; class Magnoliopsida; order Asparagales; family Orchidaceae; genus Platanthera; species Platanthera guangdongensis. Next base: position 42,881,527 of record CM077152.1, read on the forward strand.
GCCGCCAATCGACGGTAGGTCGGATAGGCTCCTGAGTGTCTGGCGGTCGGTGTCGAATGGAACTCCTCAAGCAGCCTGGTATCCATGGATATGCGGCGAGGACCAGGCGGTCGCGGTAGTAAAGTCATTCGTCCACTAGTTGAAAGGGAGGGTGGTCATCGGGCGCGCTCCGCAACTCAGCGATCATGCCTCGGTAACGGGGATCCGACTGTATCTCCTCCTAAAGGACTGCCGCGTCTCGCCACTGACAAAGTGAGATCGCCGCCAAGGTGCTGCACGGCTCGCGGCGGGACAAGGAGTCCGCGGACGAATTCGTTCGCCCGGTATTGTACTCGATCGAGAATTGGTAGCCTAAGACTTTGGCTATCCGAAGTTGTTGTGCCGGGGTGGAGACCTTCTGGCTCCACAGGTGCCTCAAACTGTGGCGGTCGGTCCTGACGGTGAAAGGCCGCCCAAGTAGATATGGCCGCCAATGCTGTACTGCCAACACCAGAGCTCGCAGCTCGTTGTCGTAGGCGGAAACCACCTTCCTGCGGTCGGCAAAAACTTTGCTATAATAAGCAATGGGGCGCCCCTCCTGCATGAGGACAACATCGACTACACTCCCTGAAACATCACACTCCACGACGAATGGTTGGGAAAAATCGGATATACTCAAAACCGGTGCCGCCACGAGAGCGTGCTGCAGGCTGTAGAAGGCCTCCTGGGCAGTTGCCCCCAAAAGGAAAGGCACTTCCTTCTTCAGAAGGTCTGTCAGTGACCGTGTCAGGGCTCATAGCCACGGATGAAGCGGCGGTAGTAGCCGGTGAGTCCCAAGAATCCCCGCACGGCTCGGCGACTCGTGGGTGTCGGCCAATGCAGGACATCCTCAATATTTTGCGGGTCCATGGCGAGCCCCTTGTTGGAGATGATGTGACCCAGGTACTCGACCGGAGCTTGGCTAAAGGTTCACTTCTTCTGATGAGCCACGAGCTGGTGGGAGGCCAGAAGGCGGAGGACGGTGGCGAGGTGGGCTAGGTGGAGCTGCCAAAAACCACTATAAACCAAAATGTCGTCAAAGAAAACCAGTACGAACTTACGCAAGTGTGGCGGGAAGATGTCGTTCATGGTGGACTGGAAGCTGGTCGGGGCGTTTGTCAGGCCAAATGGCATGACGAGTAACTCATAGTGGCCGTCATGAGTGTGAAAGGTCGTCTTGGGCACGTCTTCCGCGCGCGCGTGGATCTAGTGGTATCCTGAGCGTAAGTCCAGCTTGGAGAAATAGCGAGCACCCCGTAGCTCATCCAACAACTCCTAGATGATGGGAATGGGGTACTTGTCTGGCACTGTGAGCTTGTTCAGCTCCCTGTAGTCGACGCAAAACCACCAATTGTCGTCCTTCTTGCGCACAAGCAACACCAGGCTAGAGAAAGGGTTGGCGCTCTGCTGGATAATGTCTGCCCGTAGCATTTCTGCCACCATGGCTTCAATGGCGTCCTTCTGCAAGGTCGTACCTATACGGACGGACTGAAACTGCCGCCGCGTCGCGCTGCAAGGTGATGATGTGGTCGGATGTCCGCGGCGGTGGTAGCCCCTGTGGAACGGAGAAAACAGTCGGATAGTCATCGAGGAGATGTTGGACGTCCGGATGTGTTGGAGGCGGTGTCGGATTCACACCTAGTTCCACTTGCCACAAAAGGACGCTGAGAGCCGGGTCGAAGGTGCAAAGAATAGAGTAGAGGACGGTCGGGGAAAAGGCTAAGGAGGGATCACCTTGCAGACGATGAACCCCGCCGGCTGCCTCGAAGACCATCGTTAGCCGTCCCCAACTAGCTTACAGTCCCCAAGTGTGTGCAGTCAGGAGACGTCCAGTATCGCGTCTAGCCCGCCAAGGCCGAAGACATAAAAGTTCGTCAACCCTGAGTACGTGCCAATAGAGAATGGCAGTCTGATGCACCGGCCGGCAGTGCGGCTTCGGAGGCCGTCGCAGAAGAAGACATGGAAACCCGGTGCCAGAGTCACCGTAAGGCGGAGAGCCTGGACGAGGTCCTGAGAGATGAAGTTGTGGCTGGCGCCACTGTCGATTCATGAGTACCGTCGGAGTCTGAAACAGGGTGGCCGCCAGCTTCATGGTGCATGGGCCAATGATGTCGCGCACCGAGTAGCAGGAGACCTCTAAGCGCTGGAAGGTGGCCCCTGAGTCGGCTAAATTGGGCTCGTCATCCTCGAGTTCGAGGGCCTCAAAGTCGGCCATGACAATCTCGTCTTCCTCGGCTCCTAAGAGCATCCGGAGGTCCCTGTTGGGACACTCATAAGTCGGCGAGTACGGGCCCTTGCAGCGGAAACAAAGGCCCTTCCTCTGAAGGTTCCAGGTACTCCTGATGAGAGATCCGATGGGGAGGGGGGCGAGCCCGTGGTGGCGGCGGTTACAGTAGGGGCGGAGGACGGCCGAGAGCGGGGGCACCATCCGGAGTCGTGCGAGCAGGTGGGGTCGCCGACCAAGAAGCGGCAAGTCGGGACGGGGCCGGCAGAGTTGGTGTGGGCGGAGTGGCGGGGGAGGCCGCTACAATGGCAAAATCGACCTCCACAAAACGCGCTTGTTCCATTGCGCGTGACAGCGTTGTGGGGTCGTGGACCCGCGGACGGTTACGGATGTGAGGCTGCAACCCGGCGAGGAACGTGCCCAGTTAGGGGTCCGGCGAGAGACCGGGAACGTGCGTGGCCACCTCGATGAAGTCAACAATGTAGGAATCCACGGAGTCCGCTTGGCGGACGTTGCTCAGGCGTTCATACAGATTGTCGACGTGGCAGTTGTTGTACCGTCGGATCAATTCGTCCTTGAGAAGCGGCCAAGACAAGGTCGGCGACATTTGGCGAAGCCAACGGACCCAATGAAGGGCCGATCCTTCCATGTAAATTGTGGCCAGAGGAACCATATGGGTCGTGGGTGTGCCTTGGATGTCGAAATAGTGCTCGGCCCGTGCGAGCCAACCCAAAGGGTCGGTTCCATCGAAAACTGATAGTTCGAGGCGACGGAGGGCGGCCGAGGAAAGGTCGGGCAAGTGCTGATCGCCGGTCGGAAAGTCGTCGGGGTAGCTGGCCGACGCAGAGGCGGCGTGTTGTTGGGACCGACGGAGGAGCCGGGGTAGGAGGACGGGCTGCAATGAGGGCGTGGATGTTCCGAACAAGCACTTGCAGGTCCGAGAGGGTCGTATCGACCCAATCGAGGTGGTCGGAGAGAGCTGTCGTGGCGGAAGTCGAATCGGAGTCGCGGTCCATGCTGCGGGTGAGGGTCATGCGCCAGAAGCACGGAGAGGAGAAGGGAAGGGGCGATTGGACGCCGGGAGGTGGCCGCAGCGTGAGGCGGGTCAGCAAACGGGCCGGCGGACTGCGGCGCGACAGGAAAGCGGCCGAACGGCGGGGGAGCGACGCGGCGAGGGCGGTGCGCAGCGACAAGTCGGACCAGTTGTTAGCGGGGGGTCGGGGCTTCGTCAGAGATCGTGGTGACGGGGGAACTTCCGCTCGGCGGCGCAGATAGAAAACGAGAGAGAGGAGCGGGATAATGGACTCGGGCAACAGAAAGGCTCCGCTGGGTCGGAACCTCTCTTGATCAATTCCAAATCCAAAATACTCCAAACATACATAATAGTTCACATCTCTCCTATATATAGGGAGAGACCCACATAGGCCGCGCGGCCATACAACACATAATAAACGTTACAAAATAACAAAGCGAACAATAATTAAATAAATAGATTGCGGCCTGCCATGCTCCACGGACTCATGCCGCCTTTGCCCCTTTCGCGCGTCGAGTGTATATGCGTACACAACATTTGTCAGTCAGTCACATTGTGTTGATCAAATCCGATGAGGACTCACGGTATAGGGATGACTTAATTCTTCTGAACGTTCCTTAATGTGTTGTCGTTGATACGTCGTCGGTCTTTCTCATGCGCAGAAGCCCTGATCGCTCCTTTGTGCATATCTTTTGACTGTTTTGCACACAACAAGAGCATTCATTAAGGTTTCTAACAAAGAACAGCTCCCACCCCTCTTCCAGGATGATGTGAGCTCTCCTGAACCAACAGGCCTTCGATCCACACCCATTCATTAGTTGTACTTTCCAGCATTGATCAAACAGTATCTCACTCCTACATTCTTCTCTCGTGGATAGAGCTCGCAAGTTAGTTCTCCACAATTGACTTATCTTCCCAGCAAGGTTCAAGCAGTCAAGGTATCTAGTTCAACTAATACCTGATTCTGCAGTTTTAAGTTTTAACGCAGTTTGAAACTCCCCAGATCATATTAATAACTTCCTCTCTTGCATCATCAAGCCCTTCCCAAAATGATTTTCTGATGCGGACCAGAGACGAGAACTTGCAGTGGAGGACGAGTTTGTGCCCGTTCAGGGCTGATTGTTGACTTTTCATATATGGCATGCCCGGATCGACGATCGGACTCCGCAGATGTGTCCGAATTCGCGTTGCGAATCGATTTGATATATTACTTCATTATTTTTGATTTTTTTTGTGTATATTGAGTGGCCCCGCCTCCTGCCAATTATAGTCGTCGAAGGTGTGATGTCCTAGCTTTTGTTTTATTATAAATAAACTTGTAGTGGGCTGCTTTAGATCATTGCAGAATTTGATGAACAGAAATTCCGGATTCCAGCAATCAAGTCACGGTGCCGACTCCGTGAAACCCTAAGTGACGACTGCCTATCTTCCTCCCCAAGATAACCCCTAACCCTAAGCTTCTTTCCCCCCTCCCAAACCTTCTCCCACAGCCGCCCAAACAGCCCCAAAACAGCCCACCATTGGCTGTCCAGAATTCCTCTCTTCCTTTAAATTCACTATTCACAAATGAATTTTCTTATTCATTTTATATAGTTTTTTCCCTTGCCCTTACCACCGCCGCCTCCAGCAAGCAGCCCGTCTCCAGCAGCTCCTCCCCCCCTGATTTCCTCCCTCCCGATCCACCTCTAGCAGCTATGCTCTAGGCCGGCGATCCAACCACAGCCACCGTCCAGCCCCTGTAGCCCCGCCGCCACCCCCCACACCTCTCCCTCATCTCCCAGCAGCCTCACTAAGTTCCAGCCGCATATTCCCTCTCCCCACGGCCCCTCTTCTCGTGGATCCACCTTCGTTAGTCTTTCCCCTTCCGGATCAGCCCAGATCAGGAATTTTTCAGCCCGGACCCGATCTCATATTGTCGGATCTACCCTCCCCCGCCCGAATCTCTCGACCTAGGGGCCAGATCTACCAATTTCCAGTCTGATTCCACCATCTACCGCCGAGGACAGCCACTGGCGCTATTTCCACGCCACAGGTTCCACACTCGATCGTCGTACACGCATCTCCGGCTCCGGATTCTTCAGTGTCTTGGTCAGCCCACTATTTGGTGAGATTTCGTTGTATTGATTTTTCATTTTCAGCATTTATTTATTGGGTTAAGACATTTTATATTTGTTTGGAGAAACATTATCGTAGAATTTTGTCCTATATTATTATTGTGATTTACAAGGTTTAATCGATGCACACTCTTACTTTGACCCTCCACGTGGAGGAAAGCCTAAAATTGTTTTGTCAAAATAAGATATTCTGTTTTGTTTTAAATTTATCTGCGTGGGATGTTTTAATTATTATCTAATTGTAGATTAATCCGTCGGGCTTTGCATGGCATGTATGGTTGGGTTGCAGATTTTCAGCCGCCTATAGATTCGCCCTGCGTCAATTGGTATCAGAGGCAGGTTGCGCGCACTTTTTGATATGCAGTCGTAGAGACTATAGGTTTTTCATTATGTCTAGGTGTCGCAGTTATTCCCCTCCTCAATTTAGATGTCTTGAGCCCACTTGCACCCGCTCTCACAGAATCCCGTCTGGGAGATCCTCACATTATTACGACGATCATTTTTGGTCGCAGTACACCACTGCCAGAGATCGTGTTGACCCACCGACACGACCTCACTATGCTAGAGACAATCAGTATGATGATTGTCGTCGTTCTTATCCGTACACGCGAGCGGATCGTGTTGATCCTTTGACATGACTCGGTTACCTTAGGAATGATTATAATGAGGATAGTCGTTCCGAGAGAGATCTTGAGAGTCAGTTTTGTACTGATGGTCCTTCCTTTGACGGCTCATTGAGTCACAAGTCTTTCAGTTATTTGCTCGTGGATATAGAGTATTATCTTGATCATTTTGAGTTATTTGGTGAGCGTCGCGTCAAGTTTGCAAAACTTAGAGTTTTAGATCAAGCGAGGGCATATTGGGTCAGCGTAGAGAGGACCCGCGAGCGAGACCGTTTACATCGCATCACCAGTTGGGTGGACATGAAGCGTACATTGTGTCAGAGGTATCTGCCTTCGTCGTATCGAAGTCGCTTGCTCGACCAATTATTTTCCCTTCGGCATGGATCCATGTCTGTCGCTGAGTACAGGGATCGTTTTGATGAGTTAGTTGTGAGGAGCAATATCCGAGAGGACCCAGCCATGGCCACTACCAGATTTCAGTCTGGGCTTCGATCTGACATTCGTACTAAGGTAGTTTATCATACCTCGTAATCCCTCGAGCAGACATATCAGCTCGCCCTTCGTTATGAAGGGTCATTGAGATCCGCAAGAGCTGGTCGATGAGATTCTTTTCTTGACCTCCGCAGTACGAGTCCCTCCCATACTGAGGTCACCACGACGCCTACCGTTGTCCTGTCAGCCACAGCATAAATGATACCTGATGCGGATTGCTCTCGCCCCAGTGAGGTGCTTAGCCCAGCGAGTGACCCATCTTTTGTTTCTGACGCTCCTCTAGTGACCCCAACTGAGAGTGAGCCAGAGCGACATACTGAGTATATAGTACTGTGTCCCTCACCCACACCTCCACTTTTGACATGTCCTGTGTTGGTTAACACCCTACACTAGGCTCATGTCTTGACACCGCGCCGACAGATCCATTCTTGAGTGAAGGTCTATGTCGCTCTCTCATTGTCATTGCTCTGAGTCACATCACGACCGATGGCCCAGAGCCTGATGTTGATCTCTTAGAGGCTATATCACCCATTCACGGGGACACTACCCCTCACGATGGTTACTCTTCTGAATGATCATGACCCTGTCAACGAGTTCTATGACGAGCCCCTCCAGTTGAGCCTCTGGATGATCCGCCACAACCTGGTGAGGATGAGATTCAGGCGGGCACCGCATGTATGAGTATCGATTTATGAACGCCTCTACCATTATTGTCCCTGACTTCGCCCAAGAAGATGGATATTATGAGGAGCATCCAATATTTAGGGCACCACCTGCTAACACATCACACTCTCGCTGAGTTTTGGGAGGCACCACCTGCTGACTAACCAGACGAGTTCTTTTTTTCGGGGACACGCACCACACTCGAGAGTTATGTCTTCTAGTTGGTGCTTATGATTTTCATTTAGGTGGTCATCGCATTCACGATGACTATTCTTACACACCTCCTGGTGAGCCCCCTGATGTGTTATGTTTCTCGAGAGACATTTAGCTCTTTACCAGCTCGTATCTGAGTATCGTTGTCTCTCACGACATCTGAGCACTCGTCTCATATGGGATGAGTTTTTCTACAATCCACCGAGAGAACCTCCTGATCGGTCACCTCCTTTGTTAGATTTTCGGGTCATTATTAGATTTTCCCATATAGAACATGTTGTGTATGTCGTGTTTTATTCGCATCATTTGCATTATCTTTGTGAGTTTGTTGAGTCACCCGTCCGTCATTTGCATTATCTGCATGAGTCGGTTGATTTATGTGTTCCTCATTTGCATGTGTCACATGAGTCGGTCCGACGGGAAATCCATAATGATAATAAATTTTATAAATCACATGTGGATATTCACTGACAAAAGCAGGTACTTCATGAAGGCAAGCAGATGATGGTGAGAATTTGCGTTGTGAGGCTCCGTGCGAGACTTGCTAAAAGTTTGAGCGTTAGGCGAATGGATCTCTATATAATCATGAGACAGATCGAAGCAAACACCCACGATCTTGATATCCCTGCAAGTATGGGTATCCACCTGGTACTTAGTGTTGAAGATATGACGTTGTACTACGAGCCTCGCCAGTATATGGACCCAAGCAGTGGAAACTTCCAGCCTCCCACACCTCCACTCTTGTTGTCTTACCACCCTCATAGCCTACCCACGTCTGATGGCCGTCACTACTCACCCACTTCTGGCACCCACCCACCTGGGGACTCGTTTTCTTTGGTTCTGCCTACGGCGCCGTCGATCGCACCGAGATACACAACTCGTGAGTTGAGCGTTAAAAGCATCATGGAGACCAGACTCTTCCAGTGCATTCCTACTACAGACGTTTGTGACACTCTAGTACTTGCAGCAAAGCTCGATGGACTCGCACCTACACTTCGACTTCAGTGTGGCCGTCTCCATTCAACGGAGATGACAGTTTTTCAGTCAGGAGGACTTGATTTAAGAGGAGATTCTTCTATCGACGACACTTGGACGACCTCTGGTGGACCTCTTCGAGTCTTACCAGGCATACATCGAGAGAATTCTGATCCTTATTCATCAGGAGATGAATTCTTTCAAGTCGGGGAAAGTGATGTGGACTAGAGATGAGTACTTGCAGTGGAGGACGAGTTTTGTGCCCGTTCGGGGCTGATTGGTGACTTTCGATATATCGCATGCCCAGATCGACGATCGGGCTCCGCAGATGTGTCTGGATTTGCGTTGAAAATCGATTTGATATATTACTTCATTATTTTTGGTTTATTTTAGTGTATATTGAGTGATCACACCTCCGGCCAATCATAGTCGTCGAAAGGTGTGATGCTCTAGCCTTTGTTTTATTATAAATAGACTTGTAGTGGGCTGCTTTAGATCATTGCAGAATTTGGTGAAGAGAAATCCCGGATTCCAGCGATCAAACCACGGTGCCGACTGCGTGGAACCCTAGATGGCGACTTCTAGCTGCCTATCTTCCTTCCCAAGGTAACCCCGAACCCTAAGCCTTTTTTCCCCTACCAAACCTTCTCCCACAGCCGCTCAAACAGCCCCAAAACTGCCCACCGTTGGATGTCCAGAATTCCTCTCTTCCTTGAAATCCAATATTCAAAAGTGAAATTTTCTATTCATTTTATATACTTTTTTCCCCTTGCCCTTACCACAGCCTCCTTCAGCCGCCTCCAGCAAGCAGCCTGCCTCCAGCAGCTCCGCCCCCCTGATTTCCTCCCTCCCGATCCACCTCCAGCAGTTATGCTCCAGGTCGGCGATCCAACCCCAGCCACCGTCCATCCCCTGTAGCCCCGCTGCCACCCCCCACACCTCTCCCTCATAATGCATCCGTGGTCACATCTGGATGAGCTATGCTCATCTTGTGTGTGTGTGTTTTATTTAAAATACTTTTGTTATCATTATGGGTGTTGTATTCGTATGTGTGTGTTGTTGTCATTGTATCGTTTTTTCAAATTTAATGTTAAAGCTTATTGGTTTGACCGGCCAATATGACCATTAATAAAAGAGGTCTGATAGTCTAAGGTGTTAGGATGCAGGCGCAACAATATTTTACGCGACACAAATTTAATTGCATGAGAAAAGTTACAATTCCTGATTTAATATTATATCATTAAATCAGAATTATTTGGGAGTTAAAATTTAAAACCTCTTGGATTTCCAAAATCCCTTTTTTATTCATGGCATTGAACCCCCCCCCCCCCCCCCCATTAATCATATTATCAATTGCCCAATTGATTGAAACCAAAATTTGCCCCCTATTAAACCGGTCCAGAGGGGATGCTGGAAAAAGAAACCGAGTGGTTCGATTTGTCTTCACATCCGGTTTCCATCCAGCAGAGCTCTCCTGTCCTCCTACCGCCCGTCCTCTCATCTCCCTGCTCCGGCGCCACCGTCCTGGGCCCGATCGAGACCGGACGTTCCTTCCGCCTCCAGAACCAACGAGTCCTCCGACCCTCAAGCGGCGTCCATCGAACCCCAGCTCCCTCTGAAGGTCGGTCGACATCGACCCAATCTTCCCGATCTTCCTCCGGCTTCGCCCTACCGCACCTCCACCTCCTCTGACAAGACCGACGCCTGGAACTCCGACATCCAGTACCGCTCAACTCCTCCTTCTCATCCGGCACCTCCCCTGTTAGCCCTTACCCGCAGTTTTTCCACCACCAGCCACATCCTTTGTTCCCTCCTTCCCCTGTTTCACCTAAACCAACCACCTCCTAAAAAAACCTTAGCAACCAACTCTTCCAGCCAACCCCCCCCCCCCCCCACCCCCCACAATCTCGTGGAATCTTCGCTGCCCTGGGAAATCCCCCGCAAGTATACTCCTTTGCTCCTCTATTGTTAACATTTACTCATGTAGTTAAATTAAATGGTCGTATAATTAGCGCTTGCAATTTTTTCCTCTTCTACTACTGTTATTTCCCTCCAAAAAAATCGTGAACTTTGTCGCTTGATGTGTTGTCCGTTTGCGGAATAATTAAAACACGTGCTTGGTACCAATGCTAGAACAATCGAGTCGAAACCGTTTAGAGTAGAGAGCAAGCTACCAACGTCCCCCAGTATCGGGCTGCATCACCTTATCTCCCAGCAGCCACCCTAATTTCCAGTCGCCTATTCCCTCTCCCCACGGCCACTCTTCTCGTGGATCCACCTTTGTTAGCCTTTCCCCTTCCGGATCAGCCCAGATATGGAATTTTTCAGCCCGGATGCGATCTCATATTGTCGGGTCTACCCAGCCCTGCCCGGATCTCTACCTACGGGCCGGATCGACCAATTTCCAGTCTGATTCCACCATCTACCGCCGAGGACAGCCACTAGCGCTATTTCCACGCCAGTGGTTCCACACTCGATCGCACGCATCTCCTACTCTAGATTCTTCAGTGTCTTGGTCAGCCCACTATTTGGTGAGATTTTGTTGTATTGGTTTATCATTTTCAGCATTTATATTGGGTTGAACATTTTATATTTGCTGGAAGAAACATTATCGTAGAATTTTGTCCTACATTATTATTGTGATTTGCAGGATTTATTCGCCGCACGCTCTTCCTTTGGCCCTCCGCGCGGAGAAAAACCTAAAATTGTTTTACCCAAATAAGATATTCTGTCTTGTTTTGAATCTATCTGCGTGGGATGTTTTAATTATTATTTAACTATGGTTTAATCCGTCGGGCTTTACATAGCATGTAGGGTCATGTCGCAGATTTCCCGCCGCCTATAGATTCGCCCTGCGTCAATTGGTATCAGAGGCAGGTTGCACGCACTTTTTGATACGCAGTCGTATAATCTATAGGTTTTTCATTATGTCTAGGTGTCACAATTATTCTCCTCAATTTAGAGGTCTCGAGCCCACTTGTGTAACATCCGTAAGTTTGACGCGAAATTTAATTTTAATTGTAGGGTGGAGTCGCGAACGGATTTTGATCGAGGAAGCGCAACGTCAAGGTACAATTTACTATTCCTAAAGGTCGCGTTCATTAATTGGTGATTTATGTTAGTCATAATTATAGTGAGACGCATTTTAATTTTAGTAACGAAGCACGGCAAGAAATTGTTTAGTGCAAAGGCGCTAGTATGGTGTGGAGTGAGTTGCGTATAGCAAAAATTAAGAGCAATGGGTGCCAGTAGCAGTTTTAACCCCTCTCTTAATATGGTTAAAAATGAAAACCGCAATCTCACGATTCTTTAACCCGCAAGCCTCATTCCACGGGAGAAAAAGCCGCAAACTGCAGCAGACCCCACGAGCACATCCGTCTCTCGCAGCCGACGAGCCCGACGCCCCTCCCGGTGTTTTCCGCCGCCCGATCCCCCTCCAGATCTCAACTCCGACTTCTCCTCCTTCCTCTACGAACGTCGATGGGTGTTCTTTTTCCTTCCTTGGCCGTGGAAGAGCCGATTTCAACCCTAACCGGTGGAAGTTAGAAACGTTTGGTTCCGGTGAGTTAGATTCCTCTTTTGTTTCCATTTCTTCATGGAAATCCTTTGATTTGGAAGTTATTTTTAACCTAGGTTTCATCATATGGCCCTAATTAGGTTTTGGAGTACGGAATCCACCGCAAAATTTGAGTTGGGCGCATTGAGAGCCTCAATCACTCCCTCGTAAAGGTAAAACACTAAATTAGTTTTGGATTTTTGGGTTATCCTAGTATTTTGGAATTTTTCCAAAAATGAAAACCCTAAGGGGAAAATGGGTAATATAGAGTTAGCTTGATTGAAGAATTTTGGTGGCCTCGGGGCAAGATTCTGAAAGTCCCTAACAGTCGGATTTCGTTGGGAAAATCAAATGTCGCCGCGCCGAGTGTACGAGCGTCGCAGCACCGCTGTAAGGAAACCTAATTCATGTTAGTTAGACATAGCAATCAATATATTTTTGTATACGCATGTGTAGGTTTTGTACAAATATCATAATCATGCATAGAAAGGTGTTGTGGTAGGAAAATGGTGGCGGAAAATGTGTAGGATGACATCCTTCGCCAAGACCAAAGTAGTCAGATCCTGAACAGTAATGTTAGGTACGAAACCTTTACCCGCGTACATAGGCTTGGAATTTGTCCAACCCAAGGGCGTGAATGTCCCTTCTAGTCGACCACATGAAAGTCAATGGTCGCTCAGTAGTCCACCAAAGAGATATCCCAAGTAGAGTGGCATCAGACCAAAAAGGTCAGTCAGCACACATAAGTCTTTTCGTGCTAGGTAGATGCGCACTATCATTCTCATAAGGCATATGGTACCTTATGAGCAGTACAATCTTGGGAGTTTGCTCCCCTTTGAGACAGTTAGTAGATTTGAGACCGTGTCCGCGTGACACTAGAACAATTGAGTTCGTCAGATGGTCTCGGGTCGTCAGTTTCAGATGCGCGTTAGGAGCTACTCTGCATAGAGCCTTCCAAGTAGAGGTGCAAGCTAGAAGTCACCTAGAACTCAAGTATAAACCTGACGTGAGACAGTACACTAGTTAGTGAACGCTGGGACTTGGGTTAGTGAACTGAAAGTCGCGAACATAGAACAGGTAGATGTTTTGACCATGTAGTGTTCTGAAGGCATGCATAACATATAGCATAAATGTTTTTAATGCACGAAACTATTTTCTAAAGACATGCATTCATCATATGAGAAAATATTTTTTAGTGTCACTAGGAGGAATTATTTTTCCTTACTCTGACCCCTCGTGGGCAATGTTTTACAGGTGACCCAGGTGGAAAACTACGCCTATGATGAGCGTTGGTGGCGTCAGTTTGTAGTGTTTTCCCATTCAGTCTCTCTTTACTTTCAGCATATAGTTGTAGTTGTGGACAATATATCTTGTTAATATTTCATATGTCTTGTATCAGACTTATTATGATATTACAGATTTTCAGTCATTTCAATTCTATTCATGTTTAGTGGCTCTGTAAATCCAGATACCAGGTACGTGGTTACCCTTAATTTACATTTTTAGCTTTCATTTTAAGTTTTAAAATTTTTAGTAGCTTCTACTTTATACCTGTTGCATACTAGTTTTAATACTGTTTCCTAGTTCTCTTTCTATCGCTGACCCGGTCGGATGGCTGATTATTGTAAAACTGGGAAGGGGTGTTACAAATTGGTATCAAAGTCAGGTTTAGGATCCCTGGACCCAAGAAAGATTCACAGAGTCATAGGAATGTGTATAAGTAAACTCTTGTTAGTAGAGTATTTAAGTTGCGTTTAAGCTCTAGTTTTCGCAAGAGTACGAAATAAAATTTGTTAAGCCAGATTTCGCAGATGCTTGATAAATAACCAGATTTCTTTTATATGTTCTATCAGGCACCACGAGTCAGTGAACCGGGTGAATCTTCACGTCAGGACCCTGTTCCTAACGCGACTATGGGAGATGTTGTCGTGCCACAGGTACCACCAGTTCCAGCAGCTCAAGAGGGTACTGACATAGCATCTCAGATTGCCAAAGCGGTTACTGTTGCCTTGATGGAGTTTTAGAGAGGACTGGCTGCAGGGTTTCCATCTCTAGTACAAGTACCAGCCCATACACCAGCTCCTGCCCCAGCACCCGTGGAGATGACTCTGGAGCGCTATTTGAGGAACTTTAGAGAGCTTCAACCTTCGAACTACAGTGGGGATGAGACCCCGATGGACACAGATGATTGGATAGCAAACACCAGAGACCTGTTGGACGTTTGGAGTGCCCAGAGAACAAGAAGGTTCCTCTGGCAGTTTTCCTCCTTAGAGGTGAAGCAAATGTCTGGTGGGACAAGTACCGGGCAGATGACCCTGCAGGTATATGGTTATGAAATTTTCTTTTATTTTTGGAAGTGATACGTTCTTTTTAAATAGTATGACCGTGCTTTTGGCCAGGTCGTACATCAGACATGTTTACGTGGGGCGAATTTTCTAGAGCTCTTGCAAGTTGGTTCGTGCCTCCTTCCGCGCGACGAGGTCTACAGGAGAGATACCTTAGAATTTTCCAGGGGGACAGGACTGTTGTTGAGTACGAGCGAGAGCTTACCCATCTGGCTCGATATGCGGGCGTAATGCAGGGAGACCAAGCTGAGAAGTGCAGCCGTTTTGTGGATGGTTTGCGTGACTCATTGAGGCAGTCGCTGATGACTATGGTCAACGCTGATTACAGGAGCTTAGTGGATACGACTCGCAGGCTGAAGGCTGATCAGTAGAAAGTTCAGAAGCGAAGTAATTTCTGTGCGAAGCGATCTCAGGATTCGCATCAGCCGCAACAGAGCAGAAATGACCAAGGGAAGAACTGTAACAAGAACCAGAAGCCTGATGCGAGGAAGAATGGTCAGTCTGGAGACAGGAGCAAGAACTACCCCCTTGTCCCAAGTGTCAATGTCGCCATCCAAGAGAGTGTTTGGCCAGCGCGGGCGTGTGTTACAAGTGCCGTCAACCTGGACACATAGCTCGCTACTGTCAGGAAGTTGGTTCGAATCAGGTAATCAAAACCTAGTTGTATTTATTGCATTTTTGAAATTTCTGTAGATGACAAATGTAATTTGTTCTTGCAGTCGAAGTACGAGATTGGTGGCCCAAGCAGAGTAGACAAGGGCAAAGCTTTGATAATTATTGATGGAAGACCACACCATGGTGGGGATTTGGTGCAGCCCAGAACTTATGGGCTTGGTCAGCACGAGGCAAAGGATCAGGAGGATGTAGTGACAGGTAAGTGTTTACTTTGCTTAACAAGTTTATTTAATCCTCTGTAGTGACACTCTTTTCATTTTTGAAAATCATTCATGTAGGCATCCTTATGATTCGTAATTTACCCTCCAAGATTTTGTTTGATATGGGCGCCTCGCACTCGTTTATCGCAGAACCTCTAGTGCGTAAGCTGAATTTAGAAGTCTTCCCAGAGACAGTACCACTGGAAGTCATGATGCGAATGGATCCCTTCTGCAGACCAGAGATAAGTGCAGGGTACCGGTGCAGTTTGGTGATACCGAGATTATCGTGGAAGCTTTGCAACTACCTATTGCAGGATTCGACCTGATCTTTGGAATGGACTGGCTTTCGGCAGTCAACGTCAAGATTGACTGTAGGGCGAAGCAAATACGGTTTGAGGGCCCCAACCAGACTGTATTTTCTTTTCAGGGCTTGAAGGGAGTAGTGAAGATGATCATCTCCGCAGTCCAAGCTAGAAGGTGCATCAGTAAGGGTTGTGAAACCTTTATAGTACTGAAGAACGCGGAGGCCAAGGCTGACTTATCAGAGGTATCAGTGGTGCAGTATTTCCCCGATGTCTTCCCGGAAGAGCTCCCTAGTGCCCCTCCAGATAGAGAGATTGAGTTCCCGATAGATTTGCAGCCCGGGGCTACACCAGTAGCCAAATCCCCCTATAGGATGGCTCCAAGGGAACTAGCGGAGTTGAAGAGCCAGTTGCAGGAGTTGCTTGATTTGGGTTTTATACGCCCAGTACTTCACCTTGAAGTGCTCCAGTACTTTTCGTGAAGAAGAATGATGGTAGTCGGAGACTGTGCATAGACTACTGTGAGTTGAACAAACTGACAGTAAAAAACAAATACCTGATTCCCATGATTGATGATTTGTTCGACCAGTTGGTGGGCTCGTGCAGCTTTTCCAAGTTAGATTTGAGGTCGTGCTACCATCAGTTAAAGATTCAGGACGTGGATGTTCAGAAGACGGCTTTCAGTACCAGGTATGGACACTTCGAGTTCGTGGTCTTGCCGTTTGGGGTGACCAATGCTCCTTCAGTATTTTTGAACCCGATGAACAGGGTATTTCGGGACTACTTGGATCGTTTTGTTATCGTTTTTATCAATGATATCTTTGTATTCTCAAGAAGTGCAGAAGATCATGTCGCACACCTCAGGATTGTGTTGAGCACCCTCAGAAAGAATCAGTTGTATGCTAAGTTTTCTAAATGTGAGTTCTGGCTTTCAGAGATTGCATTCTTAGGCCACGTCATCAGTCAGCAAGGGGTGAGTGTCGATCCGAAGAAGATAGAGGCCATTAAGAATTGGTCAAGGCCGACGACAGTTTCAGATATTCATAACTTTTTGGGTCTAGCTGGTTACTATAGGAGATTCATCAGGGATTTTTCAAAGATGGCCTTACCACTGACTTCCCTCACCAGGAAGGGTAAGAACTTGAATTGGACAGTTGAGTGTGAGTTGCCTTTTGAGGACTTGAAGGGCAGGCTGATGATCGCACCGATCTTGAGTTTACCTTCAGGGCCTGATGGGTTTCAGGTCTATAGCGATGCGTCAGGTCAGGGTTTGGGTTGTGTTCTCATGCAGCATGGAAAGGTTGTAGCTTATGCCTCGAGACAGTTAAAAGTTCATGAGATGAACTATCATGTGCATGACTTAGAGCTTGCAGTAGTCATACATGCTCTGAAAATTTGGAGGCACTATCTCTATGAAGTGCATTGTGAGATCTTCACTGATCATAAAAGCCTCAAGTATATCTTTGATCAGCGGGAGCTCAATTTGAGGCAGTGCAGATGGTTAGAGTTTCTATCAGAGTACGACGTAGATATTCAGTACCACCCAAGAAAGGCGAACGTTGTAGCTGATGTCTTAGTCGTAGAGGTTCATGTTTCTTCCTTCTCACTCAGCAGGAGGAGTCAATGTTTTAAATATCGGATGTCAGACACATATCGGATTGTGTTTTAAAATGTCGGATGTCGGAAGTCGGAGACATGTCGGGAATATTTTAAAATATCGGATTTTCGTATATTATAAATAAATTTTTTATTTAATGTAGACTAACTATAATTATATGTTATAAAAATTGAAAAAAATATAACAAATAGATAAAAAATGAGTCATTTATATTATGAAATAAATTTAAATAGTATCTAAGAAAAAATATTATTAACAAATACAAATTGATACATTGTAAAATATATTTAATATTATACACTAATTTTATTTTAATAACAATAAGTTTATTGCAAATAAAAAAGATTTAAAAGTTAAAAATACTTGATTTATTATAAATTTTTTCAAACTTATAAATTTATATTAAAAATATGAAACAATCACCTAATAAATGTATTAAATATTTTCCTATTTTTTATAATATGAAATTAAAAATTTATAAAATAATTATACAAAATTGATTGTAAGAATAAAACGTTAAAAAATTGAAATAATAAGTTTAATCGATTTAAACATACATAATATAGTATACATAATATAGTATTCATAGGTGATTTAAATATATGATATTTGTCTGCAAATATAACATAAAATAAAATATCGGGTGATATATTTAAAAGTCATGTCGGCTGATATATTGGAAAAGATCGGACATGTCGGCCTATATTTTACAAAAGAACATAATCTATTATTTTGAGAAAAACATATTGTTTTCCTCTAAAAAATGACATGTCGGGAGACATGTCGGACATGTCGGAGGACATTTAAAACAGTGGGAGGAGTTAGTGCGGGAACTAGAGAGACTGGACATCATCGTTGTGCCCCGTTGTAGTTTTGGTTCTGCAAGGTTGAGTTGGATGAAGATTACTTGTGACATTAAGGATAGAATAAGGACAGCACTACTGTTGGATCCAAAGATAACAGAGATTTGGAGCTCAGTGCAGACAGGTCAGAAAGAGAGATTCACTATTCGGGATGATTTATTGTTGCTTGATGGCAGAGTGTGTATTCCCGATGTTAGTCACCTTCACGAGGACGTTCTAATTGAGGCACACAATTCCAGATATTCTATACATCCAGGTAGCACGAAGATGTATGCAGATCTCAAGAAGGTAGTTTGGTGGGCAGGCTTGAAAAGTAATGTTGCGGAATATGTAGGGAAGTGCGAGACGTGCAAGTTAGTTAAGGTCGAGTGTCAAATGCCTGGAGGCAAGTTGCAGTCACTTCCCATTCCCGAGTGGACTTTTGAGGATATATCTATGAATTTCATTCATGGTCTGCCGAGATCTCAGAGTGGAAATGATTCTTTGTGGGTTATAGTAGATCGGCTTTCTAAGTTTGCCCATTTCATTCCTCTTAAGAAGACAGATCAGGGTCATAGATTGACACGGTTATATATAGACGAGATAGTTCGACTTCACGGTGTTCCCAAGACTATAGTTTCAGACCGAGATGGCAGATTTACCTCCAGGGAGTGGGGATACATTCAGGAGCGGTTGGGTACCAGATTATATTTCAGCACCGCATTCCATCCCCAGACCGATGGACAGACTGAGCGCACAAATAGGACTTTGGAGGATCTGCTACGGATGTGCATTTTGGACTTTGGAGGAAAGTGGGAGAAGTATGTTACTCCTGTGGAGTTCTCCTACAATAACAGTTTTCAGACGAGTATTGGAATGGCACCATTTGAGGCCCTCTATGGTAGACGTTGTCGGACACCGTTGTGTTGGCTGCAAGTGAAGAAAGGTCTACCATCAGGGAATCATGGATTGATAAAACCACCGACAGAATCAAACTCATTCAGGAGCGTATGAAGACAGTTTAGGATTGCCAGGCCAAGTATCATGATCAGAAACACAGGTCAGTAGAGTTCAGTGTTGGAGACTACGTTTATCTGAAGGTCAGACCAGTCAGAGGAGTTTCTAGAATAAAGCGGATGAAGAAACTGTCTCAAATTCGTTGGTCCTTTTGAGGTGCTGGAAAGAGTTGGTGAGGTTGCATATAGGTTGGCCTTACCTGAGAAAATGAGTGGTATACATGATGTATTTCACGTCTCCTATCTGAGGAGAGCAGTCAGAGATTTCAGTCAGATCATCAGTACCGAGGAAGCACCAATCGAGACAGATCTTAGTATTACGGTTACACTAGTAAGAATCGTGGATTCAAGCATACAGAAGCTCAGGAATAGAGAGATTCACATGGTCAAAGTCCTTTAAATGAACTGTGGCCGTCCAGAGTATACTTGGGAGCGAGAGGAAGAACTTAAGAGCAATGCAGACTACTCTTTCCTCTTTGATTCAGGTATGGTTACAATTTTCGAGGACAAAAATTTTTGTTAGAATGGGAGATTTGTAACATCCGTAAGTTTGACACGAAATTTAATTTTAATTGTAGGGTCGAGTCGCGACGGATTTTGATCGAGCCAGCGCGACGTCAAGTTACAATGCTACTATTCCTAAAGGTCGCGTTCATTAATTGGTGATTTATATTAGTCATAATTATAGTGAGACACATTTTAATTTTAGTAACGAAGCGCGGCAAAAAATTGTTTAGTACAAAGGCGTTAGTATGCTGTGGAGTGGGTTGCGTATAACAAAAATTAAGAGCAATAGGATGTCAGTATCAGTTTTAACCCCTCTTAATATGGTTAAAAATAAAAACCGCAATCTCACGGTTCTTTAACCCGCAGGCCTCAAACCGCAGCAGACCCCACGAGCGAGTTCGTCTCCCGCAGCCGACGAGCCCGACGCCCCTCCCAGTGCTTTCCGCTGCCCGATCCACCTCTAGATCTTAACTCTGACTTCTCCTTCCTCTACGAACGTCGGTGGGTGTTCCTTTTCCTTCCTTGGCCGTGTAAGAGCCGATTTCAACCCTAACCGGTGGAAGTTGGAAACGTTTGGTTTCGGTGAGTTAGATCCCTCTCTTGTTTCCATTTCTTCATGGAAATCATTTGATTTGGAAGTTATTTTTAACCTAGGTTTTCATCATATGGCCCTAATTAGGTTTTAGAGTACGGAATCCACTGCAAAATTTGAGTTAGGCGCATTGAGAGCCTCAATCACTCCCTCGTAAAGGTAAAACACTAAATTAGTTTTGAATTTTTGGGTTATTCTAGTATTTTGGAATTTTTCCAAAAATGAAACCCTAAGTGGAAAATGGGTAATATAGAGTTAGCTTGATTGCAGGATTTTGGTGGCCTCGGGGCAAGATTCTGAAAGTCACTAGCAGTCGGATTTCGTTGGGAAAATCAAATGTCGTCGCGCCGAGTATACGAGCGCCGCAGCACCACTGTAAGAAAACCTAATTCCCAATGTTAGTCACCTTCGCAAGGACGTTCTATTTGAGGCACATAATTCCAGATATTCTATACATCCGGGTAGCACGAAGATGTATGCAGATCTCAAGAAGGTAGTCTGGTGGCCAGACTTGAAAAGTCATGTTGCGGAATATGTAGGGAAGTGCGAGACGTGCAAGTTAGTTAAGGTCGAGTGTCAAAGGTCTGGAGGCAAGTTGCAGCCACTTCTCATTCCCGAGTGGACTTTTGAGGATATATCTATGGATTTCATCCATGGTTTGCCGAGATCTCAGAGTGGAAATGATTTTTTGTGGGTTATAGTAGATCGCCTTTCTAAGTTTGCCCATTTCATTCCTCTTAAGAAGACAGATCAGGGTCATAGATTGGCACGGTTATATATAGACGAGATAGTTCGACTTCACGGTGTTCCCAAGACTATAGTTTCAGACCGAGATGGCAGATTTACCACCAGGGAGTGGGGATACATTCAGGAGCGGTTGGGTACCAGATTACATTTCAGCACCGCATTCCATCCCCAGACCGATGGACAGACTGAGCGCACAAATAGGACTTTGGAGGATCTGCTACGGATGTGCATTTTGGACTTTGGAGGAAAGTGGGAGAAGTATGTTACTCCTGTGGAGTTCTCCTACAATAACAGTTTTCAGACGAGTATTGGAATGGCACCATTTGAGGCCCTCTATGGTAGACGTTGTCGGACACCGTTGTGTTGGGCTGCAAGTGAAGAAAGGTCTACCGTCAGGGAATCATGGATTGATAAGACCACCGATAGAATCAAACTCATTCAGGAGCGTATGAAGACAGTTTAGGATCGTCAGGCCAAGTATCATGATCAGAAACACAGGTCAGTAGAGTTCAGTGTTTGAGACTACGTTTATCTGAAGGTCAGACCAGTTAGAGGAGTTTCTAGAATAAAGCGGATGAAGAAACTGTCTCAGATTCGTTGGTCCTTTTGAGGTGCTGGAAAGAGTTGGTGAGGTTGCATATAGGTTGGGCTTACCTGATAAAATGAGTGGTATACATGATGTATTTCACGTCTCCTATCTGAGAAGAGCAGTCAGAGATTTCAGTCAGATCATCAGTACCGAGTAAGCACCAATCGAGACAAATCTTAGTATTACGGTTACACCAGTTAGAATCGTGGATTCAAGGATACAGAAGCTCAGGAATAGAGAGATTCACATGGTCAAAGTCATTTAAATGAACTGTGGCTGTCCAGAGTATACTTGGGAGCGAGAGGAAGAACTTAAGAGCAAGGCAGACTACTCTTTTCTCTTTGATTCAGGTATGGTTACAATTTTCGAGAACGAAAATTTTTGTTAGGAGGGGAGATTTGTAACATCCGTAAGTTTGACACGAAATTTAATTTTAATTGTAGGGTCGAGTGGCGACGGATTCTGATCGAGGCAGTGCGACGTCAAGTTACAATGCTACTATTCCTAAAGGTCGCGTTCATTAATTGGTGATTTATATTAGTCATAATTATAGTGAGACACATTTTAATTTTATTAACGAAGCGCGGCAAAAAATTGTTTAGTACAAAGGCGTTAGTATGGTGTGGAGTGGGTTGCGTATAGCAAAAATTAAGAGCAATAGGATGCCAGTATCAGTTTTAACCCCTCTTAATATGGTTAAAAATGAAAACCGCAATCTCACGGTTCTTTAACCCGCAGGCCTCATTCCACGGGAGAAAAAGCCGCAAACCGCAGCAGACCCCACGAGCGAGTCCGTCTCCCGCAACCGACGAGCCCGACGCCCCTCCCAGTGCTTTCCGCTGCCCGATCCCCCTCTAGATCTTAACTCTGACTTCTCCTCCTTCCTCTACGAACGTCGATGGGTGTTCCTTTTCCTTCCTTGGTCGTGGAAGAGCCGATTTCAACCCTAACCGATGGAAGTTGGAAACGTTTGGTTCCGGTGAGTTAGATCCCTCTCTTGTTTCCATTTCTTCATGGAAATCATTTGATTTGGAAGTTATTTTTAACCTAGGTTTTCATCATATGGCCCTAATTAGGTTTTATAGTACGGAATCCACTGCAAAATTTGAGTTGGGCGCAATGAGAGTCTCAATCACTCCCTCGTAAAGGTAAAACACTAAATTAGTTTTGAATTTTTGGGTTATTCTAGTATTTTGGAATTTTTCCAAAAATGAAACCCTAAGTGGAAAATGGGTAATATAGAGTTAGCTTGATTGCAGGATTTTGGTGGCCTCGGGGCAAGATTCTGAAAGTCACTAGCAGTCGGATTTCGTTGGGAAAATCAAATGTCGCCGCGCCGAGTGTACGAGCGCCGCAGCACCACTGTAAGGAAACCTAATTCCCGATGTTAGTCACCTTCGCGAGGACGTTCGATTTGAGCCACACAATTCCAGATATTCTATACATTCGGGTAGCACGAAGATGTATGCAGATCTCAAGAAGGTAGTCTGGTGGCCACGCTTGAAAAGTGATGTTGCGGAATATGTAGGGAAGTGCGAGACGTGCAAGTTAGTTAAGGTCGAGTGTCAAAGGCCTGGATGCAAGTTGCAGCCACTTCCCATTCCCGAGTGGACTTTTGAGGATATATCTATGGATTTCATCCATGGTCTGCCGAGATCTCAGAGTGGAAATGATTCTTTGTGGGTTATAGTAGATCGGCTTTCTAAGTTTGCCCATTTCATTTCTCTTAAGAAGACAGATCAGGGTCATAGATTGGCACGGTTATATATAGACGAGATAGTTCGACTTCACGGTGTTCCCAAGACTATAGTTTCAGACCGAGATAGTAGATTTACCTCCAGGGAGTGGGGATACATTCAGGAGCGGTTGGGTACCAGATTACATTTCACCACCGCATTCCATCCCCAGACCGATGGACAGACTGAGCGCACAAATAGGACTTTGGAGAATCTGCTACGGATGTGCATTTTGGACTTTGGAGGAAAGTGGGAGAAGTATGTTACTCCTGTGGAGTTCTCCTACAATAACAGTTTTCAGACGAGTATTGGAATGACACCATTTGAGGCCCTCTATGGTAGACGTTGTCAGACACCGTTGTGTTGAGCTGCAAGTGAAGAAAGGTCTACCGTCAGGGAATCATGGATTGATAAGACCACCGATAGAATCAAACTCATTCAGGAGCGTATGAAGACAGTTTAGGATCGCCAGGCCAAGTATCATGATCAGAAACACAGGTCAGTAGAGTTCAGTGTTGGAGACTACGTTTATCTGAAGGTCAGACCAGTCAGAAGAGTTTCTAGAATAAAGCGGATGACAAAACTGTCTCAGATTCGTTGATCCTTTTGAGGTGCTGAAAAGAGTTGGTGAGGTTGCATATAGGTTGGTCTTACCTGAGAAAATGAGTGGTATACATGATGTATTTCACGTCTCCTATCTGAGGAGAGCAGTCAGAGATTTCAGTCAGATCATCAGTACCGAGGAAGCACCAATCGAGACAGATCTTAGTATTACGGTTACACTAGTAAGAATCGTGTATTCAAGGATACAGAAGCTCAGGAATAGAGAGATTCACATGGTCAAAGTCCTTTAAATGAACTGTGGCCGTCCAGAGTATACTTGGGAGCGAGAGGAAGAACTTAAGAGCAATGCAGACTACTCTTTCCTCTTTGATTCAGGTATGGTTACAATTTTCGAGGACGAAAATTTTTGTTAGGAGGGGAGATTTGTAACATCTGTAAGTTTGACACAAAATTTAATTTTAATTGTAGGGTCGAGTCGCGACGGATTTTGATCGAGGCAGCGCGACGTCAAGTTACAATGCTACTATTCCTAAAGGTCGCGTTCATTAATTGGTGATTTATATTAGTCATAATTATAGTGAGACACATTTTAATTTTAGTAACGAACCGCGGCAAAAAATTGTTTAGTACAAAGGCGTTAGTATGGTGTGGAGTGTGTTGCGTATAGCAAAAATTAAGAGCAATAGGATGCCAGTATCAGTTTTAACCCCTCTTAATATGGTTAAAAATGAAAACCGCAATCTCACGGTTCTTTAACCCGCAGGCCTCATTCCACGGGAGAAAAAGCCGCAAACCGCAGCAGACCCCACGAGCGAGTCCGTCTCCCGCAACCGACGAGCCCGACGCCCCTCCCAGTGCTTTCCGCTGCCCGATCCCCCTCTAGATCTTAACTCTGACTTCTCCTCCTTTCTCTACGAACGTCGGTGGGTGTTCCTTTTCCTTTCTTGGTCGTGGAAGAGCCGATTTCAACCCTAATCGGTGGAAGTTGGAAACGTTTGGTTCCGGTGAGTTAGATCCCTCTCTTGTTTCCATTTCTTCATGGAAATCATTTGATTTGGAAGTTATTTTTAACCTAGGTTTTCATCATATGGCCCTAATTAGGTTTTAGAGTACGGAATCCACTGCAAAATTTGAGTTGGGCGCATTGAGAGCCTCAATCACTCCCTCGTAAAGGTAAAACACTAAATTAGTTTTGAATTTTTGGGTTATTCTAGTATTTTGGAATTTTTCCAAAAATGAAACCCTAAGTGGAAAATGGGTAATATAGAGTTAGCTTGATTGCAGGATTTTGGTGGCCTCGGGGCAAGATTCTGAAAGTCACTAGCAGTTGGATTTCGTTGGGAAAATCAAATGTCGCTGCGCCGAGTGTACGAGCGCCGCAGCACCACTGTAAGGAAACCTAATTCCCGATGTTAGTCACCTTCGCGAGGACGTTCTATTTGAGGCACACAATTCCAGATATTCTATACATCCGGGTAGCACGAATATGTATGCAGATCTCAAGAAGGTAGTCTGGTGCCAGGCTTGAAAAGTGATGTTGCGGAATATGTAGGGAAGTGCGAGACGTGCAAGTTAGTTAAGGTCGAGTGTCAAAGGCCTGGAGGCAAGTTGCAGCCACTTCCCATTCCCGAGTGTACTTTTGAGGATATATCTATGGATTTCATCCATGGTCTGCCGAGATCTCAGAGTGGAAATGATTCTTTGTGGGTTATAGTAGATCGGCTTTCTAAGTTTGCTCATTTCATTCCTCTTAAGAAGACAGATCAGGGTCATAGATTGGCACGGTTATATATAGACGAGATAGTTCGACTTCAGGGTGTTCCCAAGACTATAGTTTCAGACCGAGATGACAGATTTACCTGCAGGGAGTGGGGATACATTCAGGAGCGGTTGGGTACCAGATTACATTTCAGCACCGCATTCCATCCCCAGACCGATGGACAGACTGAGCGCACAAATAGGACTTTGGAGGATCTGCTACGGATGTGCATTTTGGACTTTGGAGGAAAGTGAGAGAAGTATGTTACTCCTGTGGAGTTCTCCTACAATAACAGTTTTCCGACGAGTATTGGAATGGCACCATTTGAGGCCCTCTATGGTAGACATTGTCGGACACCGTTGTGTTGGGCTGCAAGTGAAGAAAGGTCTACCATCAGGGAATCATGGATTGATAAGACCACCGACAAATCAAACTCATTCAGGAGCGTATGAAGACAGTTTAGGATTGCCAGGCCAAGTATCATGATCAGAAACACAGGTCAGTAGAGTTCAGTGTTGGAGACTACGTTTATCTAAAGGTCAGACCAATCAGAGTAGTTTCTAGAATAAAGCGGATGAAGAAACTGTCTCAGATTCGTTGGTCCTTTTGAGGTGCTGGAAAGAGTTGGTGAGGTTGCATATAGGTTGGCCTTACCTGAGAAAATGAGTGGTATACATGATGTATTTCACGTCTCCTATCTGAGAAGAGCAGTCAGAGATTTCAGTCAGATCATCAGTACCGAGGAAGCACCAATCGAGACAGATCTTAGTATTACGGTTACACCAGTTAGAATCGTGGATTCAAGGATACAGAAGCTCAAGAATAGAGAGATTCACATGGTCAAAGTCCTTTAAATGAACTGTGGCCGTCCAGAGTATACTTGGGAGCGAGAGGAAGAACTTAACAGCAATGCAGACTACTCTTTTCTCTTTGATTCAGGTATGGTTACAATTTTCGAGGACGAAAATTTTTGTTAGGAGGGGAGATTTGTAACATCCGTAAGTTTGACACGAAATTTAATTTTAATTGTAGGGTCGAGTCGCGACGGATTTTGATCGAGGCAGCGCGACGTCAAGTTACAATGCTACTATTCCTAAAGGTCGTGTTCATTAATTGGTGATTTATATTAGTCATAATTATAGTGAGACACATTTTAATTTTAGTAACGAAGCGCGGCAAAAAATTGTTTAGTACAAAGGCATTAGTATGGTGTGGAGTGGGTTGCGTATACCAAAAATTAAGAGCAATAGGATGCCAGTATCAGTTTTAACCCCTCTTAATATGGTTAAAAATGAAAACCGCAATCTCACGGTTCTTTAACCCGCAAGCCTCATTCCACGGGAGAAAAAGCCGCAAACCGCAGCAGACCCCACGAGCGAGTCCGTCTCCCGCAACCGACGAGCCCGACGCCCCTCCCAGTGCTTTCCGCTGCCCGAACACCCTCTAGATCTTAACTCTGACTTCTCCTCCTTCCTCTACGAACGTCGGTGGGTGTTCCTTTTCCTTCCTTGGCCGTGGAAGAGTCGATTTCAACCCTAACCGGTGGAAGTTGGAAACGTTTGGTTCCGGTAAGTTAGATCCCTCTCTTGTTTCCATTTCTTCATGGAAATCATTTGATTTGGAAGTTATTTTTAACCTAGGTTTTCATCATATGGCCCTAATTAGGTTTTAGAGTACGGAATCCACTGCAAAATTTGAGTTGGGCGCATTGAGAGCCTCAATCACTCCCTCATAAAGGTAAAACACTAAATTAGTTTTGAATTTTTGGGTTATTCTAGTATTTTGGAATTTTTCCAAAAATGAAACCCTAAGTGGAAAATGGGTAATATAGAGTTAGCTTGATTGCAGGATTTTGGTGGCCTCGGGGCAAGATTCTGAAAGTCACTGGCAGTCGGATTTCGTTGGGAAAATCAAATGTCGCCGCGCCGAGTGTACGAGCGCCGCAGCACCACTGTAAGGAAACCTAATTCCTGTTAGTTAGACATAGCAAGCAATATATTTTTGTATACGCATGTGTAGGTTTTGTACAAATATCATGACCATGCATAAAAAGGTGCGGTGGTAGGAAAATGATAGTGGAAAATGTGTAGGATGACACCCTTCACCCAGACCAAAGTAGTCAGATCCTGAACAGTAATGTTAGGTACGAAACCTTTACCCGAGTACATAGGCTCGGAATGTGTCCAACCCAAGGGCGTGAGTGTCCCTTCTAGTCGACCACATGAAAGTCAAGAGTCGCTCAGTAGTCCACCAAAGAGATATCCCAAGCAGAGTGGCATCAGACTGAAAAGGTCAGTCAGCACACATAAGTCTTTTCGTGCTAGGTAGAGGCGCACTACCTTTCTCATAAGGCATATGGTACCCTATGAGCAGTACAGTCTTGGGAGTTTGCTCCCATTTGAGACAGTTAGTAGATTCGAGACCGTGTCTGCGTGACACTAGAATAATTTGAGTTCGTCAAATGGTCTCGGGTCGTCAATTTCAGATGCGTGTTAGGAGCTACTCTGCATAGAGCCTTCCAAGTAGAGGTGCAAGCTAGAAGTCACCTAAAACTCAAGTATAGACCTGACGTGAGACAGTACACTAGTTAATGAACGTCGGGACTTGAGTTAGTGAACTGAAAGTCGCGAACATAGAACAGGTAGATGTTTTGACCAGATAGTGTTCTGAAAGCATGCATAACATATAATATAAATGTTTTTAATGCACGAAACTATTTTCTAAAGTCATGCATTCATCATATGAGAAAATATTTTTTTAGTGTCACTAGGAGGAATTATTTTTCTTTACTCTGACCCCTCGTGGGCAATATTTTATAGGTGACTCAGGTGGGAAACTACGCCTAGGATGAGCATTGGTGGCATCAGTTTGTAGTGTTTTCTCATTCAGTCTTTCTTTACTTTCAGCATATAGTTGTAGTTGTGGGTAATGTACCTTGTTAATATTTTATATGTCTTGTATCAGACTTATTATGATATTACAGATTTTCAGTCATTTCAATTCTATTTATGTTTAGTGACTCTGTAAATCCAGATACCAGGTACGTGGTTACCCTTAGTTTACATTCTTAGCTTTCGTTGTAAGTTTTAAAATTTTTAGTTGTTTTTACATTATATCTGCTGCATACTAGTTTTAATACTGTTTCTTAGTTCTCTTTATATCGCTGACCCGGCCGGATGACTGATTATTGTAAAACTAGGAAGGGGTGTTACAACTTGCACCCGCTCTCACAGAACCCCGTCAGGGAGATCCTCACATTATTACGACATCATTCCCGATCACAGTACACCACTTTCAGAGATCGTGTTGACCCACCGACACGACCCCACTATGCTAGAGACGATCAGTATGATGATTGTCGTCATTTTTATCCGTACACGCGAGCGGATCGTGTTGATCCTTCGACACGACTCGGTTACCTTAGAAATGATTATAATGAGGATAGTCGTTCCGAGAGATATCTTGAGAGTCAGTTTTGTACTGATGCCCCTTCCTTTGACGGCTCATGGAGTCCGGAGTTTTCAGTTATTGGCTCGTGGATATCGAGTATTATCTTGATCATTTTGAGCTATTCGGTGAGCGTCGCGTCAAGTTTGCGAAACTTAAACATTTAAATCAGGCGAGGGCATATTGGGTCAGCATATAGAGGACCCGCGAGCGAGACTGTCTACATCGCATCACCAGTTGGGTGGACATAAAGCGGACATTGCAGAGGTAGCCCGGGCCCTGCCTGGTGAGGCCCGGCCCGGGCCGGGTCCGGGCTTGGGGACCTTACCGGGCCCCCATTTTAGCCAGTTACCCGGCCCAGGCCAGGTCGGGCAAAGCCCGGGCGCCGGGCTAGCCTAAGCCTGGTAAGCCCTGCACCCGGGCTAAGCCAGAAATCCCGCCTATGGTATTCAGGCCGGCCCGGGCCCAGCCCGGCCTGAAGGGCCTTATCGGGCCCCCTCTTTAAGAGGAAGCCCGAGCCCGGCCCGGCTCAAACTGAGCCCGGGCCGAGCCCGGTTGGCAAAAATCCTGGGCCCGACCGGCACGGCCCAAACCCGGCCCGGTCGAGCTTTTTGGACACGACTAGTCAGAGGTAACTGTCTTCGTCGTATCAGAGTCGCTTGTTCGACCAATTATTTTCCCTTTAGCAGAGATCCATATCGGTCGCTGAGTACAAGGATCGCTTTGATGAGTTGGTTGTGAGGAGCGATATCTGAGAGGACCCAGCCATAGCCACTTCCAGATTTTGGTCTGGGCTTCGATCTGACATTCGTACTAAGGTAGTTTATCATACCTCGGAATCCCTCGAGCAGACATATCAGCTCGCCCTTCGTTATGAACTGTCATTGAGATCCGCAAGAGCTGGTCGATGGGATTCTCTTCTTGACCTCTGCAGTACGAGTCCCTCCCATACTGAGGTCAAAACGACGCCTATAGTTTTCTTGTCAGCCACGACAGAAGTGATACCTAATGCAGATTGTTGTTTTGAGTTGATACTGTTGTCCTGCATTTGAACGCATTTGTCATGTTACGGATGGACACTACGTCTTTTAACCACTAGAGATGTCTGATCGCCGATCGGGTCATCTCTTCCAGAATAGTAGCTCAGGGAAGGCTCTCTGAAGCCTTGTGGAACTGGGGCTGCTAACACTTCATTGCTGAAGGGGCTCCTCCCTCCACGACGACGATGGATCTCGAACTGGCGATTATTACCTCCATACTCTCCAGTTGGCCGAGTATCCTGGAATCTTGATGGGTTCTCCACATCTCGAAACCTGATTGCCTTGACAACTCGTCAGGTAAAACTGCGACTGCACTCGTCGCTCGGGCTCTTCCGCGATATGCACCTTCCCATGTCACCTGGGAGGGCCTCTTCCTCTAACGAGGTCACGTGATGAGGCGAGGTCGCCATGACATCCGGGCGAGGAAGGAACCTTGCTCAGATGGTCCTCTCTATGCTCTGCACGAACTCTTCGAAAACCGTCATAGTCACATAGTCGCCTCTTCCTACCAAGTTACTGACTATCTCTCCATTGTCGCATGCATCTACCATCTCGCATACTCGCAAAACCTTCTTCCTCATTTATGATTCACGCTCACCGCACCAAAGTGTTGAAGCGGGGAAAATTCTCTACTCCAAAAATTCGGATCAACGCGGCCTAAGATTACTGGTCCAACGGTCGAGTTTGACGGCTTGACAGGCTCTGGCACAGAAACTGAGGGACAACTAAAAGGACCCCAGGTGCTGCAGCAGAGAGGTCTCACTACGTACCCGGATGCTTAGAAGAATCTTCTCATCCACAACCAAAGATGGCGGAACAGGGTATAAGGTGGACACAAGTTGACGACTACTAGAGGATAGCGACCAAGGGGATGATCACTATCTTGCGGCTAAAGTCATTGATAGCAGGAACCAAAGCCCACCCAAAAGTCCCAAAAAAAGGTTCAGTCGAGATCTTTTGCGAGATGCCGAGGTCTATATCATTGTACCCATGAGGTCATATTTATATGCAAATTCAAGGGGTGGGGGGTCTTATTTATGGCTCAACCCCCACCTGGTGACTAGGCGACTTTCGGGGGAGCTCACCCGGCTTGGGCGACTATCGGCCCTAGTCGCCTACCCGGCAAGTATGCGAGGGGAACTTGTCATACTCGCTCAGGCATTCTGCTGTCTTGAATGTTGACTCTGACTTCTACCATGACATGTTGACTTTGACTTCTTGCTGATCTGGCTTTGAGTGGACCCCCCTCGACGAATATGGGTTGTGCAATGGTCCTCTTAAAGTTCGCGGGTACTGCGATACTGACTGGGTTGGTTCCTTCTTGGACAAAAGATATACGAGTGGAAATTCTATCTTTGTGGGTGGCAATCTTGTTTCTTGGAGGAGTAAGTAACAAATGTGGTTGAGACAATATATCATTGCACCATTCTGCCACTTTTTGAGATACCATCACCACTTGATAAATCTAGGTTAATGTAAATGTTGTCTAAGGTGATAAACCTAGGGATCTCATCTCTGCATAGATTCACTCATGAATAAGTCAAACACCGTTATGCTTCTTTCAACCATCTATCTCATTGCATGCGGGTACAACTACTTCATGCTTCTTACTATTAATAAGCCAAGCCATTAGATATTTGGATACACTACAATGAGACAATATATCATTGCCTTGAAAACCATGAGCATCATTAAAACAAAACTTTGGGAAGAAAATACTCCCAAGGTAAAAGCTGAAGAAAAGGGAAGCAAGCCTAACAAGGTGCTCACTTGTTTGAAGAACAATAGTAAACAAAATGAGGACCTGGAGGGAGCATCTTTAGACCCATGAAGTTTGGTCCGACAGAAAACATCTGAATGAAAGAAAATTTTGAAGATTAATCTTAAAAAATTGTGGCATAAATGTAAAAAGACTTAAGATCATTCATAGGATCAACAAAGCAACTCAATGAAGCCAACTAAACACCAAAAAAAGTTATAAGAGATATAAAAAATTTTAAAACAAGATGCAGAGTTTGTCCTGTTTTGTTAAATAATGATCAAAATATGTGAAAAGCAAAGAGCAGTAGAGCACCCACATCTTTCCAATCTTCTCAAGTAAACAGCATGCTATGTAAACTAATATTCTGGTTTCCCTTAATTAAAATGGGTAGGCAGATTAGTCATCTCAGTTTGTAATAAAAAAATCTTTATTGACACAAGAAGTTCTTTGTGTTCTTGCAAAATTACAAATTAGTCTTTCTTTCAAAATTACCAACTAATTCAATGAATGAATCCCAAAACTACATTTCAAGAGCACGAAACAATTCTTACAAAAGTAAAATAAGAAGCTACAAAAATTACTGAAGTTTAAGAGAAAAGCACATGTTAAACAAAACAAGGTAGGGGCATCAGATGCTAGGGAGATGAAACTGGCCATTCACATTATTTATGTCTCGGGAACAAACTGGACATCATGCAAGAGCCCGAGACACAGACACAATTGGAGGGACGAAAAAATGTGAGTCAAGCTCAGGGCCTTCAATGTTTTTGCAAGCCTTCCAGAAATAATCATTTTATAGGACCTGCAGAGATCAAAAGAAAATCTTTTGAGTCATAGTTTATTTTTGTTAGAAAAGCCCATGTAAGGGCCCGTATTTGGGACAATTTTTGTTCTCCTTCTCCTCTTTAGTCCAACACCTTGTATAGGTTTTTCTCCTCTCTTTCTCCCTCCTATATATTTGTACTCTCTCTTTGTATTTAGACAAGCAATACATACAAGATTTGACCCCTCTCTACATGGTATCAGAGCCAGGTTCCGGTACCGGCGGTTTTCCTTTTCTTAACCGCCCACAGACCGCTTCCCTCTCCTTGTCCGCAACTTGTTCTGCGGACTCTCCTTCTCTACCCGCTTTCTATCCGCGGGTAGTCATTCGGTTCTCCTCGCCGGTCTCCCTGTGGTCTTCTCTGGTCTAACCGCGCTAGTTCTCCAGTTCTCTCCTGGCCTCCTCTCTCCCTCTGGCTCTCTTTTTATAGCTATCCACCCTCTGCCAGGTGGGCCCCGCCATCTCTCGCTAGTCGCTAGGTCTTCCCGCGCTAGCCGCTGCCTGGTCTTGCCGCTCGAGTTCTCCTACTCGCGGCCTATTCTGCTCGCGGCTTCTCCTAGCCGCTGCCATCTCTTTGTCGCTCGAGTTCTCCTACTCGCGGCCTATTCTTCTCGCGGCTTCTCCTAGCCGCTTCCATCTCTTTGCCGCTCGAGTGCCTTTTCCCTTTGTCTTCCCGTGCGGTCTCTCCTTCACCGCTGCGACCTCTCTATTTCTGTTCGAGCCGACCTCTCTTGTCGCTCCTTCTCTGGTCGCTAATGTGCTCATTGTGACCGTGCGGTTTGTTTATCTGCACTCAGGTCGCAACCTCCCTTTCTATCTCTTGCTCACCGCTGCTCTTGTCGCTTTGACTACTCGTTGCCGCCTCTCGTGTAACCGCGTGGGCTTGTCGTGCAAGAGTGCTCTCCCGCGGCGACCTCTTCAACCCGCGGCGACCTCCTCAACCTGTGGCGACCTCGTCAACCCGCGGCGACCTCTTCAACCCGCGGCGACCTCGTCAACTCGCGGCGACCTCTTCAACCCGCAGCGCCCTTTCCTGCTCGTTGCGGCCTCTCCGGTCTCTATGAGCTCCTCCGTTGACTCCACCGACCAGGCGGCTAACCCCTCTGCAGACCGCCTCGGCTCCTCCTCGTGACCTTCGCGATGAGCTGCGGATCACCACCATTTCCCTGTCTGGAAAGAAGAATTTCATCTCATGGGTGCACTCGGTTCGCTGAGTTCTTCAGGACAAGGGCCTTAAGCTTCATCTCACTTAGGGACCTCCTTCTCCTCCTACAGACGACTGGCTACAAAACGACGGTCGCGTTCAGACGTGGCTCCACAATTCCCTGGAGGGTAAGCCCTACCAGATGGTCATGTATCATGAGACGGCCAACGCTATGTGGGATGAGCTTCACTCCATATACTCGGGCAAGGACAGCCTCCAGCACCTCTATAACATTATTACCGATCTTCAGCCTCTCGACGCTGGCGGGACTGCGGACATGACCTCGTTTGTTGCTCGTGCTAAGACTCTTGCGGAGGCCTGGATCTAGCATCAGTCATCTACCACTGATCTTGTTGCTCAACGAACTCAAAAGGAGGCCGTCTGCATTGTTATGATGATGGCTCGTATCCCGCCACACCTTCAGAGTATCTGGGCTCAGGTTCTGGCTTTGGCCACTACTCCTTCCTTATTTGATGTTTGCTCTATGCTACTTCGAGTGTCACCCCCCCCCCCCCCGATACTCCTGCACCATCATCTTCAGCTCTTCTCCAGCAGACCCTTCCCCCCTTACTTCCCCCACTGTCTTCTGCTCGTGGTGGATGTTCGAGCTCCCACGGAAGGGGGCGTGGTGGTCGGGCCGCCCAAAGTGTTCATATTGCGGCCGGGACGGCCACACTGAGGCAGTTTGCTACAAGAAACATGGCTACCCTCCTCGTTTGACTGTTGTTGTTGCAGCTGACGGCTCTTCTGCCACAAGTGCCGACCTTGAGGTCGTTCGCCTCCAGCTACAGCAACTCCATGGGTTGCTCAGCCCTCCGTCTGCTTCTGTTGCATCCACCTCCACTGCAGGTATTGCATGTTTTTCCTCCAGTCCGCATTGGATCTTGAACTCGGGTACCACTCATCACATCACCTCGCTGCGGTCGCCCAAGTACTCGGATGCTCCTCATCCGAAGTGTATCACCGTGGCTAATGGGGCGATTGTTCCGGTCTCCGGCTGCGCTGACCTCTCCCTCAACCCCTTCATCTCTCTTCGCTCGGCTCTTTATGTTCCGAGCTCTCCGTTTAATTTACTTTCTGTTGGTCGTCTTACTAATGATATGAATTGCTCTGTCACATTCACCTCTTCTGCTTTTTTGATATAGGATCGACAGACGTGGATTGCCATTGGTAGGGGTCGACTGCAAAACGGGCTCTACCTTCTTGATGTCTCTCCTACCATCCTCCCCTTCTCCTCCATTGATTGGCATCGCCGTCTTGGGCATGCCCCTTTGACAGTCCTCCAGAAGGCGCTTCCTGATGTATCTCTTCCTCCATTTCAGTGTGATTCTTGTATTTTTGGTAAGCAGCCGCGTTCTTCCTTTCCCGCACATTGTACTCAGAGCTCGGCTCCTTTTGAATGACTGCACTCCGATGTTTTTCAAAATTACTAGTATTTCTGGTTATCGCTACTTTATCACCTTTATTGATGATTACTCTCGCATGACGTGGTTTTACTTACTTCGTGATCGCTCTGAGCTTCCTCGCGTATTTCGAGCTTTTGTGCTAGAGACTCGTTCGCAATTCTCGACTACCATAAAAACGTTGCGCACCGATAATGCTCGCGAGTACACTAACCACAAATTTTCAAATCGGTGCGCGGAATTCAGTATTATTCATCAGACATCATGTGCCTACACCCCCCAGCAAAACGGCGTTGTCGAACGGAAGAACCGACACCTGCTCGACGTTGCCCGCTCACTCATGCTTCACATGCATGTTCCCAAAGTCTACTAGAACTTTGTGGTCTCCACTGCTTGTTTCTTCATCAACCGTCTCTCTTCCTCTGTTCTCCAACATATCACTCTGTTCAGACTCTTATTTCCCTGTGTTTCGGCCTTTCCTCTCACACCCAGGGTCTTTGGTTGCACCTGCTTCGTCCACCTTCTGGGTCCGTCCAGGGACAATTTGGATCCCCGGGCGGCTAAACACATTTTTGCCAGTTATTCCTGTACTTAGAAAAGTTATGTGTGTTATTCTCCGGTTACCCGGAAGGTCTTCGTGTCCGCTGATGTTACCTTCCGAGATGATCAACCTTTCTTCTCTCCTCTACCCATTCCTCTACCACTGACCCCTCTACCGCCATCCCTCCCACCACCTGTCATCCCCGTTACTGCGCCTCTTCCACAGGTTCTTCCTGACCCAGCTCCTGCTCCTTCCAAGCCGTCGGTTATCCAAGTCTACTCTCGCCGCCCTCCTCGTTCTGTCGCCCCTATGCAGTCGGCCTCGACCTCGGCTTCTCTATGCCCTACTGATCCGGTGCCCGCCTCTACAGCTCATCCGATGGCGAACTTTGTCTCCTTGCATCGCCTCTTTCCCCACCTTCAGACATTTGCTACTTCACTGTCCTCGGTTTCTGTTCCTAACTTTGTGCAGGAGGCTCTCCAACATCCTGGCTGGCGCGTCGCCATGGAAGAGGAAATAGATGCTCTCTGGGCAAACCAGACTTGGACTCGGGTACCCCTTCCTCCTGTTCAGAAACCGGTTAGGTGCAAATGGGCCTTTGTCATCAAGCATGCTCCTGATGGGACCATTGACAGACTCAAAGCTCGTCTGGTGGCTCGCGGCTTCACCCAACAACAAGGTCTCGATTATGACAAAACCTTTTCTCATGTGGCCAAGCTCGACACGGTTCGTGTCCTCGTCTCTGTGGTTGTGCATCGCCAGTGGTCCTTACTTCAACTAGATATAAAGAATGCATTTCTGAATGGTGATCTCCAGAAAACGGTTTACATGCAGCAACCTCCCGGGTTTGAGACCGCGGGGGAGTCTCGGGTTTGTCGTCTTCTGAAGTCACTCTATGGTCTCAAACAATCCCCTCGGGCATAGTTTGACAAGTTTAGTAAGACCCAACGGGAAATTGGCTTTACTCGGAGCTCGACAGATTTCTCGTTATTTACGGCAACGGTTCTCCTATTGGTTTACGTTGACGACATCATCATTACAAGAGACGACTCAAACGGAATACAGGCGGTCAAACAACATTTGAGCTTCGTATTTCAAACAAAACATCTGGGGCACCTTCAGTACTTCTTGGGTCTGGAGGTTGCCAGACGACCAGATGGAATTGTCCTCTCTCAGCAAAAGTACTGTCTCGATCTCCTTCATGATGCAGGCTACTCCGATTGTAAGTCTGTGAACACTCCAATGGATGTAAATCACAAGCTATGTGCTCAGGCCTCAGATTCTGATTTTCTGCTTCAAAATCCGGAATACTATCATCATCTTGTTGGGAAATTGATCTACCTAACGGTAATAAGACAAGATATATCATTTGTTATTGGTATCGTCAGTCGATATATGCATTCTACTCGAAGCTCTCATCTCCAGGCCGTTGAACGAATTCTCTGATACCTTAAAATAGCTCCTA
This sequence comes from Platanthera guangdongensis, assembly GCA_039583875.1. Lineage (NCBI taxonomy): Eukaryota > Viridiplantae > Streptophyta > Magnoliopsida > Asparagales > Orchidaceae > Platanthera > Platanthera guangdongensis. Next base: position 42,918,615 of record CM077152.1, read on the forward strand.
GCCAAAGACTAGTATACAAAACTTCATCTTTCAACCCCAACATTGATGGCAAATTCTGATGCTGATTATGCGGGTTCCCTCGATGATCGACGATCAACCAGCGGTTTTTGCACATATTTTGGAGGACATCTGATTACCTGGCGGAGCAAGAAACAAACGGTGGTTGCTCGATCCTCAGCTGAAGCAGAATATCGGGCAATGACATCTGTGGTTTCGAAACTCACGTAGCTTGAGAGTCTTCTTGCTGACCTTGGGGTAAAGCTTTCTTCACCGGCTCTCCTCCTTTGTGACAGTCAAGCTACCATACATATAGCCAAGAACCTGATCTTTCATGAAAGAACGAAGCATATTGAAGTGGATTGTCATTTCATCCGGGAAAAAGTTCACATGAAGAAGATTGAACTGAAGCATGTTCCGGGTACTAAACAAGTTACGGATGTCCTCACGAAGGCTCTACCGAGTACCCTCTTCTATTAGTGCATATCCAAGCTTGGCGCATACGACTTGTACGCTCCAGCTTGCGGGCGAGTGTTAGAAAATCCCATGTAAGGGCCCATATTTGGGCCCATTTTTGTTCTCCTCCTCTTTAGTCTCACACCTTGTATAGGTTTTTCTCCTCTCTTTCTCCCTCCTATATATTTGTACTCTCTCTTGTATTTAGACAAGCAATACATACAAGATTTGAGCTCTCTCTACAATTTTAAATAGACAGAACACTTATTTACAAAATGTTACAAAAATCGGGAATTTGATCCTGCCATGGCAAAAAGGGTTCTATCTACCTAGGGTGATGCCTTCGCCTTAGGTGCCACCTTTGCGACCCATGAGGAATTTTTTTCCCCAAGTTGAGACGAGCCTCATAATGCCTTTTAGACTATGAAGCACCGACACTTCAAAATGCCCAGCGTGTCGGCGTTGGACTCTCCGACACTCGTCCGACTCTCCGACACTCTCCGACACTCGTGTCAGAAGTCCGACACGCTGGCTCGCGTGGGACTCACGTGTCCCGCTCAATCGGACAAGCGTGTCCCTCTCAATCAGACACGCGTGTCCCTAAGCTAGCTACTCACGGTGAGGCGGGAGGCAGTTATCTTGGAAGTGCAATTTTGTGGAAAATATTTTATAAGTTCATATACAAGAGTGAAAACGCATTTGTTAATCATTGGTGAAAAGGAATTGGAAAGTGTGTAAAAGTCTTAAGCAGTGATCTATTTGAGATGAAAAAACTATAAGAAGAGGTAATGTGTTAATGTTCTATCATTTTTTGACCTTCGATTAAGTTTTTCATTTGAATATTTGATTAGTAATATTTAAACATGTCTTTGTTTATTTAAAAATTTGTTATTTGTTCATTTTAAATTTTTTGTTAAATGTTTTAGGATTTTCATAATTATAAAAAATAAATATTTAATATACGTGTCCCAGCGTGTCGAAATATTATATTTTTTGAGAATTTACGAGTCGCGAGTCATGTCGTGTTGTATTGCATGTCGCGTGTCGGAGTCGGTGCAACATAGCTTTTAGAACACTAGTCATAGGAAAGTGTAATTATAATCTGGTGAAACAATTGGCCAGTAAATTAAACCAATCGTGATAAAGGATGACAACAATCCGTCGTACTAATAGAATTCGGTTTTGATGGGGACTGCAGTTATGGAGCCGATCATTTCCCGTTGGGACAGGTACGAATCTACTCATATAGTAGATAGTGTTATGACTGTAATTTGAATGATCGGAGCCTATAGTTGTGTTTGACAATCAGAAAATTTTATGTATTTTTATTTAAGTCATTTTTGCAACCATTATGATCGACCAATCAGGACTGTTCATAATGGTTGTCCTACGTCATGATATCTATAAATATACGCATAAGAGTTCAATATGAGGTATCAAAAATGTCGAAGAAAGCTTTGGGTGTCGCTCATTCATTCACGGTTCTGAAGTCGTAAAACTTGGTGCCAAAACCTAGGCCTCTTTGTCGTTGCCACTCATCCACATGACATTCTACCGTCAGTTGATTGTCCTTTTGTTATGGGCCGCTCATTCACGGGCCTAATCCCGCCGGTTGAGCCACATAACAAGGCTGCGGCCCGCACACCCCAACCAATCTCAGCACGTGTTCTCGGCGTTGCGAGATGTTGAGGCCGAGACTCGAATCCTTTACCTCCTTGATGAGAGGCACTTAATGCTTGCCCTAACTATTATTATTTGTTTGTATACTAAAAACTTCTTTCTCCTCACCTTGCCTTGGGGACAAGTCAATTTTTACAACGATAGGTAGAACTATGAAAATATTAGAATAGGGATCCTGCTCAACCATCCAGTAAACAAAGGGATTTGTATCATTTGCTTAAAGGCGCACACGAAACCCGAAACTGCAGTCGGGATCATGACAACTTCACTTAATCGTCACATTTCTACTGTCTTAAGGACAAGAAAGTTTATCTAATGGGAAATATTGATGTGCATACTCATATGATGGATCTTCCCAAATGCTGAGAACGGGACTCAGATCTACATTCAAGGTATAATTGGGCCACCGCAAAAATTGTAAAAGACATTTATGAGCAGCATGCTTTTATGGAATGCTAGTCATATAGGAGAAAAGGAATAAATAGTGCAAGTTGGAATTAAGGGATAAATTAATGTATTAATTGAGGGAAATTAATTTTTTTTTATTATCTTCCTTAATTGGTGTGCACGAAAGACTATTTATATAGGGGTGCAAAAAAAACCGGCAGGCTCGGGCCCTCTAGGCCCAAGCTTTTTTACTCCCAGACCCAAATCGGACCCTGCTCAAACAAGGCTCGGGCCTCAGTAAAAAAAGGGTGTCTACTTGAGCCTTTTAGATCGGGCCCAATCAGGCCCCCAACTTAGCCCATGGGGCTGCTGCTAGGCTGCCAACAAATTAATGTTGTCCGCTCAGCATTTCAGCTGGGCCGCCAGCATTAAAATATTGGCATCCCAATATTTTTGTCGGGTGGCCAGAATTTTAATGTTGGCCTCCTGTGAAAAATGGACAAAGAGCTAAATAAACCGCAAATTTTATTACTTCAAAAAGATAATTATTACATACGTATATCCCCTTATTTATAGAAACTGGAGGAGATGAGAGAATTACAACAAACGATGTGGAACTAAATACAATCCGTGAGGCTTATGCGGTTTGACAACGTCAAACCGCACACAATACATTAGAATAACAAAAACTTTCAACAACACAGACAAACCGTCAGTCCGTCAGGGAAGACCGCTGGTCAAGCCACCAAACTGCAACTGCGGGTTGCCACCAGCCCGGAGTTGCGGCTAATCATCAGACCAATGTTACGGGTTGCCACCTGACCGCATCTGCGGGTAACCATCAGACCTCTGCAGCGGCAAACCTCCAGACCGCAACTCCGGGTTGCCACCAGACCGCAGTTGTGGTTTAACCACCGGTCCACTGTTGCGGCTTCAACCAGACCACTGCGGCTTTAACCAGACCGTTGTGGCTGTCCTCTGCCAGACTGTTGTGGCTTCATACAGACCATTGCGGCTAATCTCCAGACCGCCACTACTGCTGTCCCCCAGACCACAAGTTGAGGTTTATCATCAGTCCGCCGGACCAGACCGCTAGGTCGCTTGATCAACCAGACCGCTGCGGTTAGACTCCAGTTCGCTCGGTCTCTTCAATCTTCAACACTCCCCCTCAAGCTGGAGCATATATATCGATCATGCCCAGCTTGCTGCAAACCTCCTCAGAAGAAATAATCGACTTGGTGAAGAAATCAGCTAGTTCTCTCTCCGAGGTAACAAATGGAGTGCAAACCTAATTGTTCAAAATCTCCTCTCTAATAAAATGGCAATCAACCTCGATATGCTTCGTCCTCTCATGAAAGACAGGATTCTTTGAAATACATATGGTTGTCTTGTTGTCGCAAAACATTGGCAGAGGATGATCATAACGCTCTTCAAAATCAAACATAAGTGTATGTAACCACTTCAGCTCACAAGTAGTTAGTGTCATGCTCCTATGCTCAGCTTCTGCGCTTGATCTAGAAACAACAGCTTGTTTCTTGCTCTTCCAGCTGACCAAATTTCCACCAACAAAAGTACAGAACCCAGATGTGCACTTCCTATCTTCCTTATCATCTGCATAGCTCGCATCAGAATATGCTTCAACCTTCAATTGACCCCTCTTCTGAAACAGAAGTCCTTTTCCTGGAGCACCTTTCACATACTCTAGAATCTTTACAGCCGACTGCAGATGACACTCCTTAGGAGCTTGCATAAACTGACTCATTTTTCCAACTGCATAGCAAATATCCGGTCTTGTGACTGTCAGATAAATGAGTTTCCTCACAAGCCGTCTGTACCTGGTGACATCATCAAGAAGAGGTGAGTACTTACTCCAACACTTGTCATCTCCAACCGACATCGGAGAACGAGCAGGTTTAGCCCCAAGGAGACCTATCTCTTTTAAGAGATCCAAGACATACTTCCTTTGTGAAAGAACAACAGATCATGGCTTCCTAGATATTTCAATGCCCAAGAAATATTTCGGAGATCTCATATCTTTAGTGACAAAACTTAAGAAGATGCTTCTTTGTCATATCCATGTCTTCTTTATCATCTCTTGTGAGAAGAATATCATCAACATAAACAACAAGAACAACAAGACTGGCTGATGTCTTGCGAATGAATAACGAGTGATCTGCTGCACTTCAAGCAAGCCCAACCTGCGAAATGACCTCATTGAACTTGTCAAACCAGGCCCTGAGACTTTGCTTAAGACCATAGATTGTCTTTCGCAGTTTACAGGCTTGAGACTCCCCCTGAGCAACATACCCAGGAAGTTGCTCCATATAGACAGTTTTTTGTAAATCTTCATAAAGAAAGACATTCTTTACATCTAGCTGAGACATTTCCAAGTCTCGGTTGATGGCAATTGAAAAGAGCACACGAATTGTAGTAATCTTTGCCACAGGAGAGAAGCATAAAAGAAATACACAACATAAGTCTACGTAAAACTTTTGGCAACAAGTCGGGCCTTGTAACGATCAATTGATCCATCATTGAGAAACTTAATAACAAAGACTCAGCGACAGCCAACAATATCAGCACCTGGAGGAGTAGGAACAAGAGTCCAAGTACCCCTTTCAGTAAGAGTATGCATCTCTTCATCCATACCAGCCTTCCAATGAGGGATAGCAAGAGCATCCTGATAGGAGGAAGGAACACCAGTAGCCGAGAGAGCCAGATCAAAGCTCCTAGACGAAGGAAAGAGCTTAACATAAGATATCACAGCATGAAGAGGATGTTGGGTGCAGGAGCGAACCCCTTTTCCGAAGAGCAACTGGAAGATCCAAATCGGACCTGTCTACAGTATCAGGCCCATCCAAAGAAGAGATTACTTGCCCGGGAACAGGTGGCAAGATCTCATGATAAAAGGCAGTAAACACAGTATAAAGTTCAGAACGATCTTTCAGGAGATAAAGTCAAGTGCACCAGGAGAAATCATCAATGAAAGTGACAAAGTATAAGCTACCTCTATCAGCAGTGGCAGTAGGAGCAGGACCCTAGATGTCAGAATGAACAAGTTCAAAAGGACGCGAATAACTACGTCCCGTGCGTGCTGCAAAAGAAGAGCGATGATGTTTGTCAAACTGACAGACCTCGCAAGTCAAAGGAGAATCCTATCTGGAAGAAGCTAGTGGATGAGACGAGAAAGAGGATGGTCAATACGACGATGTCACTGCTGAAGAGTTGAAGAAGCAAAAAGAGCAACGTCGTGGTCAAGAAAGAAGAGGCCATCACTGACAGTCACAGTAGCAATCGTAGCTTTGGACACAGAATCCGAGAAGGAGCAAGTGGTACCCGTAAAAGTAATTGTGCAATTCAACTGAGTGCAAAGAGCATGAACAGAGAGTAAATTGCACGGGAAAGTAAGGACATAGAGAGTGTCTTCTAGCAGAAAGACGAAGAGTGACGCACAGTGCCAACATCATGCACAGGAGCAGAAGTCCCGTCAGCAATAACCATAGGAGACAGTCTATTCTGTTCAAGCAAAGAGGAAAACAAACGAGAGTTGCCAGTCATGTGACAAGTGGCCCCAGAATCAATAAGTCATTTATCAGAGGAGGTCACAAGAGCACGAGTAGTAGAAGAGAGAAGAGAAGTCATCCGCAAGAAGAAACAGGAAAGCAGAAAAACTAACCGCGCGGTTAGAAACAAGCCGCACAAGAACAAGTCAGCAAAGAAGGCACAGAAATTAACCGACCTGAGGAAAGGTCGCAGAAAAAGGAGAAATTGCACGGTCACGGTGTCAACACACTAGCGGCTAGAGAAGAGGTCACGACCAAAATACGAAGAGAAAAGAAAGAAGAAGAGGAGACCGCATGGTCACGCTGTCAACACACCAGCGGCAAGGAATAAGCCGCGACCAACATGAGGTACTTGCAGGAAAGAAGAAACAAATCGCAGGAAGACAACCCGCGGGAAGAAAGAAGAGAAGCAAGAGCAAACGGCGAAAAATTCGCGCGAACAGAACAAGCCGTAACAAAGAGCGACAAACAAGGGTGGCTAGAGCAAAAGAAGCTGCACAGCAAACCGCGCAAATAAGAAGAAAGAGAAGAGCACGAGCCCGCCCGGTCAAGGTGACAACACACCAGCGGCCAGGAAGAAGCCGCGACCAAAGGGTGAAACACGCAAAAGAAGTGCGGTTAGCAAAGAAAGTCGGGCGAACAGAAAAGCCCGGTAGGAAGCTAGGCGCAAGCACAGCGAGAAGCAAGGGAGAGAAGGGAAGGGAAAGAAACCGGACAAACCGGAAGAAGCCGGACGAAGCCGGTGGAAGAGGTCGCGAGGTTAAAGCAACAAACCGCGATCTTTATGAAGCAAAGGATCGGTTCGCTCTGATACCATGTGAAAAATAGACAAATAGCTAAATAAACCGCAAATTTTATTGCTCCAAAAAGACAATTATTACATAGGTATGTTCTCTTATTTATAAAAACTGGGGGAGATGAGAGAATTACAACAAACGATGTAGGATTAAATACAATCTGCGCGGCTTATGCGGTTTGACAACGTCAAAACGCACACTATACAGAAGAATAACAAAAACTTTCAACAACACCAAGACAAACCGTCAGTCCGTCAGGGAAGACCGCTGGTCAAGCCGTCAGACCGCAACTGCGGGTTGCCACCAGGCTGTAGTTACGGCTAATCATCAGACCAATGTTGTGGGTTGCCACCTGACCGCATCTGCGGGTAACCATCAGACCTCTGCTGCGGCAAACCTCCAGACCACAATTGCGGGTTGTCACCAGGCCGCAGTTGCAGCTTAACCACCTGTCCACTGCTGCGGCTTCAACCAGACCACTGCGGCTTCAACCAGACTGTTGCGGCTGTCCTCTGCCAGACTGTTGCGGCTTCATACAGACCGATGCGGCTAACCTCCAGACCGTCACTACGGCTGTCCACCAGACCACAAGCCGAGGTTTATCACCAGTCCGCTAGGTCTCTTGATCAACCAGACCACTGCGGTTAGACTCCTGTCCGCTCGGTCTCCTCAATCTTCAACACCTCCCATTAGAAATGTTGGCCTGATAGCATTAATTTGTTGGTCTCACAGTTTCAAGCCGCGCGCCTAGGAGCTCCTGAGGCGTCGGCCGCACCGGGCACAGCCCGCCGCGCCTCAGCACGGCTGAGGCGGGCGAAGTGCCCCAGGCGCGTGCCTTACAGGATCCCAGGTGCACCAAAGGCGGGTTTTTTTAAAAAAAAAATTGAGATGGGTAAAAACATGATCGCAGACGCACCCGAGGCACCCCTAGGCACTCTTGGGGGCCCAATTCGCTGAAATGAGCGAATTTGCTTTATTTCAGTGAATTAGGCGCTCAATTCGCTCAATTTTAGCGAATTGGGCGCCCAATTCGCTCAAATTCAGCGAATTCGCTCAATTTCGGCGAATTTGGCGCAATTCGCACAATTTCGGCGAATTTGGCGCAATTCGCACAATTTAAGCGAATTGGGCGCCCAATTCGCACAATTTCAGCGAATTGGGCGCCCAATTCGCACAAATTCAGCGAATTGGGTGTCCAATTCGCTCAATTTCTTTTTCTCTCATTTGTGCGCCTCACGTGCCTCAGGAGCGCGTCTGCGCCTTTACCTAGGCTCCAGGGTCCTTTGGCGCCCAATTCGCACAAATTCAGCGAATTGGGTGTCCAATTCGCTCAATTTCTTTTTCTCTCATTTGTGCGCCTCACGTGCCTCAGGAGCGCGTCTGCGCCTTTACCTAGGCTCCAGGGTCCTTTGTGCCTCGGTGCGCCTTGCGCCTTTGATAACTTAGGCTGGCCTGACAGCATTAAAATGCTGGTAAGGCCAACATTTAAACTGTTGGCCACTCAGCGGGCTTTAATGCTCCGGCACCAGGTCGGGCCCTAACCATATATGGGGGTCTGATGAGCCCCTTGGGCTTGTCCCGAGCCTAATTGGGCCTAGACCTAATCGGGCTTAGACCCGGGTAGACCTGGGCCGGAGAACTGGAACCGGGCCAAATTTGCACCTCTATATTTTACGAATTAAGGCTCCGTTTGGGGGGACTTATTTTCAACGGTCAAGCGGTTACGACTGCATGAACCGGACCTTAATTAAGGCCTAGTTCATGCGGTGGCAACCGCTTGACCGGTGAAAATAAGTCCCCCCAAACGAAGCCTAATTTAAAAGATTTTGGGAATCATTTGAAATTTTGGTAGCTCTATGCAGGAGGAAACCTTTGGAGGGAACCATCCCTCAAGAGTCTCTTAGAGAGAGAGACAATCAAGGGAACCAACTTTCAAGAGTTTGGTGGGTGCTTGTTTCTTGAATTGGTATACTGTCTTTATTTAAGTGAAATCTCCAGAATTCATGCCACTTCTCAACATGCATCTTGGTAATATGCTACGCCTTTGAATGTCATCATTTTCATCTCATCAAACTTCCTATACAGTTGACCCGAATGAAACTTCTCTGGTACTAGTACAATGAGTTTAGTGATGGTGTTGGGGTTGGATTCAAGGTCATCCTGATAGAAATGGTTCCAACAATCCCGGGGAGTACTTACTCTAATCTTCCATAATCAAGCTCAAATGGGCATTGCTCTACTGCTTTCAGATACAGCCTCCTAATCAATGAGAGGTTTTTCCTAACCTCCAACATTCCTGCTACTCTCCAACACCTAACACAGACAAGGTAATTATAAATCCCATGAATTATCATTTATCAAATCAATGATGGGGCATGATGATGATGATGATGATAATTTTCATATGGCTCTTGCATATTCGTGTTGTTCAAGGCATTCTAAATCTATCTATGATACCAAATCCCTACATCAGCAACATTGTATGATCTGATTATTAAATAATCATTCACTGGGAGTTATTTTTAAAAATAATTATTTATTAGATAGCATTAGTATGCTTTTTTTTGGCTTACGTGGAGAGTAAACAATCGACTACTAAAAGAGAAATAATTGTGAATCCATAACCAATGCAAGTATAAGAGACATCTAGAAGACAAATTTTCATAATCCAATATCATCATCAAAATGTCCAAAATAAAGTACATCACCATAAGAATGTTATCCGAATGTGAAAGGCATGTAAGCTACAGCAGTGCGGGTACATAAGATAAAGAAGCATGTTTAATCTTTGTTACACAAACCCTGTTGATGTTGCTCATCAAGTTAATATGAGACAACAAACCCACCCAAAGTGTTTCCCTCAGGTCATCATCTGATTCCACGTGTTCTATTAAGGCATGATGACACCTGGTAGGGTGGTGAGCGTGACGCTAGGTTATTCAAACCTTAAGAGTGCAATGTTGGGGAAAGCCTAACTAATTCCCTAGGATGATGCAAGTATGCAACGACACATTCGACGGTGAATTACACACTTTTGGGATTCAATCTTCCAAGAACAAACTGAAGTGGAGTTATAATCTCATGTTTTACCAAGTATGCCACTACCATCAATTTTGACACCTAGTTCTCTAGAAACATCATCTGCCGAAGAAAAAAAGTCAAAATCCCTAAAAAATTAAAAACTCGAATGAAAACTACGGAACTTTATAGGAGCTTCATATCATTTGTCTCCTTGGAGGAATAAAATCAATTCAACTGGAATCCCTCTATAACAAGAGATGAAACCGTCATGGATGACAGAGATCAAATTGGTAGGGAAGAACGAGACTTGGAAGCTTATTACACACCCAAATGCCATCGACCTCATCAGAGTCAGATGGTATACAAAGAGAACAAAAATGTGGAAGGAAAATGAGAGAACTACATAGCAAGATTAGCGGCAAAATGTTATAAATAGAAGGGCAATATTGATTACAAAAATACACTCGCTCCAATATTTCGTATGAACAACAGATTGCCAGTAGTTACAGAGAAGAATATCATCTATTGTGAAAGAAACTCAATTTCACTTCATATAAGACCAAATCAAAAAAAGGTGATCGAGCTCAAAGATATTAAGACTGACTACCAAGTTGCAGACATCTTCAGCAAACCGCTTAAGATATACATCTTCTTCAAGTTCAAAACTCTACTTAGTACGGCATATTTAGTTTAAGATGGTGTTAAATTTTAAGACAAATTATGTAGATGTTTTTAAAAAATTTTAACTAAGCAACATTTCATGAAAGAACATGTATCATAGCAAAAGGATGTGTTTATGCATGTATGTGTCTATATTCAACTATTGTTTCTTCCAAGAATTATGTTTCTCTTAAGGGTTGTGTTTATTCAAAGAGTTGTCTTTTTTAATATTTTGTGAATACACATGTGGATATGATACATAAAGTCTTGTTTAGGTCATATTGTAAAGAATCCAAAAATTCAAGAATCAAACATCACAAAATACTTTAAACAAATCTCCTACTCTGCTCTCCTCTTCCTCGGATCCAGATTCCCTGGAGTTCGTGCAGTGAACTCCAGGGTGGAGTTCAATCCAACGCGCGAGAACGATTCATCTCGTCAATCCTGTGGCGAGATGAATCCAGGCGCTAAAAGACAAAAAATGAACAATAAAAGTGATAAAAATATTGAAAAAAAAACGGAATTCTCTCGGGCGTTGGATTACAATCCAACGTGCGAGATGGATGGAACTCCACCCTGGAGTTGTCCGTACGAACTCCGGGGGATCCAAATCCCTCTTCCTCCAACAATATTTCTATTCAGTAGTTGGAACGGGGCACAGCTGATGGAATGCAGAAATTCGAGATACAGTATCTACTGTTAGAAATAGCAATAGCTTTGGTATTCATGTGTAAAACAAGGACCCTTGGGGTCTACATATAGGAGAAGAGGAGAAGGAGAAAACACCACAGGCGGTGTGGGACTAAACCTAAAACAATAAAGAATGCTTTTACAATATATAATATTAACACGCCCTCTCAAAGTCACGGTGGATCATGAACCGAGAGTTTGCTAATAAGATAACGGAATCTTGCAGTTGTGAGAGACTTGGTGAGGAAGTCTGCAACTTGTTCTTCAGAGGTAATGAACGGTAGAGAGATGGTGTTGGCGAGGAATTTCTGACGAGTAAAGTGACAATCGATCTCAATGTGTTTTGTCCGTTCATGGAACACCGGATTGGAGGCGATTTGAATGGCGCTTCGATTGTCACAAAATAGGGGAGTGGGGCCTGTTATCTGGACACCAAGGTCGCAAAGAAGACGACGAAGCCAGACTATTTCAGCAGTGGTGGAAGCCATGGCACGATACTCAGCCTCCGTGCTGGAGCGCGCAATGGATTCCTGTTTCTTACTACGCCAGGAGATCAGAGAGTCGCCCAGAAAAACACAGAACCCAGTAGTGGAGCGACGAGTGGTGGCATCCCCCGCCCAGTCAGCATCCGAAAATGCGCGGAGGGTGAGTGGCGAAGTGGCAGAGAGAAATAACGAGCGACCGACAGAGCCGCGAAGGTAGCGGAGTATCCGGAGGACCGCGGCATAGTGAGCAGAGCGAGGAGCTTGAACAAATTGACTGACGAAGCTAACAGCGTAAGCAATGTCCGGTCGAGTCATGGTGAGATAGACCAGCATCCCGACGAGGCGCCGATAGCGGGAGGCATCGGCCAGCGGTTCCCCATCTGTAGGAAGGAGTTTCAGATTCAGCTCAATGGGGGTGTCAACAGTGCGGGTGTCAGTGAGAGCGGCCACAGAGAGAATATCGGAGATGTATTTTTGCTGAGACACCAGAATCCCGCGTTTGGAGCGGGCAATATCTAACCCAAGGAAGTAGCAAAGGGGGCCCATATCCTTCATCTCAAACTGACTGCGGAGGTGTTGCTGAAGAGCGGCAATGGTGACGTGATCATCTCCAGTGATAATCATGTCGTCAACATACAGGAGCAAGATGGCGCAGCCCTGAGCGGAGGTGCGGGTAAACAGGGCATGATCAGTCTGGCGTTCAATGAAACCAGCCTTGAGAACTGCAGTGCGGAAGCGCTCAAACCAGGCACGAGGAGCCTGTTTGAGGCCATAGATGGCCCGGCGGAGGTGGCAGACATGGCCAGGGGGTGCGGAGAGACCCGGGGGAGGTGCCATGTAGACAACTTCAGTGAGATCGCCATGAAGAAAGGCATTGGTGACATCCATCTGATGGAGGGGCCAATTGCGGGCAGCTGCGACCGCAAGTAAGGTGCGGACGGAGGTCATCCGGGCAACCGGGGCAAAGGTTTCGTCATAATCGATGCCATGTTCCTGGGAAAACCCGCGAGCAACCAAGCGGGCTTTATGACGCTCAATAGAACCGTCCGGACGAGTCTTAACTTTGAAAATCCATTTGCAGCTGATAGGAGTAACACCGGGAGGACACGGAACAAGATCCCAAGTATGAGTCCGGCTAAAGGCTTGAAGTTCAAGCGCCATGGCCTGTTGCCATTCGAGTTGGCCAACTGCCTCTTGGTATGACTGGGGCTCCCGGTGGGCGTGGAGAGCGGTGAGGAAGGCCTGAAAACCAGGGGAATAGGAGGTAGCCGCGGTGAGAGCAGAAGGGGGGTCGTAGCGAGCAGGTGGATGGCGATGGCGAGCAGGATTACGGCGAGGAGGAGCAGGATCCACGGTGGCAGGGGCGGACGGAGCGTCAGACAGAGCCGTATCAGGAGCAGGAGCAGGAGGAGGGGGTGTGGGCGGCGGAGGAGCCGATGTGGAAGGAGGGACCTCGGGCAGAGGACGAGGTGGGGAGAGGGGAGGATTGACAAGGGGAGTCCGGGGGCGAGTTGGTATAGAAGGAAGAAGCGGAAGAGAAAGCGGTGGAGCAATGGAGGGTGGGGAGGTGAGGTGTGCCGGTGGGGAAGAGAAGAACATGTCATGTTCGACGAAGGAGACATGTCGAGAGATGCGAATGCGACGAGCCACCGGATCGTAGCAACGATAGCCTTTGTGGTGGGGGCTAAGACCGAGGTGAACACAACGAGTGGAGCGAGCGGAGAGTTTGTTACGTTCAGTAGGAGGAAGGAGAACGAAGCAGGTGCACCCAAATGTGCGGAGAGATGCATACTGCGGCGGGCGGGAGTGAAGGCGTTCATAAGGAGTGACGCCAGAGAGGGTCGTGGAAGGAGTGATGTTGATGAGGTGAACAGCGGTGAGAACGGCTTCGGCCCAGAAGGAGGGAGGAGCGGAGGCAGAGATGAGGAGAGTACGAGCTGTTTCGATGATGTGGCGATGTTTGCGTTCAGCAACCCCATTTTGTTCATGGGTGTGCGGGCAAGATTGTTGGTGGAGGGTGCCATGCGAGTGGAGGATATCGCGCATGGTGGAGGAGAGAAATTCTTGAGCGCAGTCAGAGCGAAAGATCTTAATGCGACGCTCAAACTGAGTGAGAAGCATAGCGGTGAACGTGCGATACGCAGCGGGTACATCAGAACGATTGCGAAGGAGATAAACCCAAGCACAACGGGAAAAATCATCAATAAAACTAACATAATAAAGATAGCCAGAATGAGAAGCAAGTGGCGCGGGGCCCCAAATATCAGAGTGAACTAAATCAAAAGGGGCTGTCGTTTGAGAAGCACTACTTGTAAATGGTAGAGCAAGGTGCTTTGACAAACGGCAGCCGGTACAAACAGAGAGGGGGGAAGGGGAGACACGACCCAAAGCTCCAGAGCGGATAATACTTCGGAGTCGATCAGTAGACAGATGTCCTAAACGTCTGTGCCCAAGTCGGCATCAGAGACAACAGAGAGGGCCGAAGCGGAGGTTGGTGGGGGGGAACATGAAGATACTCCAGCTGATACAGGCCACCGGCCCTACGGCCCCGTCCAATCCTCTGAGCTGTCCGGGAATCCTGCACAACACAATCAGAAGAAGAGAATAAAACTGTTAGACCGAGATCACAGAGGGAGCTGACAGAAATGAGGTTCATATGTAGCCGAGGGGCATGATGGACGTTGGAGAGAGTAAGGCGTCCAAGAGGGGCAGAAGTCGGGGTGATGGAGCCAGAGCGCAGAATAGGGAGAGAGCCCCCATCAGCAGTGGTGACCTGAAGAGAAGTGGGGGAGGAGGTGCAGTTGGTGAGGGTGCGGGAGTCGGAGGTGAGGTGGCAGGAGGCCCCAGAGTCGAAATACCAAGGTGCAGGCGGAGGAAGTCGAGCAGCAACAGTACCAGAAGCAGCTGAGAGACTGTGTTCCGCAGAGGAGCTGGCAGAGGAGGCAGACGGAAATAGCGGAGACCGGAGGATCAGATCCTCTAAGCGTTGCAGAGGATCGGTAGCAGCAGCAGCAGTGGGGTGAGAGCCGGGACCACGATCGCGTCCCCGACCACGGCCGTCACGGCGATGGTCAGAAGCGCGGTGTGCATCAGACCGAGGGGGACGAATAGGGCAAGCAGACTTCATGTGCCCCACCTTCTTGCAGTAGTGACAGGTAACAGCACTGGGACGCGGAGGAACGGCAAGAGCATTATCAAGTGGGAAAGGGGGCGGGAGAGCCACGGGAGGTCGGAGACGAGTCTCCTCATCGAGCAGAGCAAGCAGGGCATCATCCAGAGTAGGAAGCGGGACCCGGTGAAGGAGCTGAGCGGCAAGAAGAGAAAACTCAGGACGCAGAGCAGCCAGAAACTGATGAAGATGGCCCTCGGAGAGGTGGCGCTGAAATTCCAATGAGCGAGGACAACCGCAGGGTAAGGGAATCAGAGAGTCCAATTCGTGCCAGTAGGCACTCATCATAGTGAAGAAGTCCTGAATGGAGCGACCGTCTTGGCGGGCAGCCTGAGAATCGCAGATAAGACGGTGACGCCGAGCTCCACCACGGGGAACGAAGCGGTCACGGAGATATTCCCACATGGCACGTGCGGAAGGAAGGCGGCCGATAGACGTGAGAAGCGGGCGAGCAACGGACTCCAGGAGGTAAGCCCGGATAGCATGATCGCGCCGGTGCCAAAGAGTGAAGGCATCGGGAGAGGCGGCGTCGACAGAAGGTGTGGCGGAACCGGTTGCGGTGGCGGGCTTGGCGGCAGGGGCAGGAGGCGCACCGATGATGTGATCCCAAAGATCACGGGAGGAGAGAGCGGCCTCAACGGTAAGGGCCCAGTCAGGCCAGTCGCTAGCGCCGGTGAGCTGGAAGGACGTGGCCTTCAGCGGAGGCGAGATCAGAGGAGCAGCCATGGAGTCGCAAAGAAGTGGTGGAAAGCGAGCGGAGCAGAGGCGGACGGGCGGGCTGGGGAAGCGGACTGGCGGACTGAGCAGAGGCGGACTGGCGGGCTGGGGGAAGCGGACTGGCGGACTGCGGAGAGGCGGACTGGCGGGCTGGGGAAGCGGACTGGCGGACTGTGGTTGCGAGCTGGAGGCGGACTGGCGGACGGCGGAGAGGCGGACTGGCGGGCTGGGGGAAGCGGACTGGCGGACTGTGGTTGCGAGCTGGGGCGGAAGCGGTGGCGGACTGGCGGACGGGCGGGCTGGGGCGGACTGGGAGGGGGGGGGCGGGTGGGGGGAGGGGGAAGCGGACTGGGGTTGCGAGCTGGCGGACTGGGGTGCGAAGGGGGTGGACTGGTGGGCTGGAGGGGGCGGACGGGCGGGCTGGAGTGGCGAGCTGAGGGGCGGACTGGCGGACTGGGGTGCGAGCGGTGGGCAGACTGGCGGACTGGCGGACGGGCGGACTGGCTGGCGAGCTGGGGGCGGACGGGCGGGCTGGGGAGGTGGCGGACTGCTGGGGAGGTGGCGGACTGAGTGGTAAGGCGAGCGGAATGAGCGGGCAGTAGGGACAGACGGGAGGACTGAGGTGCACGACGGACTGGCTGGCAGAGGCGCGAGCAAAGAGGCGAGCGCGAAAAATTAAACCCGCTCTGATACCATGTTAGAAATAGCAATAGCTTTGGTATTCATGTGTAAAACAAGGACCCTTGGGGTCTACATATAGGAGAAGGGGAGAAGGAGAAAACACCACAGGCGGTGTGGGACTAAACCTAAAACAATAAAGAATGCTTTTACAATATATAATATTAACATCTACAATGCGTGAATGCTAGGTTTTCCATTAGCGGCCCTACAATCTGACATCTAATATACATATAGAAATCTGTAATCGCTGGGATAGCGACTAGCTGATTGATTCTAGTTGATTTCAGTCCGTTCTGGCGGTTCTTAGATCTTCTGGCGATTTGGTGAATTGATAACCAGGCGGATTTAGGGCGTACAGTAACGATCGGGAAGACGTGAGATGATCGGAGAGAACGATACCTGAGTGTCAATGCCGAAGAGCGTCAACTGGGGAACATCGAGCAGGAGAAGGGTGCCTCCGGTCTTTACAAGCTCGAGCCCGATTTCTTGGTCGATTTGCATGGTGGCAGCCATGATCTTTCTGGAGGACGGTAGCTCGGATGCTTGGTCCGAAAACTCCTAGGCAAAAATGGAGAGAGAAAGGGCGAGCAAATGTTCCAAAATTTTGACACCGGCGTTAAGTATATATTGGCCTTTTGTTAAAGGGCACTTGAACTATAGAGTTTTAGCAAAATGTATCTCAAAAATTTAAAATTGTCAAAATGCACCTCCTCCCAAAATGATTTTTCGGCAATGTTCACCCTAGAGTAGTCGTGGACAAAAAACGTGGGCCCGAAAATCCCGCCCGGGCAGGGCAAAGCCCGGGCGCCGAGCTAGCCTGAGTCTAGCACTGGGCTAAGCTAGAATCTGGGGGATTTTAATCCCGCCTATGATTAGGCGGGCGCCTAATTAGGCGGGATAAAATCCCGCCTTTTGAATTTAGGCCAGCCCGGGCCCGGGCCGGCCTGAAGGGCCTAACCGGGCCCCTCTCTTGGAGGGAGCCCGTGCCCAGCCCCGCCCGGCCCGGCCCGGCTCAAATTGAGCCTGGGCCGAGCCCGATTTGACAAAAGCCCGAACTCAATCGGACTTTTTGAACACGACTACCCTAAAGTGTACATTTTGCTCATTTTTTTTTGCTTTTTGAGGGTGCAATTTGCCAAAAAAATCATTTTTTAGAGGTGCATTTTGTCAATTTTAAACTTTCAGGGTTCATTTTGTCAAAAGTCAATATTTCGAGTGTGCACTTTGCCAAAAAGTCAGCATATGTTTGTGCTGTAAATTTTTTTTGCGCCTAGACTCCATCCTCTATGCGCTAAAAGAGCTTTTTTTTACGCATTATATTACTTTTTTTTATTCCAAAAAAACATAAAATGCTAATATTTCTTATTTTTATTCTCGATTATTAACCCCAACCCGATTTTGGCTATTCGCACATCATTGTTAATCGCGACCCGAAAATATAACCGCGCCCTGTTTTTTTCTTGCCGCACCCCGATATTTTTCTTGACACACGCAAAAATATCCCCTAGAGGTGTGCGCGAGACGGCTAATAGAGTAGTGTTGGGTGATAATTTATCTCAGGTATTATACTTTTAGAGTACCCGAAAATATCCATTTTAAATTGGAAAGAGGGACACGGGCGCCGACGGAAGGAGCACACTGGAAGGAGCACCTACTTATTAACCGGAGAGAAAGACGGCACGTGGAAGATGCTGGAGACGGGAGCAGCTCGGCAAAGAGGAAGACGGGGTGCGACTCCCGTGAAATGACGGAGATGGGGTGCGAGTAAAGTTTCGGAAAAAATATTTTAAAACAAAATGAAGTGCAGATAGCCATATGAGGGGTGCGGTTAACAATCGCCTTTTCATGTACCATATTATTCGTATTCTTATTATAATTGAAAAATATGTTATTAATCATGCACTACGATCGTAAAATAGTATTACAGCCACGTTATTAATCATGCATTACGGTCGTAAAATAGTATTACAGTCGTATTTTTATTTTCCGACTTTAATGTCATTTTACGATCGTAAAACTTTACAGTCATAATTTGTTAAATTACAATTGAAATATAGGTAATATGGTACTTAAAATGAACGTAAAAATGAGAACATTAATATTTTGTGATTTTTTTAAAAAAAATTGATTTAGGCTCCGTTTGGAAAAACTTATTTTTAAAGGTCAAGCAGTTACGACCACATGAATATAAGTTTGGTTTGTGCGGTAGTAACCGCTTGACCAATGAAAATAAGTCCCCCCAAACGAAGCCTTAGTGCATAAAAAGGCCCTTGGCGCACATAAAAGAATGAGAGTAGAACGCGCCAAATTCGAACCCGTCATTTAGGGATTGTTTCCCTAGGGAGCGTTTGGGCTTGAATGAAGAGAGAGAGGGAGAAAAAAATAGTGTGATGTTATGTGTAGTTCAATGATAAGTGTAGGTCAAAATAAAACATCATAGGAAGCTGTAAACTCGTATAAGCCTTAACTTGCACATAATCGTTATCAAATTGTGCGTCCTACATATAATTATTGCCAAAAAATATCAATTTATCACCCTTAAAATCATTTTTGCAAGGCAAAACTCTTTCTAACTTCAGCTCTCCTATTTGATCGGGTTTAAGCTTGATTGCCATGAAAGGATTTGGCCCTTTGTCCGCCCTCGCCGAAGTCTCGTGTCGTCGCAGTGGTCGATCTGATGCTCGTGGAGGTAGCTTTTCGCCTAGCTCTGTGAGAGGCGCTCGAAACATCCGGAGGAAAGTCTAAGTGGAACTATCTCTCTGTTGCCCCCAGCTAGGTTTATATAGAGTAAAACCTAGGGTTTATTCGCGCAAAGCCCCCGAGCCTGTTATTCATCCGAATATACACTTACAATCTCCTCCTATATTCGTGACAAATAACGGTAACGTTTCGGGGTGCTGGAGTGTAGACAAAATAATAATCCAAACTAAGCAAAACAATCAGGACAGATCATACTAATAAATCAAAATAAAGGTTTTGCCTAAACGGCAAACCATCACACAGATGTTATCCCAAAACATAGTCTGAATAATTATTACAAAACAAAACAAAGACATGAATTAAACGTTTGATGATTCTACTCATCTAGTAGATCATCGTCATCCATGTATAAGTCTACAGCTCCTCCATAATCTCCATCGTAGCCTGCAAGGAATTTCATGAGTCAGACTCTATGAATTCATTAACATATGCAGTAACATTTAAAGTAAGTTGACTCTTACTAAATGAGCTTAGCACTTATAGCAACGGTGAAGTAACTCTGTCAGCATCTCATCCAGTCTAACTAGGACTAGTCATGTTACCTTACTCATTACTGATCACTATGTGCCTCACCAACACATGTGGGCACACATCACGTGTAACATTATCAAATGTGGAATAATGTGATGTGACCAATAATGTTTAGATTAACATTTACAATCACTTTCAATTCCCAGTTGAATAACTTTTGAATCAACTTACAATGGGAGTACGTTAGATTATCAAGTGTGGAATAACCAGCATCCAACCATCTTAGGTTTTCATCAAGAAATTATTTGGGATTTTCAGTCTGTTACTATTTAGATGCTTGAATGTTGACAGTTATAAGCTCGTACGTATCAAAACATAAACGTTGGAGGAAAGTTTCATATTTCTATGAACTTTAATGGCCGAAATAGCAAGAAGAAACCCTAATGGTTGCTAAGTGACACACGGGTGAGTATACAACAAAATAGTCTACTCCGCTTACTTGTGTGAAACCTTTAGCCACCAGGCGTGCTTTATACTTAGCTACGCTACCATCGAGATTTAATTTCTTTTTCAGAACCCACTTGCACCCTACAGTTTTAGCCCTTTTTGGCTTATCAACTAACGTCCAGGTACCGTTCTGAAGGAGAGAGTGCATCTCATCCTCAATGGCTTCTTTCCAGAGTAGGGAATCCCTTGACACTAAGTTAACAGATAAAGAAGGAATAAATTTTACGTTCTTTAAAATTAAAGACTTACCTGAGGAGAGCATTAGGGTTGCGTTTCACACCTTCAATACGTCAGCTGTTCCTCCATCTGCTACAGTCACTGATTCCTTTGCATTCTTCAGCCCTGTCAAAAGATTAGCATTGTTGCAAACGTGGCACGTTGCCCCAGAATCCAGGAACCACTCTGTGCTGGTCTGCTCGTGTCCGACCATGACAACAAAGTTGGATGGCTCAGCTTGACTAACTAGATGGGCCTGGGTGCCCTCTTGTGGTGCATTAGTTCTTTCCTTCTGCGGTAACTTGTAGTCAGATGCGCAGTGTCCCCACTTGTTGTAGTTAAAACATTTACCCTTAAATTTCTGAGAGGGTCTACTCGGTCCTGCAACCTGGAGGCTACTACGAGACGTTTTGGTCTTGTGAGGGGGAGGAGCATGCTTAGAGCTTGAAATCATGTTGTCAGCAGCCTTCTGCTTGCCAACAGCTTCCAAGGCGTGCTTCGTCCTTTTCTCGTCCTCAATGCGTATGAAACGCTTGAGGTCGTTCAGACCAACCTGCATCTTCTTGTGGTATATCTTCGTTTTGAAATTGTACCACGAGTAGGGCAACTTATACACAATTGTGCCCGCAACAAAACTATCTGGCAGACTAATAGACTCACTATGCAAGGAATCAACTAAATTTTCAAACTCTGATACCTGAGGGAGAATGGCTTTCTCCTCGTCGAAGCTGAAGGAGTGGAATTTATCCACTAGATGAGCCTTGGAGAGGTCCTCCTCCTGCTTGAAGTGCTCCTCCAGTGCTTCTTAGATCTCCTTAGCAGACTGCATCTTGATGTAGTTCTTGGCCAGGCTGGAGGAGAGGCAGTTCAGCAGGTAATCCCTGCAGAGGTCCTCGTCTTCAATCTAATGCGCCTCATGTTGACGTGCTTTGCAATCCCTAACTGGATCCAAGAACCTCGGCACACAAGAGAGAGCAGAATGGAGACGGCTACACGAGCTCAGCAACCTTGGATCGGCTCCACTGGATGGCTCTAGAACTATACAGGCGGCAGCTCTTCCTCCCAGATCTGAACGCTGGCGGCCAAAAGATGGCAGAGGCTGCGAGCGTAGAAGGCGGCTGAGCGAACTGGAGCGGATGACGGAAGCGGCCGCGCGAACCCCTTGGCGATCGTCGACTGAAAAGATGTGATCGACGATCGGGAAGAGACGATTGTCGCACGGGGAAAGACGATCGTCGACTGAAGATGCGATCATCGACCGGAAAAAGTGATCGACGATTGGGAAAAGTTGATCGTCGAACTCCTTGGCGATCGTCGAACGGGAAACGCGATCGACGACTGGGCGATCGACGACTGAGCGATCGATGATTGGGCGATCGACGACTGAAAAAACGATCAGCGAACGGGCGATCGACGACTGAGCGATCGACGATTGGGCGATCGACGACTGGAAGCCCTTGTTCCGCGACGGGGAAGATGCGACGGCGAGCCCTTGCAGGCGGCGGATCTGGCACCGGGACAAGGCGGATCGCGAAAAACCAGCGGCGGCCTCCTTTGAGAGCAGCAAAACAGAGAGAGTAGGCGGCTTCCTCCTTATCCGAGACCAGGCGGCTGCGGTGGCGTCGAGGAAGACGTGAATCGCCAAACGATCGCGACGAGGAAGACGCGACGGCTAGGGCTTCGGGGAAGACGCGAACGGCGACGACGTCCTCGATGATCGGGAACGATGGCAAACCCTAAAATCGCGAACGAGCGCCAGACGGGAGCTGTTTACAGAATGTGAGAGGCGCTCGAAACATCCGGAGGAAAGTCTAAGTGGAACTATCTCTCCGTTGCCCCCAGCTAGGTTTATATAGAGTAAACCTAGGGTTTATTCGCGCAAAGCCCCCGAGTCCGTTATTCGTCCGAATATAGACTTACAAGCTCTGCCAAAAATCCAAATTGATGTTGTACTGCATGCAATTGTCGTGCATCATTCTAGTTTCCCTTTATCAGTACGCTCGCTTCCATTCATTAAGAGAGCATAATCAGCTCATTATTTTCGCCCTTTAGTATGTATGTATATAAGTAAAACGAGAAAAATCGATCAATGAAAGATACAAAATTACGAAAATCATTTATCCCATTCGGCCTCCAGCAGCTGGTTCATGTTCTTTTGTTCTTTGCTAATGTTTGCTAATGTTCTTTTGTTCTTTGCTTATTTTGACATATATAGTTGGGAAAAGCCTAACATTTCACCAAAAAGTTCAATAATTTCCTCTGTAATTATTGGCCACTTGATCTTCAGTTGAATATATCTGCCACCATCGTTTGAATATACCAGACACCATTATTGTCCACTTGATCTTCAGTTGTGTTGCGTGTCGCTCGAGACTTTCGGTAAACCAGATTAAATTTGGCCGCCTTATCCCGTGGAGAGGTCAAACATGCAATCAGTCATAGAGTAAGTAGAGAAATAAACAGACATATTTTTAACATGGAAAACTCGTGAATAGGGTGAAACCCAAGACCAGTACGGTGTTGGTCAAACTTCACTATTTGCTTTTGTTTACAAGGCTTTGGAAAAATCAAGGGCGACAAACCGTTCATCGTTACAACTTGGGGCGAGAGAGATTGAGACTTGTTCGGAGGGTGAAAGGTCACCGCTCGCGAAGCTTAACAATGGTCTTCTCTGAGGGTGTAGAGTGCTCACGGTCGTTGTCCGGACGCTAAATGCTGGGGGTGCCACGTGGAAGGATGGCACAACGCCTTGCATGTAGGAGTGTTGGGGACTTTGGCGAATCTTCAAAGCGCTCGAAGGGAGCTGGCTCGAAGGAGGATTCCTGCAGAACTCTGACCTATAGGACCTGAAAAGGACGATGTATTAATCCAGGAACTTTGCTCAGGAAGACTGGAGTTTTGCTCACGGTGTAAGTCTTCAGCCTTGACTTGTTGAAATCCAGGAACTTTTAGACTGATCTAGAATTGTTGTCTTTGAGGATTCATGGAGTAGAAGTTGAAGAGGACACTTGATATATGTTTGATGTTATTCTTCAATCTTCTGTTAGATCAAGGGGAAAACAACTTGTTTTTCTGCACAGAGAAGGAGCAGAGTTCTTCTGTATATTGCTCGGTGTAGGATCACAAATCGGATGGTTGAGCGAGTAACGCATTGTATTTAAGGTCCAAGCACGTATCTTGTTGGAACCCTAGTTCTGATTTGGGCAAGGATCACTATTAGGATGATTAGATTGACCCAAAATGTATAGTCATGGGTCATAGGTTTATTTCCAGGTTTGCCTCAGAAGGACTCTCCAGAATTGCTGAAAAAATTCCAAGAAATGCAGTTTTGATCAGTCAGAAATTCAGTTCAACGAAAGTCGAACTCAGTTCGACGAAAGTCGAACTCAGGTCAACGGACTCAGAGTTTCATCTCTGAGCTGAGTTCGACGAAATCTGAGCTCTGGTCGATGATCGCTGAGCTCAAGCCAGATTCTCAGATCAACGAAATAGAAGCTGAGCTCGACGATCTGCGAGCTCCGGTCGACGAAATCTGTGCAGAATTCCCGGCCTATTTATTTTACAGATGGCAGATTGATTGAAACCTTAATCACATGAGTTTTTGATTCTCAGATTTAATGCCTAATATTCTTAAGGAATATAGTCGTTGAATGGCATCATTAATAATAGCTTAAATGCTAATTGTCTCCCAAGACAATTATCTTTTTCGGGAATGATTCGACTATTACAACTAAAGGAAATTCAAATGTTCCATAAAAAGAATCAAGATCAGACAACGAATATAGATTGGCTCACACAGAGAATACACCAGAGAGAGAACACAGAAACAAATTTATCTCTGAAGTTCTTCTTCAAAGTGAATCAGTGAATCAGTGAAGAAAAAACAGCTCATATACAAAGTTCTTCATCATCTGCTCTAGGCTTCAAAGAGACAACTCATCAACATTAGTCCAAGAAGCTGCTGAAGATCTTCTTCAATCTGAAGGTCTACAGTCTGTGCAAAGCTCTCATTCTTCCTAAACCTTTCTTCATCTCATGGGGAGCTTTGACAACAACATCCAATAAGTCTTCTCAATTATTTGAGAAAGAGAAGACAACATCATTTTCTTTTCCTACTTAAAAATGGTTTTTAACTCCCTTCAAAAATTATCATCTGGTTGTCAAGTCTCCTTATCAAAAGACTTGGATTGATTTTTGGACACCTGATCAAAAACTCAAAGGGTTGTGAGATCTACCTTGAAATAGATCTTGTGGTGACAGGGTGTAACGCCCCGAAACTCAAAAGTGTGACGGGTGACGAATCTGTACCAAATTTGGAATTTGGCAGGGGTACACGGCCTGGGACACGGGCATGTCCCAAGGCGTGTCGGTGTAGTTCAAAGATCTGCCAAAACGATCAGACAGAAATCTGGGTTCGACGATCATCGAGCAGCGGTCGACGATCTGGTCAAAATGCTGTGTTCGACGATCGGGCCAGTTTTCTGGGTTCGACGATCGGGCCAGCTATCTGTGTTTGACGATCGGGCCAGCTATTTGTGTTCGATGATCGTGCCAGCTTTCTGGGTTCGACGATCGGCCAGCGTGTTCGTCGACCAGGCAGCTTTCTGGGTTCGACGATCGGGCCGTGGGTTCGACGATCGGGCCGCGCGTTCGACGATTTGGCCAGAGTTTTGCGTTCGACGATCGAGCTATAGATCTTCGTTCGACGATCTGGCAGCGGTCTATGATCTTGGTTCGACGATCGTCGAGCGCGGGGCTGATTCTGGCATGTCTGACTCGGTCGACGCGGAGTGTTGACGCTGGGGTTTTGGCTGGAGTTGACTAAATATCCTGACACAATTTAATTGGCCGCGGACGTGTCTTGCTCCGGATTGGTGAGCCATGTGGTGTTTAACCTTATTTGTCCAGGTCAGACCTGAATCGTGTCCGTGCATCCCTTTTTGTGGGATCCGACGGCTGTGGTTAATCCCGAAGAGATTATACCCGAGAGAAGGGTTTCAGAACCCTTATTTTTCCTGCCGTGTTCTCTGTCTAAATCCTTGAGAGAGGGGAGAGCAAAGGAGGAAGAAGAAGCTTAGATCCAGTCTTTGGAGGAGTTTTAGAGCTCCAAATCGCGAGCCGACTTCGGATCTATGAAGGCAAGGAGATTGCGGTGCTTTTCATCCGCATACTTTTCCATGGCGCCAAGGAAGAACGCTAGGGTAACGTTTCTCTACTTGAGCATGTGAAGCTCTACTTCTTTTGCATAGGAAGCCCGCTCTCGCGAGTTTGCGGTGAGTTGGAGGCGTTCCTTCGGGTAGATATGTGAAGTCCTCGTTGTGTAGAGTCCGCAAGCGAGAACGGATATAAGCATGATGTGTGAAGCGTATCCGGACATGTTGGTCTGGATCGGTGATGTTGCATTGCATAAATGCCGGAGAAGACTTCGTGCGAATTTTTGTTTTTCGGGTTTTCTACGTAGTATATTGCAACAGGGAGCCTTGGGGATTAACCCTAAGGTGCACCCGGAAAACTGGGCGGATGTGTGATCTTGCCAACTTGATGGCCTGGGAGCCAGCTTGAACATAACCGGGTTATGTGATTTTGTGATGGAAACGGGACTCGGGAGAAGTTTGACCTGCGCATATGTTTTAAATTAACGTTGCGATGTGAGCACGGGTTAGATGGAACCGTACTCGTTCTATGTCGTTCGGATTAGAGCCGTTGGCATAGATGAGGGTCTTCGGCGGTCTATGGTTTAAATTACCGTGACCCATGTCGGGAAGACAAATTGCTCATTGTTGGGCCGTCCTGGGGATGGTGGTGAGTCTGCGGGCTTTAACCGCGCTCACCGAGAATGTGCCCTGAGTGCACGGGGTGTGTGGCCGTGCAAGCCTATGCCTGTGATGAAATGTATATTTATACACTGCTTGGTTATGCTAATAAGTGCAGGGAAGGAGCATCGCCGCGCCAAATTGGGGGCGGGATCGTTATAATTTGGTCAGCATTGCTGACCGTTGCTTTTGTTTGCCACCGTACGGTGGTTTGTTGCTTGCAGCTGCTGCTGGACCAAGCGGTCAATAGCGGGCTAAAGCCCAAATTGCAAAGCCGGCCCTCGAAGGCCTAATTGGAGTGTTTACTTGCTTTTGTTCATTATGACCGGCCTGCGTGTCGTGGTATGGAAAACATATAATAAGAGTAAACCATTTGTAAGGCCTTAAGGCCAGTACTTGTGTATGTACTTCATTCCTATTTGGCTTGTTAGTGGACATTCATGCTTATTGCTGGGTTCTTTTAATTGCAACTTATAAAACTGCTCCCGCTAGAATGTTCTGTGTAGGACGTTGGATTGGTTGGATGGTTTCCATTGAGTAACCACCAGGTCTGTCTGTGGTATATGGCGTCGGGCCCCGGCCGGACCTACTGTTATATGCTATGTGACGGATAGGGGGTGTTACAATTTGGTATTAGACTACTGGTTTCGGTCAGGCTTAAACTAAATTTGTGGTCGAATTCTTTTTAAGGGGTGGTGAGCACATGTGTGTGCGTCATCGTTATAACAGTAAAAGAACCCATGAATGTCCAATTAGGAATGAAAATACACGTGTTTGGAGAACATGCGTGTTCATATAATTGTTGTTTGCAATTTTGTTTGGTCGCTTAACGGTGTTTTGGACCACTATAGGTGACCAGAAGCGGTGCTGGGTCGTCGGAACGTCGAGTTTCTGAGGCTAGCAGTGCACCAAATGATGCTCCTGCAACACCTCCATCGGCTGAGACCATACGATTGGTTGCCGAAGTAGTGTTTGCCATGATCAATGCGCAACCTGCAAGGCAAATGCAGCAGCCCACTCCTGCGATGGAGCAGACACCTCTTCCAGAGGTAGAGCCGAGGAGAGTGGAGCAGGTAGTAGTGGAGCCGTTGGTGCCAAGGAGGGCAACCGAGAGACAGCTCAAACATGTCATGAGCTTTAATCCTCCGGTATTCTCGGGGTTGGGAACACCATCTCAAGCTGAAGACTGGATCTCCAGGGTGAAGAGAGTCTTGACAGCAACAAAGATGGAAGAATGGCAAATGACCACCATTGCTACGTTCCTTCTGGACGGTGAAGCGAGATTGTGGTGGGGAGGATTGGAGCTGCATCTATTAAGAGGTAGGCAACTTATAGATGTCTCGATGGAGGAGTTCTCGAGACTGTTCTTTGGCTATGTACCTCCCTTTGACGCAAAAGATAGCGTTGGAGAATGAGTTCCTGAAGTTGGTTCAAGGAGACAGTAGCGTGGATGAATATCTCCACGAGTTTACTCGATTGAGTCGATATGCTAGCTCCACCATCACGGATAAGGAGCGCAAGACTAATCGATTCTACAAAGGGTTGAGAGATGATTTGAAGCTACTACTCTTAGGGCCGATGACGCAGGGTTTCTTGACCTTGGTCAACACGGCCCTGTCCTTGGAGAAGGACATGAAGAATGTTCAAGCGAAGAAGAGAATTGGTGATAAGAAGTCTGGGTTCAAAGTGCCGACTACTTCAAAGTTCGGCTATCAAAAATTCTTTAAGAAGGCTAGGACTTCGGGTCCAGCTCCTTCTAGTGCGTTTGGGGCGACTACGGGTCGGACCTCGGGTGCATGTTTTACTTGTGGGAAGCCGGGGCACTTTGCCCATGACTGTTGGAGCGGACGTCCCAAGTCCGAGAGAAAGCCGGGAGCAACTTATGAAGAGAAGGGCAAGGTGGTGGAATCAACCGTGTCCCATTATGCTCCGGCCCAACCGAGGGTGTATAATCTTGGCCAACAGGAGGCCATCAAACAAGCGGATGTGGTGACAGGTAAAATTTAAATTTATAGCAAGTTAATTTCTTTAAATATTTGCTATGCACATGTTATGTAACACCCCCTATCCGTCGTATAGCATATAGCAGTAGGTCCAGCCGGGGCCCGACGCCATATATCACAGACAGACTGGGTGGTTACTCAATTGAAACCATCCAACTAATCATAACGTCCTACACAGAGCATTCTAGCGGAAGCAATTTATAAGTTGCAATAAAAAGAACCCAGCACCAAGCATGAATGTCCACTAAAACACCAAATAGGAATGTAGTACATACACAAGTACATGCCTTAATACCTTACAAAATGGTTTACTCAATATTATATATTTTCCATACCACGGCACGCAGGCCGGTCATACATGAATAAAAGCAAGTAAACACTTCAATTAGGCCTTCAAGGGTCGGCTTCGCAATTTGGGCTTTAGCCCGCTATTGACCGCTTGGTCCAACAGCACCTGCAAGCAACAAACCACCGCACGGTGGCAAACAAAAGCAATGGTCAGCAATGCTGACCAAATTATAACGATCCCGCCCCCAACTTGGGGCGGCGATGCTCCTTCCCTGCATTTTATTAGTATAAACAGGCATTATAGTAATGTCACAACATCACAGGCGTAGGCTCGCACGACCACACACCCCATGCACTCAGGGCACATTCTCGGTGAACTGGCCAATGTCACGTCAATTTAGGCCATAGACATTCCGGACTCACCACCACCACTTCGATGGCCAAACATATGAGCATTTTGTCTTCTTGGCATGGGTCACGTCAATTTAAGCCATAGACCGCCGAAGACCCTCATCTATGCCAACGACTCTAACCGAACGACATAGAACGGGTACGGTTCCATCTAACTCGTGCTCACACCACAACGACAATTTAAGCCATATGTGCGGGTCAAACTTCTCCCGAGTCCCGTTTCCATCACACTTCACATAACCCGGTTATGTTCAAGTTGGCTCCCAGGCCACCAAGTTGGCAAGAACACGCATCCGCCCAGTTTTCCGGGTGTACCTTAGGGTTAATCCCCAAGGCTCCCTGTTGCAATCTACCACGTAGAAAACCCGAAAAACAAACAATCGCACGGAGTCTTCTCCGGCATTTATGCAATGCAACATCACCGATCCAGACCAACATGTCCGGGTAGGCTTCACACATCATGCCTATGTCCGTTGTCGAATGCGGACTCTAAAAAACGGGGACTTTACATATCTACCCGAAGGAACGCCTCCAACTCACCGCAACTCGCGAGAGCGGGCTTCCTATGCAAAAGAAGGAGAGCTTCACATGCTCAAGAAGAGAATCATTACCCTAGCATTCTTCCTTGGCTCCATGGAAACGTACGCGGATGAAAAGCACCGCAATCTTCTTGCCTTCGTAGATCCGAAGTCGGCTCGTGATTTGGAGCTCTAAAAATCCTCCAAAGACTGGATCTAGACTTGTTCTTCCTCCTTTGCTCTCCCCTCTCTCTAGGATTTTAGACAGAGAACATACAAAAAATAATAAGGGTTTTGAAACTCTTCTCTCGGTATAACTCTTTCGGGAATAAGCACGACCGTCAGATCCCACTAAAAGGGATGCACGGGCACGATCTAGGTCTGACCTGGACGAATGGGGCTAAACACCGCATGGTACACCTACAGGAGCAAGATACGTCCGCATCAATGTCGGAACAATTAGTCAACTCCCGCCAATCCCGTGTGTCGCCATTTACACGCCATAAAACAGCCCCAAGCTCGA
This sequence comes from Platanthera guangdongensis, assembly GCA_039583875.1. Lineage (NCBI taxonomy): Eukaryota > Viridiplantae > Streptophyta > Magnoliopsida > Asparagales > Orchidaceae > Platanthera > Platanthera guangdongensis. Next base: position 42,948,428 of record CM077152.1, read on the forward strand.
CGATCGTCGAACCAAGATCATCGACCGCTGCCAGAATCGTCGAACGGAGCTTCTCTGGCCAAATCGTCGAACGCAAACTCTGGCCAAATCGTCGAACGCGCCAAAATCATCGAACCCAGAAAATTGCCTGTTTGACGAACACGCGGCCCGATCATCGACCGCAGCATTTTGACCAGATCGTCGAGCGCTGCTCGACGATGGTCGAACCCAGAATGTTGACCCGATCGTCGAACGCAGAAAGTTGGCCCGATCGTCGAACGCAAAAAGTTGGCCCGATCGTCGAACGCATATTTCTGCCTTAACATTTAGCCAGTTCTTTGAACTAGCCCGACACGCCCTGGGACACGCCCGTGACCCAGGTCGTGTACTAACTGCCAAATTCGAAATTTGGCCCGGAACGCCTCCCGTCGCTCTTTTGAGTTTCGGGGCGTTACAACTCTCCCCATCTTAAAAGAATTTCGTCCACGAAATTACATAAAGGAAAGATATGTACAAAACAAAAATTTCTACCTGAGCGGAACAACTCCGGATACTCGTCAAGCATAGTCTGCTCTCACTCCCAAGAGAACTCCTCTCGACCGCAATTGTCCCATCGGACCTTGACCATCCTGATCTCTTTATTGCATAGCCGCTTGACTTCCGAGTCTTCAATCCGCACGGGCTTGACCTTTGTCGTCAACCCACTATCAATCGCCACTTGATCGACCGCGATCACTTGTGTAGGCTCTTGCACCGCCTTCCGTAGCACCGATATATGGAATACATCATGTAAACCACTAAGCTCCACTAAAAGCTTCAACCGATAGGCTGCTTAACCAACCCGCTCCAGAACCTCAAATGGCCCAAGGTAACTCGGGCTTAGCTTTTTCAATCGCCGCACTCGCGAGACACCCTTGAACGGCTTGATCTTTAAGTACACCCAGTCGCCCACAACGAACTCCACGTTCCTGTGCTTGGCATTATAGTACTTTACTTGCCGGTCCTGAGTGATAAGCAACCTCTCTCGAATGGTATGAACCAAAGACATAGCATCCTCCACCTCTTGGCGCTTGTACAACTTTGACTCACCCGTTTCTAACAAAGACAACGACGTGCGACATTTTCTACCATATAGGGCCTCGAAGGGCGCCATTTGAATACTCGCCTGGTAGCTATTGTTGTACGCAAATTCCACCAAATAAAGATGGTCTTCCCATTACTTTCCAAAGTCCAAGACACACATGCGGAGCATGTCTTCCATAGTTCTATTGACCCTCTCGGTCTGCCCATCCGTTTGCGGATGGAAGGCTATGCTGAATTTTAACTTTGTTCCCAGCATTTGCTGTACTAGCCTCCAATCATTGGACGTGAACCGCCCATCTCGATCACTCACGATGCTGCGGGGCACACCGTGAAGCCGCACTATATTATCCACATATAGTTTTGCCAACTTCTCCACCGGATCATCCTTCCTATGCGGGATGAAATGCGACACCTTCGTTAGCCGATCTACGACCAACTAGATGACGTCGTTCCCCTTTTGCGACCTTGGCAAACCGTGCACAAAGTCCATAGTGATGTCGTCGAATTTTCACTCCGGAATAGGCAAGGACTTCAGAAATCCTCCCGGCTTTTGGCATTCCGCCTTCACCAAGGCGCAAGTTTGGCACTTCGCCACGTAGAGCGCCACATCCTTATTCAAACCCGGCCACCAAAACAGTTTCTTGACATCCCGGTACATCTTTATGCTCCCCAGGTGAATCGAGTACTTGGTATGATGTGCCTCGTATAACAATTCCACCCGCAAATTGCCCACACTTGGGACGCACAGACGACCGTCTTTCCAAAGTAATCCGTCCTCCACAACGAATTGGGAATTTGACCCATCCAGAGCCTCTACCATGAACTGCTTCATATGGTCATCCAAATCCAAAGCCTGCCGAATCCGATCAGCTAGGTCATATTGAACTTCAGTCCAATTCAAAAGTGCTTCAGCACTTGACTGCTTATCTACACAAACAATCTCCAACGCCTCCAACTCCCGAACCAGCCGCTCGTCATGGATCGACAGCCAATTGGCTTGAGCTGGGGCCCGACGACTCAACGCGTCCGCAACCGCATTACCTTTACCAGACACGTAGTGGATCTTGAATGTATAGTCCCCCAGGAACTCCATCCATCTACGCTGCCGCATATTCAGATCTTTCTGATCAATCAAATACTTCATGCTCTTGTGATCGGTGTAGATATCAATCTTCACACCATACAAATAATGTCTCCACAGCTTCAAGGCAAAAATCTCGGCCGCTAACTCCAAGTCATGGACCGGATAATTCCTCTCGTGCACTTTTAGCTATCTCGAGCCATAAGCTATCACACTTCCGTGTTGTAGTAGCACGCAACCCAAACTGCTGCCCGAAGCATCGCTATAAATCTCATAACCATCGGTCCCACTCGACGAACTCAGCACAAGCGTCGTGGTCAACCGACATTTCAACTCCTCAAAAGCTCGCGCGCACTCCGGCATCCAAACGAACTTCTGCTCCTTCCTCGTCAAAGTAGTGAGAGGTAACTCTATCCGCGAGAAGTTCTCTACGAAGCGCCTATAATAGCCGGCAAGCCCCAGAAAGCTCCGGACTTCCGCTACCGTAGAAAGCTCGGGCCACTCCCGTATCGCAACAATCTTCACCGGATCCACTGCAATACCTTCCCCACTCACTATATGACCGAGGAACGCCACTGAGGACAACCAAAACTCGCACTTCGAGAACTTGGCGTACAATCGATTCCTCCTTAGCGTCTCCAAAACCAAATGAAGATGCTTGAAGTGATCTTCCTCACTCTGCGAGTACACCAAAATATCGTCGATGAAGACGATCACAAAATGGTCCAAGTACTCCCTGAAGGTCCTGTTCATCAAATCCATGAACACTGACGGCGCATTTGTCAGCCCAAACAGCATGACTGTAAACTCGTAATGCCCGTATCTTGTATTGAACGCTGTCTTCGGGATATCACTCACCCTTATTCGCACCTGATAGTACCCGGACTTGAGATCCAACTTCGAGTACACCGTCGACCCGACCAACTGATCAAAAAGATCTTCGATCCGGGCAATCGGGTACTTGTTCTTTTCCGTCAACTTGTTGAGCTCCCAATAATCAATACATAGTCTCAAGCTTCCGTCCTTCTTCTTAACAAAGAAGACCGGCGCGCTCCAAGGCGAAGAACTTGGGCGCACATACCCTTGCTCCAACAACTCTTGTAGTTGAACCTTCAGCTCCGCCATTTCCTTAGGCGCTAGATGTAACACCCCTATCCGTCGCATAGCATATAACAGTAGGTCCGGCCGGGGCCCGACGCCATATACCACAGATAGGTCGGGTGGTTACTCAATGGAAACCATCCAACCAATCATAACGTCCTACTCAAAGCATTCTAGCGGAAGCAGTTTATAAGTTGCAATTAAAGAACCCAGCACAAAGAGCACGAATGTCCACTAATACACCAAAGAGGAATGTAGTACATACACAAGTACTGGCCTTAAGGCCTTACAGATGGTTTACTTCAAATTACATGTTTTACAAATCACGACACGCAGGCCGGTCATACATGAACAAAAGCAAGTAAACACTTCAATTAGGCCTTCAAGGGCCGGCTTCGCAATTTGGGCTTTAGCTCGCTATTGACTGCTTGGTCCAGCAGCACATGCAAGCAACAAACCACCGCACGGTGGCAAACAAAAGCAACGGTCAGCAATGCTGACCAAATTATAACGATCTTGCCCCCAACTCGGGGCGGCGATGCTCCTTCCCTGCATTTATTAGCATAACAAGCAGTGTAGAAAATATACATTTCATCACAGGCGTAGGCTCGCACGGCCACACACCCCGTGCTCTTAGGGCACATTCTCGGTGATCACAGTCTAAGTCTGCCGACTCATCACCATCCCTTTGGACGACCAAACAATGAGCAATTTGTCTTCACGGCATGGGTCACGATAATTAAAACCATAGACCGCCGAAGATCCTCATCTATGCCAACGACAAGTGTCACGTAACCTTAGGTCTCTTTAACCGAACGACATAGAACGGGTACGGTTCCATCTAACTCGTGCTCACATCGCAGCGGAAATTTAAACCATATACGCAGGTCAAACTTCTCCCGAGTCCCGTTTCCATCACAAAATCACATAACTCGGTTATGTTCAAGTTGGCTCTCAGGCCTCCAAGTTGGCAAGATCACACATCCGCCCAGTTTTCCGGGTGCACCTTTGGGTTAATCCCCAAGGCTCCCTGTTGCAATCTACCACGTAGAAAACCCGAAAAACAAACAATCGCACTGAGTCTTATCCGGCATTTATGCAATGCAACATCACCGATCCGGACCAACATGTCCGGGTAGGCTTCACACATCATGCTTATGTCCGTTCTCGAATACAGACTCTAAACAACGGGGACTTTACATATCTACCCAAAGGAACGCCTCCAACTCACCGCAAACTCGCGAGAGCGGGCTTACTATGCAAAGAAGGAGAGCTTCACAAGCTCAAGAAGAGAATCGTTACCCTAGCGTTCTTCCTCGGCGCCATGGAAATGTAAGCAGATGAAAAGCACCGCACTCTCTTTTCCTCCGTAGATCCGAAGTCGGCTCGCGATTTGGAGCTTCGAAGCTCCTCCAATGGCCGGATCTAAGCTTCTTCTTCCTCCTTTGCTCTCCTCTCTCTCTTGACTTAAAAAGAGAACCACTCAAAAGAAATGAGGGTTTCAAGGGTCAAATCCCGTGTATATCCCATCAGGAACAACCCCCAGCCGTTGGATCCCACATTAAAGAAACGAACAGCCACGATCCAGATCTAAAATGCTAAAACTGGGCCGAACACGACCTGTGAAACGCCCGTGTCCAGGGCCGTGTCCCCCATTCGCCGTCAAAATCGACGCGCCTGGAATAACACACCGGCATCCGACACGCCCGTGTTCGACCTGACACGCCCGTGTTCCAACTGACACGGCCATGTGGTCGGCCGTGTGCCTCCATCGACACAGCCCCGAAAACAACCCGAGACTCACACGGGTATTGGACATGCCCGTGTCCTAACCCGTGTCTAACTCGAACACGCCTGGGCTCCAGGCCGTATTCACTGTCTCGACACTACGTCGAGCGAAGTTCGTCGACTGCCTGGCACGGCCTTGGAAACGCCCGTGTCCTAGGCCGTGTGCCTTATCTCGACACATCGTCGAGCGAAATTCGCCGACTCCCCGGGCCGATCGTCGACACGGGCTCGACATACCCTAAGACACCCCCGTGTCGCAGGCCGTGTTCTCTGCTCAACGATCATCGACTCCAAAATCGTCGACCTCTCGACCAAATCATCGACTGGAGCCTGACACGCCCTGGAACACGCCCGTGTCCCAGGCCGTGTGCCCCCTGCCAGAATCCAATTTTGGTCAAAAACGCCTCCCATCGCTCTTTTGAGTTTCGGGGCGTTACAACTCTCCCCCTCTTAAAAGAATTTCGTCCTCGAAATTTCATAAAGGAAAGAAATATAAGACTAAAATTGTACCTAAGGGGATCAACTCCGGGTAATCGTCAAGCATAGTCTGCTCTCGCTCCCAAGAGAGCTCCTTTCGACCGCAATTGTCTCATCGGACCTTAACCATCCTGACCTCTTTATTGCGTAACTGCTTGACTTCTGAATCTTCAATACGTACGGGCTTGACCTTTGTCGTCAACCCACTATCAATCGGCACTTGATCGACCGCGATCACTTGCGTAGGCTCTTGCATCGCCTTCCGTAGCACCGAAATATCAAATACATCATGTAGGCCACTAAACTCCACCGAAAGCTTCAACTGATAGGCTGCTTCACCAACCTGCTCCAGAACCTCAAACGTCCCAAGGTACCTCAGGCTTAGCTTTTTCAATCGCCGCACCTGCGAGACACCCTTGAACGGCTTGATCTTTAAGTACACCCAGTTGCCCACATCGAACTCCACGTTCCTGTGCTTGGCATTATAGTACTTCTCTTGCCGGTCCTGAGCGATAAGCAACCTCTCCCGAATGGTTCGCACCAACGAAGTAGCATCCTCCACTTCTAATCACTTATACAACTTTGACTCGCCCGTTTCTAACCAAGACAATGACGTGCGACATCTTCTACCATATAGGGCCTCAAAGGGCGCCATTTGAATACTCGTCTGGTAGCTATTGTTGTACGCAAACTCCACCAAATAAAGATGGTCTTCCCATTGCTTTCTAAAGTCCAAGACACACATACGGAGCATGTCTTCCATAGTTCTATTGACCCTCTCGGTCTGCCCACCCGTTTGCGGATGGAAGGTTGTGCTGAATTTTAATTTTGTTCCCAACATTTGTTGCACTAGCCTCCAATCATTGGACGTGAACCGCCCATCTCGGTCACTCACGATGCTGTGGGGCACACCGTGAAGCCGTACTATATTGTCCACATATAGTTTTACCAACTTCTCCACCGGATCATCCTTCCTATGCGGAATGAAATGCGACACCTTCGTTAGCCGATCTACGACCACCCAAATGCGTCATTCCCCTTTTGCGACCTTGGCAAACCGTGCACAAAGTCCATAGAGATGTCGTCGAATTTCCACTCCGGAATAGGCAAGGACTTCAGAAATCCTCCCGGTTTTTTGCACTTCGCCTTCACCAAGGCGCAACTTTGGCACTTCGCCACATAGAGTGCAACACCTTTCTTCAAACCCGGCCACCAAAACAGTTTCTTAACATCGCGGTACATCTTCGTACTCCCTGGGTGAACCGAGTACTTAGTATGGTGTGCCTCGTACACACTTAGGACGCACAGACGACCGTCTTTCCAAAGTAATTCGTCCTCCACAACGAATTGGGAATTTAACCCATCCAGAGCCTCTACCACGAACTGCTTCATGTGGTCATCCAAATCCAAAGCCTATCGAATCCGATCAGCCAGGTCATATTGGACTTCAGTCCAATTCAGTACTGCTTTAGCACTTGATTGCTTATTTACACAAACAATATCCAACGCCTCCAACTCCCGAACCAACCGCTCTCATGGATTGACAGCCAATTGGCTTGAGCTGGGGCCCGACGACTCAACGCGTCCGCAACCGCATTACCTTTACCAGGCACGTAGTGGATCTTGAAAGTATAGTCCCCCAGGTACTCCATCCATCTACGCTGCCGCATAATCAGATCTTTCTGATCAATCAGATACTTCAGGCTCTTGTGATCAGTGTAGATATCAATCTTCACACCGTACAAATAGTGCCTCCACAGCTTTAAGGTAAAAATCATGTCCGCTTACTCCAAGTCATGGACCGGATAATTCCTCTCGTGCACTTTTAGCTGTCTCGAGCCATAAGCTATCACACTTTCGTGTTACAGTAGCACGCAACCCAAACTGCTGCCCGAAGCATCGCTATAAATCTCATAACCTTCGGTCCCACTCGGCGAACTCAGCACAGGCGTCGTGGTCAACCGACATTTCAGCTCCTCAAAAGCTTGCGAGCACTCCGGCGTCCAAACAAACTTCTGCTCCTTCCTCGGCAAAGTAGTGAGAGGTAACGCTATCCGCGAGAAGTTCTCTACGAAGCGCCTATAATAGCCGGCAAGCCTCAAAAAGCTCCAGACTTCCGCTACCGTAGAAAGTTAAGGCCACTCACGTATCGCAACAATCTTCACTGGATCCACTGCAATACCTTCTCCACTTACTATATGACCGAGGAACACCACTGAGGATAACCAAAACTCGCACTTCGAGAACTTGACATACAATTGATTCCTCCTTAGCGTCTCCAAAATCAAATGAAGATGCTTGAAGTGATCTTCCGCACTCTGCGAGTACACCAAAATATCATCGATGAAGACGATCACAAAATGGTCCAAGTACTCCCTGAAGGTCTTGTTCATCAGATCCATGAACACTGACGGCGCATTAGTCAGCCCAAACGACATGACCGTAAACTCGTAATGCCCGTATCTCGTACTGAACGCTGTCTTCGGGATATCACTCTCCCTTATTCGCAGCTGATAGTACCCGAACTTGAGATCCAACTTTGAGTACACCGTCGACCCGACCAACTGATCAAAAAGGTCATCGATCCGGGGAATCGGGTACTTGTTCTTTTCCGTCAACTTGTTGAGCTCCCGATAATCAATACAGAGTCTCAAGCTCCCGTCTTTCTTCTAAACAAAGAGGACCAGTGCGCTCTGAGGCGAAGAACTTGGATGCACATACCCTTGCTCCAACAACTTTTGAAGTTGCACCTTCAGCTCCGCCAATTCCTTAGGCACTAGCCGATACGGAGAGCGTGACACAGTCTTTGCACCGGGTATGAGCTCTATCGTAAAATCTATCTCCCGTTGAGGCGGGGCTCCAGGAAGATCGCTAGGGAACATATCAGGGTACTCTGATACCACTGAAATACTGTCCAACGCGGGCTTAGGCTTTGCAACCTCCACTAGTGTAAAGAACAGTTCTACACCGGCATGAACCGCCTTCACCACCTGAAGAGCAGACATCAACGTCTTGCTCGACCCCCTTCAAGCCCGTAAAAATCGTCTCACGACTTGCTCCCAACTTGACTTCCTTCCGACTGCAATCAATATAGGCTCGTTGCTCCGAGATCCAGTCCATGCCAATTATTACGTCGAACTCCTCCAGCGGTGGTAGTGACATTAGCAAATGGAACTCCTGACTCCCAATCCAAACCTAAGCGCAACAAATTCTACCCACGCACAATGAGCACCATTGGACCATAACGCATCCAATTTGTCTCTTACCATCGAAGGAGGTACTCCGACGCACAATATAATTCCTAATAAAGGAATGCGAAGCTCCCTAAACGAACGGTGCTCTCGCCAGATAAAGTAAAGTCAGAACAAAGCTTAGCACAAGTAGTTCTAAGCTAACATGCACAAGGGCGACAAGTATTTAAGGCAAAACTATCTTTAAACCATACCTGTGCTCACGACGGCGTGCTTCCTCCAGGGCTTTAGGCACTCACGGGCATAATGCCCCGGCTCCCCACAGTTGAAACATGTGCCCGGGGTTTGGCTTGTAGTTGCCCCCGAAGCACCGAAAGGAGGGACTAGACCCAAAGTCCTAGCCTTCTTATACCATCTTCGATATACAGACTTTGAGGTGTTCGACACTTTGAACGCCGTTTATTTTGCACTAAAGTCCTCAACTGCTCCTGACTGTGGAAACCACCCGTCACCTCACATCTTCCCAAAACCCCGAGGTGATGGTAAGGGGGGACGGGGGTACATGAACACAAAGGATCGCCTGCTGCAGGCGATGTGGGACTAACCCCAACCACAGGACCGCGGGGATATTCCACCACACAAGGGGGCCCATCGGGGTCAACACCCAGACCTGGAACGCGATGGGGAAAACCCAAACATACGGTCCCACACACACGTGTCCTGCTGGCTAATATAATATCAACACACCCCCGCAGCAGGACAACCTGGCTTTGATACCATGTGAAAACCACCCATCACCACACATCTTCCCAAAACCCCGAGGTGATGGTAAGGGGGGACGGGGGTACATGAACACAAAGGATCGCCTGCTGCAGGCGATGTGGGACTAACCCCAACCACAAGACCGCGGGGATATTCCATCACACAAGGGGGCCCACCGGGGTCAACACCCAGACCTGGAACGCGATGGGGAAAGCCCAAACATGCGGTCCCACACACACGTGTCCTGCTGGCTAATATAATATCAACACACCCCCGCAGCATGACAACCTCCTCTGGTATCAGAGGACTCGATCTATTCCTCCTGATTGTGTGCGCTCTCTCTGCTTTCGCGGCTTGATTCCCCGTCTGTCCGCGTGACCTGTCCGCGCGGCTTGCTCCTTCTTTTTCGCGACCTGTTTTCGTGATCTCCTCTATTCGCAGCGCTCTACTTCTTGTTGCCTTCTACCCGCTCCTGCTTGCTAGTCGCCCCGGCCTCATCTTTAGCCGTGCGACTTGTTCTCCTCTGTTCGCCCGACTTTTTCAAGCCGTGCGACTTCTTTCCCTTTGCTTTGCTCTGCTTCTTGGTAGAGGCCTTCCTAGCCGCACGACCTGTTTTCTGTTCGCCCAGCTTGGTGCTCTTTTCTCTTCTTCGCTTAACCGTTCGACTTCTTTCTCTTCTCGCAGCTTGTTCTTATCGTCGCGGTTTGCTCCTCTCTTGCTTCCATGGCTTTCCCCTCCTCCAGCCTGTCCACCTCGGTGGTCACCTCTTCTGGTAGTGCTCACGTTATTACTCGTGGAAGATGGCTAATCGACTCTGGTGCAACAAATCATATGACAGGCAATCCTCAATGTTTCTCTCTTCTTGAAACACATGCTCAGTTGCCCCCGGTCATTGTTGCGGATGGATCTCCCTCACCGGTCCATGGGACGGGCATGGTTCAAGTCACTCCATCTCTCTGCCTGGCTGATACCCTCTATGTGCCCAAGTTTCCGTGCAATTTATTATCGGTTACTTCTTTATGCAAGCAACTACGGTGTTCTGTCATATTCACCCCTACCTCTTGCGCTTTTCAGGATCCGGACTCCCAACGGACGATTGCTACCGGGACTGAGAGTGGTGGCCTCTACTTCCTCGACAACGTTTCTGCTCTATCCGCTTTCTCCTCCTCCTCTACAGATCTTCTCCAATGGCATCTTCGCCTTGGACATGCTCCTCCCAGAATTCTACGCCAGCTCCTGCCGCACCTCCCTCCTCATCATCCTCCTCTAAACTGTGATGCATGTCAACTTGGCAAACATCACCGCTCATCCTTCCCACCAACACAAAGTCGGGGCTCTTCCCGTCCGTTCGACCTCGTTCACTCTGACATATGGGGTCCCGCTCCTAACCTCACCATCGGTCGGGGTAGTTCATATTTTGTCACCTTCATTGATGATTTCTCTTGGTGTACGTGGGTGTATCTTCTCAAGGATCGCTCCGAGCTATTCTCTGTTTGGACCTCATTTTATTCTATGGTTAAGACTCATTTTGATACGTCTATTAAAATCCTTCGTTCTGACAATACTAAGGAGTATCTTAGCCAAGACTTCTCCTCTTTTTGTATTCACCATGGTGTTATTCGTCAAACAAGCTGTGTCTACACATCACAATAAAATGGGGTGGCGGAACGCAAAAACCGTCACCTCCTTGATGTCGCTCGCACTATGATGACTCAAATGCATAGTCCTCCTCTCCTGCTATCTCATCAATCGCCTTCCCTCCACAGTTCTCCACGGTGCTACCCCCTTCTCCATTCTTTATCCGGACAAGGATCCCTTTCCTCTTCCTCTGCACATCTTTGGGTGCACCGCCTTTGTGCACTCTCCCGCTGCCACCCGTGATAAACTCTCACCACGTGCCACTAAATGTGTCTTTCTGGGGTACTCTCCCACTCAGAAAGGTTATTGTTGCTTTGACCCCGTTACCCGCAAGCAATTTGTCTCTGCGGATGTCACCTTCTTTGCCAATGCATCTTACTTCTCTCCCGCTTCCTCCTCTCCTCCTCCTGATCCTACTTCTCATACCAACCCATCCATTCCCTCTGCTCTCACTGTTGTTCCGCCATCTCCACCCTCTCCACCATCTTCCCCATCCCCATCATCTCCACCCTATACTCCGCTTTCTCCCTCCACTCCGCTGCCATCTCTCTCTACTCCCGGGCCAGCTCTCTCCACCACGGATACTCCGGATACTGAGGCACCTGCTGACCTGGATCTCCCGATTGCTCTTCACAAAGGGGTTCGGGCATGTACCCAACACCCGCTTGCTGCAGTTGTTTCCTACGATCGTCTTACCCCTTCTCGCAGAGCTTTTGCACTGGCTATCTCGGCCACTGCCACCCCCCGTTCCTACCAGGAGGCCCTTACTATTCCTCATTGGAAAGTTGCCATGGATGAGGAGATTGCTACTCTCACTGAACGGGGTACCTGGACCCTTGTTCCTCCTCCTTTCGGCACAGATGTTGTTGGTTATCGATGAGTCTTCGTGGTGAAGTTTCTCCCGGATGGCAGTGTGGATCGTTATAAGGCTCGCCTGGTTGCCAAGGGTTTTACCCAAACTTATGACATTGATTACTTTGACACTTTCTCTCCAGTGGCTCGTCTCAGCACTATTAGGGTTCTTCTCTCTGTGGCTGTCAATAAGGATTGGTCCATCTCGCAGCTAGATGTTAAGAATGCTTTCCTCTATGGTGATCTGCAGGAAGATGTTTACATAGAGCAACCTCCTGGGTATGTTGCTCAGGGGGAGACACGGGTATGCCAACTAAAGAAGGCTATCTATGGCCTCAAACAGAGTCCTCGTGCCTGGTTTGACAAGTTCAGTGACATTGTTGCGGCCATTGGTTTTACAAGAAGCTCAGCAGATCACTCCTTGTTTGTTCGGAAAACCGCCTCTAGTCTTGTTGTTCTTGCGGTTTATGTTGATGACATTCTTCTTACTGGCGATGACCAGGATGGGGTATTGATGACCAAGAAACACCTTCGTCAACATCTGGTCACAAAGGATATGGGCTCCCAGAAATACTTTCTGGGGATTGAAATCTCTAGAAAGCCCAACTCCATGGTCCTTTCTCAACGGAAGTATGCTCTTGATCTTTTAAAGGAGGCAGGACTGACTGGTGCTAAACCTGCACGTTGTCCTATGACTGCTGGAGAAGATAAAACTTGGATAGATGACTCGCCTCTTCTCTTCGATCTTACGAGATACCGGCGTCTGGTGGGCAAGCTCATATATCTCACGGTAACCAGACCCGACATCTCTTATGCTGTTGGCAAGGTGAGCCAGTTCATGCAAGCTCCAAGGGAGTGTCATCTACAATCTGCTCTGAGGATATTAGAGTATATTAAAGCTGCTCTAGGGAAAGGACTCGTATTTCAGAAGAATGGTCACCTAAGGGTTGAAGCTTACTCTGATTCAAGCTATGCAGATGACAAAGGGGACCGTAAATTGACATCAGGTTTCTGCACGTTTGTTGGAGGCAATCTTGTGAGTTTGAAGAGCAAGAAACAGTCTGTAGTTTCCAGGTCTAGTGCAGAGGCGGAATATCGCAGCATGACATTGACTACATGTGAGTTGAAGTGGTTGCGGGCTCTCATGCTTGACTTAGGAGAGGTTTACAACTATCCTCTTCCTATGTTCTGTGCAAATAAGGCCGCGATATACATTTCCAAAAATCCAGTCTTTCATGAGAGAACAAAACACATAGAAGTCGACTGTCACTTTATTCGGGAAGAAATATTGAAGAAACAGATTTGCACTTCATTTATCACTTCCGACAACGAGTTGGCAGATGTCTTCACCAAGCCGGTGTCCACTTCCTTTTTCCACATCTGCGACAAGCTAGGCATGATTGATATCTATGCTCCAGCTTAAGGGGGAGTGTTGCAAGTTGGAGACCGCGCGGTCTGTTGCTGTTTGGAGACCGGGCAGTCTGGCGGTTTCTCCTAGCCGGTCTGTGTGCCAGGCTGTTGCTGTTTGGTATCCCAGCGGTCAGGCGGCTTGTCTCAGACGACTAGGAGACCGAGCGGTCTAGCGGTCTCCTGTGGTGGTTTGATCTCTCTTCCTGTTGGTAGTCGGGCGGTTAGCCGGTTTGTCTAACCGCTCGACTTGTCCGGTTTGTCTTTTGTAAAGCCGCATACACTTGTAATTTTTTAGTCCCACATTGATTATTTGTAATCTCTCTAATCTCCTCCATTCTATAAAAGGGAGGCTATACCATTGTAATAGATACCTTTTTCGGATAATAAAGTTTCAGTTCCTGCTGGCTAATATAATATCAACACTGACCTAGCTTTCTTAGTCTTTTAAGCACCATTCCAACATTCTCGGGCAAAATGCCCTTTCTTTCCACAAGTAAAACATGTGTAAGTAGCTTTGATAGTCGATGCCGTAGCCCCTTTCTCCAGCATTCCGCCGGATGCAACTCTTATGGGGCTTGCATAGTTCGATACCATGGTCGCTGGCATCGGGAGAGTCTTCCTCAAATCTGCCTCCAAAGATCTAGTTGATTCCACCAAGGCTCGGAATCCCAATAACTTTGGTCCTAGCAGTAGAACTCGTAACTCGGCGCGCAGGCCAATATAAAATCTATCAACTGTAGCTTGATCATTATCCAACTCGAAGCATGGGTAGCGGCTTATCATAAGAAATGCTTGCAAATATTCCTCAACTGTGTGCGCTCCCTGCACTAAATGCATATTCAGCTGCTGCCCCGATGATCTAACAAAAGTCATCTGCTCCATCACGCCAACCGACGTTGAAGCCACTACAGGGGCGCAGGGTTGTACATTTCTTCCATGCTGTGCACCCGTCACAGCGAACACCGCTTCAATGATCCTTCTAACGGTTTCATACGAAGGAGGGGTCTCAAACACCTCACCGGGTGCACTATGCTCCTCAGAAACCGGACATTCTGGCTGCCTAGCACCGTTTCTAGTCACCTATAGTGGTACAAAACACCGTTAAGCGACCAAATAAAATTGCAAACATCAATTATAGGAACACGCAGGTTCCCCAAACACGTGTATTTGCATTCCTATATGGACATTCATGAGTTCTTTTATTGTTACAACGATGACGCACACACATGTGCTCACCACCCCTTAAAAAGAATTCGTCCACGAATTCATTTTAAGCCTGACCGAAACTAGTAGTCTGATACCAAATTATAACACCCCCTATCCGTCGCATAGCATATAGCAGTAGGTCCGGCCGGGGCCTGACGCCATATACCACAGACAGACCGGGTGGTTACTCAATGAAAACCATCCAACCAATCATAACGTCCTACTTAGAGCATTCTAGCGGAAGCAGTTTATAAGTTGCAATTAAAGAACTCAGCACAAAGAGCACGACTGTCCACTAATACACCAAAGAGGAATGTAGTACATACACAAGTACTGGCCTTAATGCCTTACAGATGGTTTACTTCAAATTACATGTTTTACAAACCACGGCACACAGGCCGGTCATACATGAACAAAAGCAAGTAAACACTTCAATTAGGCCTTCAAGGGCCGACTTCGCAATTTGGGCTTTAGCCCACTATTGACCGCTTGGTCCAGCAGCACCTGCAAGCAACAAACCGCCGCACAGTGGTAAACAAAAGCAACAGTCAGCAATGTTGACCAAATTATAACGATCCCGCCCCCAACTCTGGGCGGCGATGCTCCTTCCCTGCATTTATTAGCATAACAAGCAGTGTATAAAATATACATTTCATCACAGGCGTAGGCTCGAACGGCCACACACCCCGTGCTCTCAGGGCACATTCTCGGTGATCACAGTCTAAGTCTACCGACTCACCACCATCCCTTTGGACGGCCAAACAATGAGCAATTTGTCTTCCCGGCATGGGTCACGGTAATTAAAACCACAGACCGCCGAAGACCCTCATCTATACCAACAGCAAGTGCCACGTAACCTTAGGTCTCTTTAACCGAACGACATAGAATGGGTACGGTTCCATCTAACCCGTGCTCACATCGCAGCGGTAATTTAAACCATATGCGCAGGTCAAACTTCTCCCGAGTCCCGTTTCCATCACAAAATCACATAACTTGGTTATGTTCAAGTTGGCTCTCAGGCCTCCAAGTTGGCAAGATCACGCATCCGCCCAGTTTTCCGGGTGCACCTTTGGGTTAATCCCCAAGCTTCCTGTTGCAATCTACCACGTAGAAAACCCGAAAAACAAACAATCGCACGGAGTCTTCTCCGGCATTTATGCAATGCAACATCACCGATCCGGACCAACATGTCCGTGTAGGCTTCATACATCATGCTTATGTCCGTTCTCGAATACAGACTCTAAACAATGGGGACTTTATATATCTACCCGAAGGAACGCCTCCACCTCACCGCAAACTCGCAAGAGCGGGCTTCCTATGCAAAGAAGGAGAGCTTCACATGCTCAAGAAGAGAATCGTTACCCTAGCGTTCTTCCTTGGCGCCATGGAAATGTAAGTGGATGAAAAGCACCACACTCTCTTTGCCTCTGTAGATCCGAAGTCGGCTCGCGATTTGGAGCTTCGAAGCTCCTCCAATGGCCGAATCTAAGCTTCTTCTTCCTCCTTTGCTCTCCTCTCTCTCTTGACTTAGAAAGAGAACCACTCAAAAGAAATGAGGGTTTCAAGGGTCCAATCCCGTGTATATCCCATCAGGAACAACCCCCAGCCGTTGGATCCCACATTAAAGAAACGAACGGCCACGATCCAGATCTAAAATGCTAAAACTGGGCCGAACAAGGCCTGTGACATGCCCGTGTCCAGGGCCGTGTCCCCCATTCGCCGTCAAAATCGATGCGCCTGTAATAACACACGGGCATCCGACACGCCCGTGTTCGACCTGACACGCCCGTGTTCCAACTGACACGGCCGTGTGGTCGGCCGTGTGCCTCCATTGACACAGCCCCGAAAACAACCCGATACTCACACGGGTATTGGACACGCCCGTATCCTAACCCGTATCTAACTGGAACACGCCCGGGCTCCAGGCCGTGTTCACTATCTCGACACTTCGTCGAGCGAAGTTCGTCGACTGCCTGACACGGCCTTGGACACGCCCGTGTCCTAGGCCGTGTGCCTTGTCTCAACACATCGTCGAGCAAAATTCGTCGACTTCCCGGGCCGATCATCGACACGGGCTCGACACGCCCTGAGACACGCCCGTGTTGCAGGCCGTGTTCTCTGCTCGACGATCGTCGACTCCAAAATCATCGACCTCTCGACCAAATCGTCGATTGGAGCCTGACACGCCCTGGGACACGCCCGTGTCCCAGGCCGTGTGCCCCCTGCCAGAATCCAATTTTGGTCCAAAATGCCCCCATCGCTCGTTTGAGTTTCGGGGCGTTACACTAGCCGATATGGAGATCGTGACACAGGCTTTGCACCTGGCACTAGCTCAATCGTGAAATCTATCTCCCGCTGCGGCAGGGCTCTAGGAAGATCTGCGGGGAACACATCAGGGTACTCAACTACCACTGATATACTATCCAACGTAGGCTTTGGCTTTACAGTTTCCACTAGTGTAAAGAACAGCTCTGCACCAGCACGAACCGCCTTCACCACCTGAAGAGCAGACATCAATGTCTTGATTGACCCTTTTAAGCCCGTAAAAGTCATCTCACGACTTGCTCCCAACTTGACTTCCTTGCGACCGCAATCAATATAGGCTTGCTGCTCTGAGAGCCAGTCCATGCCAAATATAACGTCGAACTCCACCAACGGTAGTAACGACGCTTGCAGATCGAACTCTTGATTCCCAATGCGAATCTTAACACCACATATTTTATCCGCGCGCATGGAACACCCATTGGGCAACAATACATCCAACTTGTCCTTCGCCATCGAAGAAGGTACTCCGATGCGTGATACAAATCCTTCAGACAAGAAGGAGTGTGAAGCTCCCGTATTAAAGAGTGCTCTTGCCGGATTTTCACAAATCAAAACAAATCCTAAACAAGCAATGGTAAGGTAACATGTGCATAACAAGTATTTCAAGAAATTAACTTGCTACAAATTAAACCGTACCTGTCACCACATCCGCCTGTTTGATGGCCTTCTGTTGGCCAAGATTATACACCCTTGGTTGGGCCAGAGCATAATGGGACGCGGTTGACTCCACCGCCTTGCCCTTCTCTTCATAAGTTGCTCCCGGCTTTCTTTCGGACTTGGGACGTCCGCTCCAACAATCGCGGGCAAAGTGCCCCGACTTTCCACAAGTAAAACATGCACCCGAGTTTCGACCCGTAGTCGCCCCAGAAGCACCAGAAGAGGGAGCTGGACCCGAAGTCCTATGCTTCTTGTGGAATCTTCAATAGCCGGACTTTGAAGTAGTCGGCACTTTGAACTCAGACTTCTTGTCACCCAAACTTTTCTTTGCTTGAACATTCTTCATGTCCTTCTCCAAGGACCGGGCCGTGTTGACCAAGGTCAAGAAACCCTGCGTCATCGGCCCCGAGAGTAGTAACCTTAACTCATCTCTCAACCCTTCGTAGAATCGATTCGTCTTGCGCTCCTCATCCGTAATGGTGGAGCAAGCATATCGACTCAAATGAGTAAACTCGTGGAGATATTCATCCACGCTACTGTCCCCTTGAACCAACTTCAGGAATTCGTTCTCCAACGCTATCCTCTACGCCGAAGGGAGGTATCTAGCCAAGAATAGTCCCGAGAACTCCTCCATCGAGACATCAACAAGTTGCCTACGTCTCAATAGGTTCAGCTCCAATCCTTCCCACCACAATCTCGCTTCATCGTCCAGAAGGAACGTAGCAATGGTGGTCATTTGCCACTCCTCCGTCTCTGTTGTTGTCATGACTCTCTTCACCCTGGAGAGCCAGTCTTCAGCTTGAGATGGGGTTCCCAACCCCGAGAATACCGGAGGATTAAAGCTCATGACATGTTTGAGCTGTCTCTCGGTTGCCCTCCTCGGCACCACCGACTCCTCTACTACATGCTCCACTCTTCTCTGCTCAGCCTCTTGCAGTGGTACCTGCTCCATAGCAGGAGCGGCCTGCTGCATTTTCCTTGCAGGCTGCGCATTAATCATGGCAAACACTGCTTCGGCCACCAATCGTATGGTCTCAGCCGATGGAGGTGTTGCTGGAGCTTCATTAGGTGCATTGCTAGCCTCAGAAACTCGACGTTCCGACGGCCCAGCACCACTTCTGGTCACCTATAGTGGTACAAAATACCGTTAAGCGACCGAATAAAATTGCAAACAATAATTATAGGAACACGCATGTTCCCCAAACACGTGTATTTTCATTCCTAAGTGGACATTCATGGGTTCTTTTGTTGTTATAACGATGACGCACATACAGTTGCTCACCACCCCTTAAAAAGAATTCATCCACGAATTCATTTTAAGCCCGACCAAAACCAGTAGTCTGATACCAAATTGTAATACCCCCTATCCGTCATATAGCATATAGCAGTAGGTCCGGCCGGGGCCCGACGTCATATACCACAGACAGACTGCGTGGTTACTCAATGGAAACCATCCAACTAATCATAACGTCCTACACAGAGCATTCTAGCGGAAGCAATTTATAAGTTGCAATAAAAAGAACCCAGCACCAAGCATGAATGTCCACTAAAACACCAAATAGGAATGTAGTACACACACAAGTACAGGCCTTAAGGCCTTAAAAATGGTTTACTCAATATTACATGTTTTCCATACCACGGCACGCAGGCCGGTCATACATGAATAAAAGCAAGTAAACACTTCAATTAGGCCTTTAAGGTCCGGCTTCGCAATTTGGGCTTTAGCCCGCTATTGACCGCTTGGTCCAGCAGCACCTGCAAGCAACAAACCACCGCACGGTGGCAAACAAAAGCAACAGTCAGCAATGCTGACCAAATTATAACGATCCCGCCCCCAACTTGGGGCGGCGATGCTCCTTCCATGCATTTTATTAGTATAAACATGCATTATAGTAATGTCACAACATCACAGGCATAGGCTCGCACGACCACACACCCCATGCACTCAGGGCACATTCTCGGTGAACCGGCCAATGTCACGTCAATTTAAGCCATAGACATTCCGGACTCACCACCGCCACTTCGACGGCCAAACATATGAGCATTTTGTCTTCTTGGCATGGGTCACGTCAATTTAAGACATAGACCGCCGAAGACCCTCAGCTATGCCAATGGCTCTAACCGAACGACATAGAACGGGTACGGTTCCATCTAACCAGTGCTCACACCACAATGACAATTTAATCCATATGCGCGGGTCAAACTTCTCCCGAGTCCCGTTTCCATCACACTTCACATAACCCGGTTATGTTCAAGTTGGCACCCAGGCCACCAAGTTGTCAAGACCACGCATCCATCCAGTTTTCTGGGTGTAGCTTAGGGTTAATCCCCAAGGCTCCCTGTTGCAATTTACCACGTAGAAAACCCAAAAAAACAAACAATCGCACGGAGTCTTCTCCGGCATTTATGCAATGCAACATCACCGATCCAGACCAACATGTCCGGGTAGGCTTCACACATCATGCCTATGTCCGTTGTCGAATAAGGACTCTAAATAATGGGGACTTTACATATCTACCTGAAGGAACGCCTCTAACTCACCGCAAACTCGCGAGAGCGGGCTTCCTATGCAAAAGAAGGAGAGCTTCACATGCTCAAGAAGAGAATCATTACCCTAGCGTTCTTCCTTGGCGCCATGGAAACGTACGCGGATGAAAAGCACCGCAATCTTCTTGCCTTCGTAGATCCGAAGTCGGTTCGCGATTTGGAGCTCTAAAACTCCTCCAAAGACTGGATCTAGACTTGTTCTTCCTCCTTTGCTCTCCCCTCTCTCTAGGATTTTAGACAGAGAACATACAGAAAATAATAATGGTTTTGAAACCCTTCTCTCGGTATAACTCTTTCGGGAATAAGCACAGTCGTCGGATCCCACTAAAAGGGATGCACGGGCACGATCCAGGTCTGACCTGGACGAATGGGGCTAAACACCGTATGGTATACCTACAGGAGCAGGACACGTCCGCATCAATGTCAGAACAATTAGTCAACTCCCGCCAATCCCGTGTGTCGCCATTTACACGCCATAAAACAGCCCCACGCTCGATGATCGTCGAACCAAGATCATCGACCGCTGCCAGAATCGTCGAACGAAGCTTCTCTGGCCAAATCGTCGAATGCAAACTCTGGCCAAATCATCGAACGCGCCAAAATCGTCGAACCCAGAAAATTGCCTGTTTGACGAACACGCGGCCCGATCGTCGACCGCAGCATTTTGACCAGATCGTCGAGCGCTGCTCGACGATGGTCGAACCTAGAATGCTGACCCGATCGTCGAACACAGAAAGTTGGCCCGATCGTCGAACGCAGAAAGTTGGCCCGATCGTCGAACGCAGATTTCTGCCTTAACATTTAGCCAGTTCTTTGAACTAGCCCGACACACCCTGGGACACGCCCGTGACCCAGGCCGTGTACTAACTGCCAAATTCCAAATTTGGCCCGGAATGCCTCCCGTCGCTCTTTTGAGTTTCAGGGCGTTACATGTTACTTTACCACTGCTTGTTTAGGATTTGTTTTGATTTGTGAGTATCCGGCAAGAGCACTCTTTGATACGGGAGCTTCACACTCCTTGTCCGAAGGATTCATATCGTGCATCGGAGTACCTTCTTCGATGGCAAAAGACAAGTTGGATGTGTTATTGTCCAATGAGTGTTCGATGCGTGCGGATAGAATTTGTGGCGTGAAGATTCGAATTGGGAGCCAGGAGTTCCATTTGCAAGCGTCATTATTGCCGCTAGTGGAATTCGACGTTATATTTGGCATGGACTGGCTCTCGGAGCAGTGATCCTATGTTCATTGCGGTAGCAAGGAAGTCAAGCTGGGAGCAGGTCGTGAGACGACTTTCACGGGCTTGAAGGGGTCGAGCATGACGTTGATGTCTGCTCTTCAGGTGGTGAAGGCGGTTCGTGCTGGTGCAGAACTGTTATTTACACTAGTGGTGGTTGCAAAGCCTAAGCCCATGTTGGACAGTATTTCAGTGGTATCGGAGTACCCTGATGTGTTCCCTAGTGATCTTCCTGGAGCCCCGCCACAGCGGGAGATAGATTTTACGATAGAACTCGTACCAGGTGCTAAACCTGTGTCACGCTCTCCATATCGGCTAGCGCCTAAGGAAATGGCGGAGGTGAAGGTTCAACTGCAAGAGTTGTTGGAGCAAGGGTATGTGCGTCCAAGTTCTTTGCCTTGGAGCGCGCCGGTCCTCTTTGTTAAGAGGAAGGACAGAAGCTTGAGGCTATGTATTGATTATCGGGAGCTCAACAAGTTGACGGAAAAGAACAAGTACCCGATCCCCCGGATTGATGATCTATTTGATCAGTTAGTCGGGTCGACGGTGTACTCAAAGTTGGATCTCAAATCCGGGTACTATCAGCTGCGAATAAGAGAGAGTGATATCCCGAAGACAGCATTCAGTACGAGATACGTGCATTACGAGTTTACGGTCATGCCGTTTGGGCTGACTAATGCGCCGTCAGTGTTCATGGATTTGATGAACATGACCTTCAGGGAGTACTTGGACCATTTTGTGATCGTCTTCATCGACGATATTTTGGTGTACTCGCAGAGTGAGGAAGATCACTTCAGGCATCTTCATTTGGTTTTGGAGACGCTAAGGAGGAATCAATTGTACGCCAAGTTCTCGAAGTGCGAGTTTTGGTTGTCCTCAGTGGCGTTCCTCGGTCATATAGTGAGTGGGGAAGGTATTGCAGTGGATCCGACGAAGATTGTTGAGATGTGGGAGTGGCCTGAGCTTTCTACGGTAGCGGAAGTCCGGATCTTTCTAGGGCTTGCTGGCTATTATAAGCGCTTCGTAGAGAACTTCTCGCGGATAGCGTTACCTCTCACTACTTTGACGAGGAAGGAGCAGAAGTTCGTTTGGATGCCGGAGTGCGCACGAGCTTTTAAGGAGTTGAAATGTCGGTTGACCACGGCGCCTGTGCTGAGTTCGCCGAATGGGACCGAAGGTTATGAGATTTATAGTGATGCTTCAGGTAGCGGTTTGGGTTGCGTGCTACTGCAACATGGAAGTGTGATAGCTTATGGCTCGAGACAGCTGAAAGTGCACGAGAGTAATTATCCGGTCCATGACTTGGAGTTAGCGGCCGTGATTTTTTCCTTGAAGCTGTGGAGGCATTATTTGTACGGTGTGAAGATTGATATCTACACTGATCATAAGAGCCTGAAGTATTTGATTGATCAGAAAGATCTGAATATGCGACAATGTAGATGGATGGAGTTCCTGGGGGACTATACATTCAAGATCCATTACGTGCCTGGGAAAGGTAATGCAGTTGCGGACGCGTTGAGTCGCCGAGCCCCAGCTCAAGCCAATTGGTTGTCGATCGATGACGAGCGGTTGGTTCTGGAGTTGGAGGCGTTGGAGATTGTTTGTGTAGATAAGCAGTCAAGTGCTGAAGCACTCTTGAATTGGACTGAAGTTCAATATGACCTGGCTGATCGGATTCGGCAGGCATTGGATTTGGATGGCCACATGAATCAACTCATGATAAAGGCTCTGGATGGGTCAAATTCCCAATTCGTTGTGGAGGACAGATTGCTTTAGAAAGACTGTCATCTTTGCGTCCCAAGCGTGGGCAGTTTGCGGGTGGATTTTGTAAGAACCGAACAAAAAACAAACCGAAATGGTTTTAACTGAAACTTTATTATCCGAAAAAGGTATCTATTACAATGGTATGCCCTCCCTTATATAGAATGGAGGAGAGATGAGAGAATACAAATAAGAGATGTGGGACTAAAAATTTACAGGACTAAGAGGACTATACAAAACAAACCGCACAAGCCGCGTGGTTAGAAAGAAGGGCTAACCGCACGGCTACCACCAAAGAGAAAGAGAGATTGCCAGGGTAGACCGCCAGACCGCCCGGTCTCCAAGTCGGCTGAGACAAACCGCCAGACCGCGCGGTCTTCAACCCGCCAAGACAGACCGCCAGACCGCCCGGTTACCAACTTCAACACTCCCCCTCAAGCTGGAGCATATATATCGATCATGCCCAGCTTGTCGACCTCAATGTGCTTCTTGCTCTTCCAGCTCACCAGATTTCCCCCAACAAAGGTGCAAAAACCTGAGGTTGACTTGCGATCCCCTTTGTCATCAGCATAACTTGCATCTGAGTATGCTTCAATCCTCAGATGACCATTCTTCTGAAAAAGTAATCCTTTCCCAGGTGCTGCTTTGACATACTCCAAGATCCGCAAGGCGGACTGTAGATGGCACTCCCTAGGTGCTTGCATGAATTGACTCACCTTGCCCACAACATAGGAAATGTCGGGCCTGGTCACTGTGAGATATATGAGCTTACCAACCAGACGCCTGTACCGCGAACTATTTGAAAGAGGAGGCGAATCATCTGTCCAGGTTTTGTCTTCTCCAGTTGTCATGGGGCATCGGGCAGGTTTTGCTCCAGTCAATCCTGTCTCTTTTAAAAGATCAAGGGCATACTTACGCTGAGAGAGAACTAAGGAGTCGGGCTTCCGAGAGATTTCGATCCCCAGAAAGTACTTTGGAGAGCCCATATCTTTCGTGATCAGATGTTGGCGAAGATGTCGCTTTGTCAGGGCTACCCCTTCCTGGTCATCGCCATTGAGAAGAATATCATCGACGTACACAGCAAGAACAACCAGCCCCGAAGGAGTTTTGCGAATAAATAAAGAGTGATCAGCAGAGCTTCGCGCAAAACCAACGGCCGCCACGATGCCGCTGAACTTGTCAAACCAAGCTCGAGGGCTCTGCTTGAGGCCATAAATTGCCTTCTGCAGCCGGCATACTCGTGTCTCCCCCTGAGCAACATACCCAGGAGGTTGCTCCATGTAAACGGCCTCGTGAAGATCACCATAAAGGAAGGCATTCTTGACATCCAGTTGAGAAATCGGCCAATCCCTATTGACCGCCACAAAGAGAAGGACCCGGATAGTGCTGAGACGAGCCACGGGGGAGAAGGTGTCAAAGTAATCAACCCCATAGGTCTGAGTAAAGCCCTTAGCAACCAGACGAGCCTTATACCGATCCACAGTGCCGTCGGGACCAAATTTGACCACAAAGACCCAGCGACAGCCAACAACATCAGTACCGAAGGGAGGAGGAACAAGAGTCCATGTACCCCGCTCCGTGAGGGTCGCCATTTCCTCATCCATGGCCAGCTTCCAGTGGGGAATATCAAGGGTCTCCTGATAGGAACGAGGCGTGGCAGTGGCAGAGATAGCCAGTGCAAAGGCCCTGCGAGAAGGGGTAAGATGATCATATGAAACAACAGCAGCAAGGGGGTGTAGGGTACATGTCTGCACCCCTTTGCGAAGAGCCACAAGGAGATCCAGGTCAGCGGCACCCTCGGTATCCGGAGCGTCCATGGTAGAGAGAGCTGGACCGGGAGAAGAGAGCGACGGCGACGGAGAGGATGGAGACGGAGGTGGAGAAGTAGGAGAGAGAGGTGGAGCGAGAGGAGGGGACGGAGATGGCGGAGGGGTGGATATATCGGTAGGAGACGAGGGAACGAAGGGAATATCAGGAGAATCAGAAGCTGGGGGAAGAGGAGAGGAAGCAGGGAAAAGAGAGGAGGATTCAGCCGAGAAGTAGGAGGCATTCTCGAAGAAGGTAACGTCAGTAAAGACGAACTGCTGACGAAGAACATGATTAAAGCAACAATAGCCTTTCTGAGTGGTGGAGTACCCCAGAAAGACACATTTGGTGGAGCGATGAGATAGCTTGTCACGGGTGGCAGATGAGGTATGCACAAATGCAGTGCATCCAAAGATTCGGAGTGGGAGAGGAAAAGGCTCCTGGCCCAGATACAAAATGGAGAATGGTGTTTTCCCGTGGAGAATGGTGGATGGAAGGCAATTGATGAGGTAGCAGGCAAGGAGAATCGCATAGCCCCAATAAGAGCGAGGGACATGCATCTGGGTCATCAATGTGCGAGCCACATCGAGGAGGTGACGGTTTTTGCGTTCCGCCACCCCATTTTGTTGGGAGGTGTAAACACAGCTAGTCTGATGAATAATGCCATGTTGCACACAAAAAGATGTAAAAGCATGACTCAGATACTCTTTAGCATTGTCAGAGCGAAAGGTTTTAATACAAACATTAAACTGAGTTTTAATTAACTGATAAAAAGAGATCCATACATCTAAAAGTTCAGAGCGATCTCAGAGGAGATACACCCAAGTACAGCGAGAAAAATCATCTATAAAAGTTACAAAATAAGAACTACCCCGGCCAATGGTGAGGGTAGGAGCAGGTCCCCAGATATCGGAGTGGACAAGATCAAACGGACGAGTAGAGCCCCGACCTTGCCTTGGTGGGAAGGAGGAACGGTGATGCTTGCCGAGCTGACAGGCGTCGCATTGGAGAGGAGTACGAGACAGAGGGAGGTGGGGCAGAAGCTGATGTAGAAGTCGTGGTGGAGGATGACCGAGGCGGAGATGCCACTGGAGAAGATCCGGACAAGAAGTGGAGAAGGCGGACAAGGCGGAAATGTTGTCGAGGAAGTAGAGGCCGCCGCTCTCAGTCCCAGTAGCAATCGTCCGGTGGGAGCTCGGATCCTGAAAAGAACAAGAAGTCGGTGTAAATGTCACAGAACACTGAAGCTGCTTGCATAATGAGGTAACAGACAATAGATTGCACGGAAACTTGGGTACATAGAGAGTGTCCGCTAGTCATAGTGACGGAGTAACATGAACCACTCCCGTCCCATGAACCGGGGAGGGAGAACCATCCGCAACTAGGACCGGGGACAACCGATCATGTTGTTCGAGTAAAGAGAAGCACTGAGGATTGCCCGTCATGTGATTAGTGGCACCAGAGTCGATGAGCCATTTACCTTGAGTCACCATGTGGGCACTACCTGAGGATGTTACAACAGAGGCAAACGACTTGGAAGAGTCACCGGAGGGGAGAAGATGGGGATGCTTCGTCCAGCAGCGTTCGGAAGTATGTCCGGTTCGGCCACAATGAGAACAGAGGTAGCGGGAAGAAGCACGGCCGCCGGACTGGTGACTGCGGCTACCAGAGCCACTCTGCTGAGTGTGATGAGAATAGTTGTCTGGTGGTGCAGGAGGAGCGGGCAAAAGAGGGCGCTGAAGGAGAGAGGTGACAGCAGCGATGCGAGCAGCGATGGCATCTAAGGTAGGAGATTCGGCCTCACCCAGAATTTGTTGGCAGATCATGTCATAAGTATCAGGAAGTCGGAGCAGATAACACACAACTAGAAGCTCCTGGAAGTGCTTGTGTTGTTGAGCCAAATCCGCAGAAAAGGGGCGATTCTGAAGAATCTCAGCCCCAAGAGCCTGAACCTGTTGGTAGGCAGCAGCAGGAAACAAGGTAGGACGGGCAAAGAGGTCCGCATACAACGTATAGATGCGGGACGTCTGAGCC
This sequence comes from Platanthera guangdongensis, assembly GCA_039583875.1. Taxonomy (NCBI): domain Eukaryota; kingdom Viridiplantae; phylum Streptophyta; class Magnoliopsida; order Asparagales; family Orchidaceae; genus Platanthera; species Platanthera guangdongensis. The sequence continues at coordinate 42,975,360 of CM077152.1, forward strand.
CCCTTGGAGTACAGAACGGCAAGATGAAGCCAAGCGGCCTTGACTGTCTCATCATGACGTATGATGGGAAGGCACTCATCGGAAAGACTATTCGCGAGCCAAGTACGCACAAGCGCGTCACTTGCATCCCAGTCATCAAAGAGAGGTGAAGTGATAGGAGGTGGGTCATCAACGAGATGGTGGCGTTTGCGTTGTGAGCGAAGTAGAAAGGTGAAAGAGACGCTCCAATCCGAGTAGTTGGAGCCAACGAGCTTGGAAACGGTCCCAAGGTTCCCGGAAGGAGTAGGTGGAAGAGGCGGAGCCGGATTGGTGGCAAGGGTGGTGGCAGTAGAGGCATCAGAAAGAGCTATAGGAGCAGGAAAAAGGAAGCCGGGCAGTTAGTAAACAACCCGCATGGATAGGAAAAAGATAAGCTGCAGCGGTCATGAGGGTAGAAACCAGCGGCCAGAAAAGCCACGACCAAGCTGCAGACCCAAGCAGAGGGGAAGAAGTCGGACGGCTAGAGGACAGGCCGCGCGAACAGAAGCAGGACAAAACAGGTCGCTGCGACAGGAGGCGGCGACAGGAAACAAAAGGTCGCAAACACAAAGGGCAACAAGAAGGAGAGGAAGAGGCCGCGCGGACAGGGTGCAAACCGGCGAGACAAGCCGCGCGGACAGAGAAGGCACAAAATCAGGAGGAGTAGACCGAGTCCTCTGATACCATGTAAGAACCGAACAAAAAACAAACTGAAATGGTTTTAACTGAAACTTTATTATCCGAAAAAGGTATCTATTACAATGGTATGCCCTCCCTTATATAGAATGGAGGAGAGATGAGAGAATACAAATAAGAGATGTGAGACTAAAAATTTACAGGACTAAGCGGACTATACAAAACAAACCGCACAAGCCGCGCGGTTAGAAAGAAGGGCTAACCGCACGGCTACCACCAGAGAGAAAGAGAGATTGCCAGGGTAGACCGCCAGACCGCCCGGTCTCCAAGTCGGCTGAGACAAACCGCCAGACCGCGCGGTCTTCAAGCCGCCAAGACAGACCGCCAGACCGCCCGGTTACCAACTTCAACAGATTTGTTGTACGAGGCGCACCATACCAAGTACTCGATTCACCCGGGGAGCACAAAGATGTACTGCGACGTTAAGAAACTGTTTTGGTGGCCGGGTTTGAAGAAGGATGTGGCGCTCTACGTGGCGAAGTGCCAAACTTGCGCCTTGGTGAAGGCGGAGTGCCAAAAGCCGGGAGGATTTCTGAAGTCCTTGCCTGTTCCGGAGTGGAAATTCGACGACATCACTATGGACTTTGTGCATGGGTTGCCAAGGTTGCAAAAGGGGAACAACGCCATCTGGGTGGTCGTAGATCGGCTAACGAAGGTGTCAGATTTCATTCCGCATAGGAAGGATGATCCGTTGGAAAAGTTGGCAAAGTTATATGTGGATAACATAGTGCGGCTCCACGGTGTGCCCCACAACATCGTGAGTGACCGAGATGGGTGGTTCACGTCTAATGATTGGAGACTAGTGCAACAAATGTTGGGAATAAAGTTAAAATTCAGCACAGCCTTTCATCCGCAAACAAATGGGCAGACCGAGAGGGTCAATAGGACTATGGAAGACATGCTCCGCATGTGTGTCTTGGACTTTGGAAAGTAATGGGAATACCATCTTTATTTGGTGAAATTTGCGTACAACAATAGCTACCAGACGAGTATTCAAATGGCGCCCTTCGAGGCCCTTTATGGTAGAAGATGTCGCACGTTGTTGTCCTGGTTGGAAACGGGTGAGTCAAAGTTGTACAAGCGTCAAGAGGTGGAGGATGCTACTTCATTGGTGCGAACCATTCGGGAGAGGGTGCTTATCGCTCAGGACCGGCAAGCGAAGTACTATAATGTCAAGCACAGGAACGTGGAGTTCGCGGTGGGCGACTGGGTGTACTTAAAGATCAAGCCGTTCAAGGGTGTCTCGCGGGTGCGGCGATTGAAAAAGCTGAGCCCGAGGTACCTTGGGCCGTTTGAGGTTCTGGAGCGGGTTGGTGAAGCAGCCTATCGGTTGAAGCTATCTGTGGAGCTTAGTGGTCTCCATGATGTATTCCATATATCAATGCTACGAAAGGCGGTGCAAGAGCCTTCGCAAGTGATCGCGGTCGATCAAGTGCCGATTGATAGTGGGTTGACGACAAAGGTCAAGCCCGTGCGGATTGAAGACTCGGAAGTCAAGCGGCTACGCAATAAAGAGATCAGGATGGTCAAGGTCCGATGGGACAATTGCGGTCGAGAGGAGCTCTCTTGGGAGCGTGAGCAGACTATGCTTGACGGGTATCCGAAGTTGTTCCGCTCAGGTACAAATTTTGATTTTGTACTTAACATTCCTTTATGTAATTTCGTGGACGAAATTCTTTTAAGAGGGGGAGAGCTGTAACGCCCTGAAACTCAAAAGAGCAACGGGTGAAGAATCTTTACCAAATTTGGAATTTGGCAGGGGTACACGGCCTGGGACACGAGCGTGTCCCAGGGCGTGTCAGGGTAGTTCAAAGATCTGCCAAAATGATCAGGCAAAAATCTGGGTTCGACGATCGTCGAGCAGCGGTCGACGATCTGGTCAAAATGCTGCGTTCGACGATCGGGCCAGATTTCTGGGTTCGACGATCGGGCCAGCTATCTGTGTTCGACGATTGGGCCAGCTATCTGTGTTCGACGATTGGGCCAGCTTTCTGGGTTCGACGATCGGGCCGCGTGTTCGTCGAACAGACAGCTTTTTGGGTTCGATGATCAGGCCGTGGGTTCGACGATCGGGCCACGCGTTCGACGATTTGGCCAGAGTTTTGCATTCGACGATCGGGCTATAGATCTCTGTTCGATGATCTGGCAGCGGTCGACGATCTTTGTTCGACAATCGTCGAGTGCGAGGCTAATTCTGGCGTGTCTTACTCTGTCGACGCGAAGTGTTGACGCTGGGGTTTTGGCGAGAGTTGACTAAATGTCCAGACATAATTTAATTGGTCGCGGACGTGTCTTGCTCCAGATTTGTGAGCCATGCGGTGTTTAACCCTATTTGTCCAGGTCAGACCTGAATCGTGTCTGTGCATCCCTTTTTGTGGGATCCGACGGCTGTGGTTAATCCCAAAGAGATTATACCCGAGAGAAGGGTTTCAGAACCCTTATTTTTCCTCCCGTGTTCTCTGTCTAAATCCTAGAGAGAGGGGAGAGCAATGGAGGAAGAAGAAGCATAGATCCAGTCTTTGGAGGAGTTTTAGAGCTCCAAATCGCGAGCCGAATTCGGATCTACGAAGGCAAAGAGATTGCGGTGCTTTTCATCCGCGTACTTTTCTATGGCGCCAAGGAAGAACGCTAGGGTAACGATTCTCTACTTGAGCATGTGAAGTTCTACTTCTTTTGCATAGGAAGCTCGCTCTCACGAGTTTGCGGTGAGTTGGAGGCGTTCCTTCGGGTAGATATGTGAAGTCCCCGTTGTGTAGAGTCCGCAAACAAGAACGGACATAGACATGATGTGTGAAGCCTATCCGGACATGTTGGTCTGGATCGGTGATGTTGCATTGCATAAATGCCGGAGAAGACTCCGTGCGAATGTTTGTTTTTCGGGTTTTCTACGTGGTAGATTGCAACAGGGAGCCTTGGGGATTAACCCTAAGGTGCACCCGAAAAACTAGGCGGATGCGTGATCTTGCCAACTTGATGGCCTGGGAGCCAGCTTGAACATAACCGGGTTATGTGATTTTGTGATGGAAACGGGACTCGGGAGAAGTTTGACCCGTGCATATGTTTTAAATTAACGTTGCGATGTGAGCACGGGTTAGATGGAACTGTACCCATTCTATGTCGTTCGGATTAGAGCCGTTGGCATAGATGAGGGTCTTCGGCGGTCTATGGTTTAAATTACCGTGACCCATGCCGGGAAGACAAATTGCTCATTGTTGGGCCGTCTTGGGGATGGTGGTGAGTCGGCGGGCTTTGACCGTGTTCACCGAGAATGTGCCCTGAGTGCACGGGGTGTGTGGCCGTGCGAGCCTATGACTGTGATGAAATGTATATTTATACACTGCTTGGTTATGCTAATAAGTGCAGGGAAGGAGCATCGCCGCCCCGAATTGGGGGCGGGATCGTTATAATTTGGTCAGCATTGCTGACCGTTGCTTTTGTTTGCCAACGTGCGGTGGTTTGTTGCTTGCAGGTGCTGCTGGACCAAGCGGTCAATAGCGGGCTAAAGCCCAAATTGCGAAGCCGGCCCTCGAAGGCCTAATTGGAGTGTTTACTTGCTTTTGTTCATGTATGACCGACCTGCTTGCCGTGGTATGGAAAACATATAATAAGAGTAAACCATTTGTAAGGCCTTAAGGCCAGTACTTGTGTATGTACTTCATTCCTATTTGGCTTATTAGTGGACATTCATGCTTATTGCTGGGTTCTTTTAATTGCAACTTATAAAACTGCTTCAGCTAGAATGCTCTGTGTAGGACGTTGGATTGGTTGGGTGGTTTCCATTGAGTAACCACCAGGTCTGTCTGTGGTATATGGTGTCGGGCCCCGGCCGGACCTACCGCTATATGCTATGCGACGGATAGGGGGTGTTACACAGGGAACCTGAGCAAAAATATGTGGTGACAGGACACCTGAACAAAAAACATGTTAGTGGATTCCTACCAGGGTGATAGAAGAGTGGATGTACCCAATTTTGGGGAACCACTATAATTTTTTGTGTTGTCTGGTTGATCTATTCTTTATTTCTACTATTTTGTGATAGTTTCTTTTTCTTACCTCTCTTTATATATATATTAATACCACTTATTTTAATTCCGCAATAAAAACTAATCAAGTTTTTAAAATACTCTATTCACCCCCCTTCTAGAGTTAAGACAGATCTATCCCCTCACTTTCAATTGGTATTAGAGGAAGGTTGTTTGGTATCATAGGCTAACAGCTGAACCAAAAGATCTTTAATATATCTTTTTTTCTCTAGTGTTTTCTCTCTAAATCATGGCACAAAATAAGGAATACTCAAGCACCAGACCTCTAGTATACAACTTAAAAAAGCTTGTACTATGAAAGGCAAGGATTAGGCTTTTTATGAACTCTATTGATGAAGCCATTTACAATTCCATTTTGACAGGTCCTTATCAACCAGTGGAAACAACTAGCATCAACTCTGTTTCATCACCTCAATGGACAGAAGCCCAGAAAAGGCTAAAGATTGCTGATGCAAAATCAATGACATTCTTGCACAATCAATGTCAGATGACATTTTTCAGGAAGTTGCTGAATGTTCATCGGCAAAGGATATTTGGGACTCCCTCACAGCAATAGTTGCTGGATCAGCTAAAAAGAGAATGTTGGAACACCCTATTACTAATTTGGGTCAGGATCACTATGTCTCTAGGAACCTTTACTTGACCTTCTGTATAGCTTAATAGGTCAATTAGAATTGAGTCTAAGGGTTAGAAGTGTAGGATTGGAAGCTGCCCTGGAGACCAAGTTTTTCTGTCTGGAGACTAAGTCTGATCGTCGAGCTCAGCACGACGATTCGTCGAACTCCGATCGACGATCGTCTAGCTCAACTCCGACGGATCGTCGAGCTCCACTCGACGATTGCTGAGCTCAACTTCATAATATCGTCGAACTCCATTCGACGATCGGTGAGCTCAGGTCGACGATTTTGACTCTGCATTGGATCTTTATCTCTGAGCTCAGTTCGACGATTTTTGAGCTCAGATCGACGATTATTTTGCTGCTTGAGTTTTCCAGTTCGCTGAGCTCAGCTCGACGATAGCAGAGCTCAGTTCGACGATTTCAGATAACTTCCAGAATTCAAATTCAAATCAGTCAGGAGTTATTCTGCAATTAATTCAGAGATTTGCTAGCCGTTTTCATTTACTTCTGTACCAAGTTTCAAGGGACTTTTCAAGGAATAATTCTGTGGACTTTCCTCCAGAAGAGTTTTTGCAATTAAGGATGCAATCAATGCAGACCAACGACTATCCTTGACAGAGAATGACATTCTATTCTGGAACAGAGAATAAAAGACAGGATGTTTTTTGAATCTACATCAACCAGAAGAAAGAAGACACACAATATACAGAATACAGAAAGATACAAAAAAGTTTCTGTCAAAAAGAATTCTGAAGAACACTCATCAAAGAGATCAAGCTTTCAAAAATCTTCAGATCTCTTCAGCTCTCAAAGTGTTCAAGGCCAACATCATTTCAAGACTCCAGACACTCAACATTTCAGCTTGCTGAAATCATTTATTGCTGGAGTTCTATCTTTGAAGGCCTATCACCCTCAGCAAAGCTCTTCTTCCTGAAGATCTCAAGGACTCAGGGGGAGCTTTGACATCAATCCACTTAGTCTTCTCAGTTGGTTGAGAAAGAGAAGACTGACATAACTCTCTCACCCCCACTCTGTAAAGGGTTTTTCAAACTCCCTTCAAAAGTTTGAATCTAGTTTTTGAGCACCTTGTCAAAAGCTCATTGGTGGCAAGACACCTGATCAAAAAATCTGCTTTGGTTTTTGAGCACCTTATCAAAAGCTCATTGGTGCCCAGGACACCTGATCAACTCATCCTGTAGTGGATTCCTACCTAGGGTGGTAGAAGAGTGGATGTACCCAAGTTTGGGGAACCACTATATTCCCTTGTGTCATCTGGTTTTGGCTTGTTTTTTTTGTTTCTGGTCTTGATTTTTCTGTGCTTAGTATTTGTATAGTTTAGTACTGTGATTAGATTTATTTCTGCTTCCCTGCTCACACATATTACAACAATTGTTGTAAAAGTTTGCAAAAGTTTTAAAGCACCATATACTCTATTCACCCCCCTCTAGAGTATATCAGATCTAGTTGCTCTTTCAATTGGTATCAAAGCGAGGTTGGTTAAACATACCATATCTGATTGGTTGTACAGGCTAACACCTGAACCCCAAGATCCCAAACTAGATCTGTTTCTCTTCTGTATTTTATTATTAGTTTTTGTTTGCACAAATCATGGCCCAAAACAAAGATTATGCTAGCACCAGACCTCCAGTGTGCAATCTGTCAAAGTTTGCACTTTGAAAAGCAAGGATTAGACTCTACATGAATTCTATTGATGAAGATATATTTAATTCTGTTTTGACAGTGTGTCCAAGACCCCCAGAGAGCACAAGTACAAATGTTGTTCCACCTCCATCAGGAACAGATGCTGACATCAAAAAATGGAAAGTAGCTGATGCCAAGGCTATGAACATTCTAGCTCAGACAATGTCAGATGACATTTTTCAAAAGGTAGATGAATGCAATTCAGCCAAGGAGATTTGGGACAAGCTCTCAGAAATAGTCTCAGGCTCAGCTGATGAGAGAAAGGACAGAAGATCTCATCTCATCTCCCAATATGAGAACTTCAAGAAGGGAGAGACTGAGTCAGTGGGAGACATGTACAACAGATTGGGTCTAATTGTCAGTGAACTAAGGACATTGGACAAAGAGATTTCTCTGACAGAACTTAATGACAAGATCCTAATGTGCTTCCCCAGCACTTGGGATTCAAGAATCTGGCCAATTAAGGATGCCAGAAGTCTGAATGAAATCACCACTGAAGCCTTGTTGGGTAAGCTCAAATCTTATGAGCTACTTATCAAGAATAGAGAGGAAGAACAGAAGGCTGCTTCACCAGCCACAAGGAAAGAGAAGACCATAGCCTTTAAGGCAACTGAAGATCTGCCTGAAGATAAAGCTACAGGCAATGATGAACTTCTCAGCTTGTTGGCCAAAAGATTCTACAAGATGGCCAGAAAGGACTTCAGAAGAAGATCATACAAGGAGCAGGACAAGCCAAGGTATGACAAGTCCATTAGCAACAATAAAGATATTATCTGGTTTGGTTGCAGGAAACCAGGGCACATAGTTCCTGACTGTCCAGAGAACAAGATCAAGGACAGAAGGGACAGAAAAGAAAGAAGAAAGGAGAAAGACTCCAAAAGGAATGGAAGTGGCAAACCTTCTTCAAGCAAAAATAAGCATACAAGAAAAGGGTTTGTTGCTGAATCCTAGAGTGAGACAGAAGAGGAGTCAGAAGCCTCTTCTAGCTCAAGTGATGATGAGGATGATGCAGAAGAAAAGGAGTTCTGCATGATGGCAATCAATGCCTCACAGCACAACTCAGAGGAAGAGGAGTCAGAGTCAGACTCAGAGACTCAACCTGAAGAAGATCAGGTAATCAGTTCTTTTGATTTTACTTCAGAAGATTTTAAATCTGAATTTAAAGCACTGTGTTTAGACCTGCTAAAGTCTGAGAAAGAGATTATCTCTCTCAGAAATCAATTATCTGAACACAATGGTTTAAAGTCAGAAAACCTCAAACTCTCTCAGGAGTTGGAGAACTGTAGGGAACAGATAGCTACACTGAAAAGTGAGCTCTCTGAGGCCAAGAAGCTTGAAGAATCCCTTAATGGGAGAAGCATCAAGCTGATGGACATCACAAGCACAATGAACTCTAGATTCAACAGTACACTGGGCTTGGGTGCTTCATCCAGCCAACCTATAGTCCTAACAACTCCCATCAAGTTTATTTCTAACAAGGGAAAGGGAGTTGTAGAGGTTGCCAGGAAAAATTCTGATCTGCCTCAGAAAATTAAGTCCCAGCAAAAATCGTCGAACGGAGATCGACGATCGTCGAATGAAGATCGACGATCGCCGAACGCAGCTCGATGATCTCAAGAAAAATCGTCGAACGCTGATCGACGATCTCAGCCAGAGTCGTCGAACGCAGGTCGACGATCACATATACCTGACCTCACCCATAGTCGACCGTCGAACGGAGCTCGACGATCTGACCCAAGATCGTCGAACTCAGCTCCAAGATCGTCGAACAGAGGTCAGAACTCTGAAAACTTTGTCAAAGGCAAATCAAAATTGAATCCTAAGGGTTCTTCATCCCAAACCTTTAACCCTTATACTGAATGGATTATACCTCCAAGGAGATATCATCCTGAAGGATATAAGAGTCAACCTGGGATGTCTTTCATTTCAGAATTTAGAGGTTATCAACCTAGGCCCAAGGTAAACTGGGTCAAAAACAAATGAATTGTCTTATGTGCAGGTAAAGACCTATCCAACATCTTACCAGCAATGGTATTTGGATAGTGGGTGCTCTAAGCACATGACATGGAACAAGGACAACCTCACTTCCTTTAGAGCCAAGCTTGGACCCAAAGTTATCTTTGGTGATTCCAACTTTGGACAAACTAAAGGATATGGTGCAGTCCAGATTGGTTCAGTAACCTTCAAGAAGGTAGCCTATGTGGAAGGACTGAAGCACAACCTAATCAGCATCAGTCAGCTATATGATGAAGGCTACCAGGTGACCTTCAGCAAAAACTTATGCAGAATCAAGTCAGAGAACAACACAACTGTGTTGACAGGTAAAAGGAAAGGTAACATCTATCTAGTAGATTTTCTTTCAACTAATATAGATATTTGCCTGTTTAACTCTGTCTGTAGACCAAATATTTTATGGCATAAGAGACTATGACACCTAAACCTTAGAACTATTGCTAGGCTCTCCAAGGACAACCTTGTTAGAGGACTACCTTCTGGCCCCTTCAAGAAGGAAGGACTCTGCAGGGCTTGTCAATTAGGCAAGCAAACTAAAAACAGTTTTAAGTCACTTAATAAGAGTGATTCACCTAGGATATTGTATCTGTTACACATGGATCTATTTGGACCCATCACAGTACAAAGCCTAGGAGGGAAATCCTACACTTTAGTAGTTGTAGATGACTTCTCTAGATTCACTTGGGTGTTCTTTCTAAGGAAGAAGTCTGATAACTTTAAGTGTCTGACAGAGTTTCTCAAATGTATACAGATTGAGTTCAATACTCACATTACCCTGATCAGAAGTGATCATGGGACAGAGTTTGATTCTCTTCTTATGCAAGAGTTCTGTCAGAGTGAAGAGATCAGACATACTTTCTCAGCTCCTAGAACTCCTCAACAAAATGAGGTAGTTGAAAGGAAAAATAGAACCCTTATTGAATCTGCCACTACATTGTTGTTAGATGCTCATCTACCTCTATCCTTTTGGGCAGAGGCAGTGAACACCTCCAACTATGTACTGAATAGAATTCTGATACATAAACTAAAGGGAAAGACTCCCTATGAATTACTCAAAGGGAAGAAACCTAAAGTTGACTATTTCAGAATTTTTGGTTGTATTTGCTACATTCACAATAATGACAAGAAATATCTAGCAAAATTTCAAGCCAAAGCTGATGAAGGAGTGTTTCTGGGATACTCCATGATCAGCAAGGCCTATAGGGTCTATAATAAATCATCTTTGAAAATTGAGGAATCTGTTCATATTTCTTTTGATGAAACTAACATGTCTTTCAAGGAGAAGATTTCTTCTACCATAGAACCTTTGCAGGAACTCTCTCTAGTTGAAGATATGAACAAGTTACAGGTTGCTCAAGAAGAAGAAAGCAGTGAAGATGAAGGGAATGCCTCACATATTGAAGCACAATCTGAAGAGCCAGTTGTTGTACCACAAGAGGAAACAACAACACAGGTTGGTGAACAATCAACACCCCCTGTTGATTTAGTAACATCAAGAGACCATCCAATTTCCCAAATAATTGGAGAAATCTCAGCTGGTGTGCAAACCAGAAATCAGGTCAACCAAAACCTGTTGCACACCTGCTTCCTATCTCAAATTGAACCTCAGTTCATTCAAGATGCAGAGCAAGATCCACATTGGATCATTGCAATGCAAGAGGAATTGCATCAATTTGAGAGGAACAAAGTATGAGAACTAGTGCCAAAGCCTAAGGATCATTCCATTGTTGGAACAAAATGGGTATTCAGAAACAAACTGGATGATCAAGGAGTAATTATAAGAAACAAGGCAAGGCTAGTTGCTCAGGGATATTCTCAAGAAGAAGGAATTGACTACGACCAGACTTTTGCACCTGTTGCAAGATTGGAAGCCATCAGGATATTTCTAGCTTATGCAGCTCACAAAGGCTTCAAGGTTTATCAGATGGATGTCAAAAGTGCTTTCTTAAATGGAGACATCAAAGAGGAAGTCTATGCCAGACAACCTCCAGGTTTTATCTCTCCAACTCTTCCTGATTATGTTTTTAGACTGAACAAAGCATTATATGGTCTCAAGCAAGCTCCTAGAGCATGGTATGAGACCCTAGCATGCTTTCTCTTGGAAAATGGTTTTATAAGGGGTAGAGTAGACCAAACTCTTTTTATTAGAACCCATAAGTCCCATACCCTACTAGTACAAATTTATGTAGACGATATCATTTTTGGTTCTACTGACTCAAAATTGTGCAGAAGGTTTTCTAACCTGATGCATTCTAAATTTGAGATGAGTAGCATGGGTGAGCTGTCCTTCTTCCTAGGATTGCAAGTCAAACAACATGTTGAAGGCATCTTTATTTCTCAAACCAAATATGCTAATGAACTGGTTAAGAAATTTGGTATGTCTGAGGCATCTTGTATGAAAACACCCATGTCTACCAATGCTGTATTGGATGCTGATGAACATGGGAAACCTGTTGATCAGACAACATTTAGAGTAATGATTGGCTCTTTACTGTATCTTACAGCTAGTAGACCAGATATAATGTTTGCAACATGTATATGTGCTAGGTTCCAAGTAAGCCCTAGAGAGTCACACCTAACATTAGTAAAGAGGATTCTCAGGTATGTTAAAAGTTGTCCAAATCTAGGCCTCTGGTATCCAAAAGATTCAGCATTTGAGTTAACTGGATTCTCTGATGCTGATTATGCTGGATGCAGAATTGACAGGAAAAGCACCAGTGGAACTTGTCAGTTCCTTGGTGATAGACTTGTCTCTTGGTTTTGTAAGAAACAAACATCTGTGTCAACTTCAACTGCTGAAGCTGAATATATGGCTGCAGGCAGTTGTTGTTCGCAAATTTTGTGGATCCAAAACCAACTCCTAGACTATGGATACAACTTAGAGAAGTCTAAAATCTTTTGTGACAACACAAGTGCTATTTCCATAGCTCAAAATCCAGTCCTCCATAGTAGGACAAAACACATAGAGATTAGGCATCATTTCTTAAGGGATAATGTTGAAAAACACAAAATTGAATTACAATATATCCCAACTGATTTACAAAGGGGAGATATTTTCACCAAGCTTTTGGATGAAAAGAAACACACCTTCTTCCTAAATCAGTTAGGAATGTTAGATGGAGGAAGCCTTAAATAATATCCAAGATTTTGAAAGCTTAAAAATTGACCAAGACTAGGCAAACATTCTGATTTTCCTTGGTGCCTAGAATCTTTCTGATCTCTGAACTGCGCTCGACGATTTCCCCTAAGATCGTCGAACGGAGATCGACGATTTCCAAAAATCGTCGAACTGAGTTCAGCGCCTCTCAGATAGTATGAACTATCTCTTCCGGTCAACGATCGTCGAACGACGCTCGACGATCTTGTTCTCTGCACGATCGTCGAACGGAGCTTGACGCTCTCCAATATCATCGAACGGAGATCGACGATGTTGAAAACCTTTCAGATTCCTTTAGAAGTCTCGATCGTCGAACTGAGTTCAACGATCTTTCCAATTCTGCGTCGAACCCTAATATAAAACTCATTTTTTGCCGTCGTTCTCTCTTGCGCTTTCGTTTTCTCTGTAAGGATTTTCTTTCCCTCCAAACAGTTCTACGCTTGGTCGTTTTGTTTGTTGAATTTTTGCAGGTACAATGGCTGTGTCCGTTGCAGTTCTAGCCGCAATGAAGTTCGATGCTGCATTCGACATTGATATGGAATCTTTCAACACCACTGATCAAATCTTCCAAGATATACTGGATTTATTCAAGGATCAGAATCTGTCTGCCCTCATGACCACTAGAATCAAGCTTGCTTCAGATGAGATAAAGGAGTGGGTCTATACTGCTCATAACCAAGACAACTCCACAATAGTTGGGTTCATTGCTGGAACTCAGGTACCTCTGACCCCCACCATCTTAACAGAGGTTTTTGGACTAAGAAATGGAGATGATACTGCTGAGTTATCTGGAGAGGAGTTTTCTGACATGCTTGCCAGGATGGGTCATCCAGAGGGAGATGCCCTATGAAGCAAGCCTTCATGCTGTTTCTGCTGCTGCTGCTGATGTTTCTGTGTCTGATGCCCCTTCTGCTACTGTTGCTGTGCCTCCAGAATGTCAGACTCCTACTGCAGTTTTTGCAATTGACCTAAGGTCTTTGCTATCTGCCTTTGACACTGCCTTCTTCAGCTGTTTGCCAGAGAGAAATGCTGTCCAGCCCACAGAAGATTTATCCAAGGCATTGGTGCCTGTCTCTTGCTGTGACCCCAGCATTATCTCCTCTTTTGCACATTCAGTGATTGCTGCTTCTGAAGATGTTGTTGCTGCTGCTGCTGCTGTTAAAGAAAACACTGACTTTGCTTCTGAAATTATTGATACTGCTGAGATTGCTCACACTGCTGCTGAAATCCTAATTGCTTCTGATGAGCCAATTTCCAAGGATCTTCTGATGTCAGAGGCCACTGCTTTTGAGCCTGCTGCAGATTCTGATGATGTTACTGCTGTTACTTCTGCTGTCACTACTCCAGTATCTGTTGCATCTGCTGTATTTGCTCCTGTTGCACCCTCTGCATCTGTTGCTCCATCTGCTGCTGTCCCTGCTGCTGCTACTTCTGCTTCTGCCTCATCTGCTGCTATTCAACTGAAGAAAGATTTGATGAAGAGAATTGATGCTCTATATGATGTCCAGAGTTCTGAATTTGATGAGTTCAAGACAGACTCTGATGACTCTTCTGCCACTATTGCAAGGAAAAGGAAAGCTAGGAGCAAGGCTATGAAAAGGGTCCCTCCTGCAAAAGTCAAGGATGATAATGATATTCCTTATTACATTCTGCATAACTGCCCCATCACAGAACATTGGATGCAATATTATAAAAATCAGCTCAAGGCCATGAAGAAGAAGAGAAAGTATGAAAAGGGCTCCTCCCAGTTCCAGCACCCTCATCCTCCTCCACCACCTCCTCCTGATGCAGGTGCAGGTGGCAGCTCTGCAAGTCAAGCCCCAGCTAGAAGCCAGGCTCCCTATCAACCCCATGTCAGATCCTACCAAAGGGAAAGCCAGTCTAGGGGTTCTTATTCTAGGAGAGGAGGATACAGGGGTAATCAAAGAGATTTTCAAGTTTATTCCAAAGGGTACTCCAGGCAGCACCCATATTCTAGGGGAGGACATAGTCCTGCTGATACTACTTCTGGTCCCTTCCCCTACAAGCTAAAAGAGACAGTGTCTGTCAGGCCTCCTCAAGACAATTCTTCCAACAGGTATTAGCCACCTGTACCATTTGAGGACCCTGAAAAGAATCCATCTGCTTGGACTACTAGGATGAAGGAACTGGCTGCACTAGATCAGATCAAGAAGGCCAGAGAGCAAGGTTTAGACACTTCAAATATTTCTACAATGTCAGAGCAAAGACAAAAGGAACTAGACAAATATGCTTCCAGCAAATTCTTTGATGCTGAGAGATATATGGAGTTGCATCCTGCTGCTGTGGTCCCCAGATCTTCAAAGCAAACTTATTTGGGTGCAGCAGATGACACCAGGTCCAACAAGGAAGCTCTAAATCCAAACAAAGAAATCAAACTTGTCAAAGGCAAAGAGAAGAAGTGACAGTGTAAGGTGACAATTTTTGTGAATTCTGACTGCTATCTAGATGACATATATACATATATATATCTCTGTGATGTTTCTGCAATGTCTAGCTGCTGTTTTTATGCTTCTCTGATTGTATGTTGTTATTTGAATTTTTCCAAAGTCTGTAAATAGTCATCCTAACCCAAATAGGGGGAGATTGTTGGAACACCCTATTACTAATTTGGGTCAGGATCACTATGTCTCTAGGAACCTTTACTTGACCTTCTGTATAGCTTAATAGGTCAATTAGAATTGAGTCTAAGGGTTAGAAGTCTAGGATTGGAAGCTGCCCTGGAGACCAAGTTTTTCTGTCTGGAGACTAAGTCTGATCGTCAAGCTCAGCACGACGATTCGTCGAACTCCGATCGACGATCGTCTAGCTCAACTCCGACGGATCGTCGAGCTCCAATCGACGATCGCTGAGCTCAACTTCATAATATCGTCGAACTCCATTCGACGATCGGTGAGCTCAGGTCGACGATTTTGACTCTGCATTGGATCTTTATCTCTGAGCTCAGTTCGACGATTTTTGAGCTCAGATCGACGATTATTTTGCTGCTTGAGTTTTCCAGTTCGCTGAGCTCAGCTCGACGATAGCAGAGCTCAGTTCGACGATTTCAGATAACTTCCAGAATTCAAATTCAAATCAGTCAGGAGTTATTCTGCAATTAATTCAGAGATTTGCTAGCCGTTTTCATTTACTTCTGGACCAAGTTTCAAGGGACTTTTCAAGGAATAATTCTGTGGACTTTCCTCCAGAAGAGTTTTTGCAATTAAGGATGCAATCAATGCAGACCAACGACTATCCTTGACAGAGAATGACATTCTATTCTGGAACAGAGAATAAAAGACAGGATGTTTTTTGAATCTACATCAACCAGAAGAAAGAAGACACACAATATACAGAATACAGAAAGATACAAAAAAGTTTCTGTCAAAAAGAATTCTGAAGAACACTCATCAAAGAGATCAATCTTTCAAAAATCTTCAGATCTCTTCAGCTCTCAAAGTGTTCAAGGCCAACATCATTTCAAGACTCCAGACACTCAACATTTCAGCTTGCTGAAATCATTTATTGCTGGAGTTCTATCTTTGAAGGCCTATCACCCTCAGCAAAGCTCTTCTTCCTGAAGATCTCAAGGACTCAGGGGGAGCTTTGACATCAATCCACTTAGTCTTCTCAGTTGGTTGAGAAAGAGAAGACTGTCATAACTCTCTCACCCCCACTCTGTAAAGGGTTTTTCAAACTCCCTTCAAAAGTTTGAATCTAGTTTTTGAGCACCTTGTCAAAAGCTCATTGGTGGCAAGACACCTGATCAAAAAATCTGCTTTGGTTTTTGAGCACCTTATCAAAAGCTCATTGGTGCCCAGGACACCTGATCAACTCATCCTGCAGTGGATTCCTACCTAGGGTGGTAGAAGAGTGGATGTACCCAAGTTTGGGGAACCACTATATTCCCTTGTGTCATCTGGTTTTGGCTTGTTTTCTTTTTGTTTCTGGCCTTGATTTTTCTGTGCTTAGTATTTGCATAGTTTAGTACTGTGATTAGATTTATTTCTGCTTCCCTGCTCACACATATTACAACAATTGTTGTAAAAGTTTGCAAAAGTTTTAAAGCACCATATACTCTATTCACCCCCCTCTAGAATATATCAGATCTAGTTGCTCTTTCAGAGAATATTTGATGTTGACACTTAGAATGACTCTCACTCTGAAGCTTCATCCTGTGCAACTGAAGATGAAGAAGAGTCAAGAGAAAGAGAATTTTGCCTAATGACAATAAATGTCTCTTGCAGCAACTCTGATGAACAATCAGACTCTGAAGCAGAAACTGAATCAGAAGAGGATCAGGTAATCTCGTCCTTTGATTTTTCTTCAGATCATTTTAAAGAAGATTTTAAAATTCTTTGTAAGAATTTGATTTAATCTGAGAAGGAAATAAAACTTATCAAAGAAAAATTAAATAATTCTTATTCATAAAACACAAAGCTTTAAAAAATTTGAAAACTGTTCTTGAACAGATTACTCATTTTCAATCAACTAAAAGAAAAGAACAGTTAGAAAATCTAATTAAAATAACTAAAGTTTTACATAATAATAAACCTAAATGAGTTAAAAATTTTCAGAAAAATCATGTTCAATATATCTCGTCGAACCGAGCTTGGCGGAATCAGTATTTTGCATCGAACGGTGATCGACGAACTCTGAACCCAGAGTTTGGGTATGATTACTCAAGAGAGGGTGCTCGACAAAATCAACATGTTTCGTCAAACTGAGATCGACGATCGTGGAACTCAGAAAATGATCAGTTGTAACGCCCCAAAATTTTGAAGAGGAAAATTTGGTTTCTGGCAGGGGGCACACGGCTTGGGACACGGGCGTGTCCCAGGTTGTGTCAGGCTCCAGTCGACGTTTTGGTCGTGAGGTCGACGATTTTGGAGTCGACGATCGTCGAGCAGAGAACACGGCCTGAGACACTGGCGTGTCTCAGGGCGTGTCGAGCCCGTGTCGACGATCGGCCCGGGGAGTCGACGAATTTCGCTCGACGATGTGTCGAGACAAGGCACACGGCCTAGGACACGGGCGTGTCCAAGGCCGTGTCAGGTAGTCGATGTATTTCGTTCGACGATGTGTCGAGAGAAGGCACACGGCCTAGGACACGGGCGTGTCCAAGGCCGTGTCAGTCAGTCGACGAACTTCGCTCGACGAAGTGTCGAGACAGTGAACACGACCTGGAGCCCGGGCGTGTTGAGTTGGACACGGGTAAGGACACGGGCGTGTCCAGTACCCGTGAGAGTCTCGGGTTATTTTCAGGGCTGTGTCGATGGAGGCACACGGCCGACCACACGGCCGTGTCAGTTGGAACATGGGCGTGTCGGGTTGAACACGGGCGTGTCGGATGCCCGTGTGTCGTTCCAGGTGCGTCGATTGGGATGGCAAATGTGGGGACACGGCCCTGGACACGGACGTGTCGCAGGCCGTGTTCGGCCCAGGTGTTTTATTTTTCAGGCGGATCGTGGCCATTCTTTCCCTTATTTTGGGATCTGACGGTCCAGGACTGCTCTTGGGGAGTTAAGTCCGAGAATAGGGTTGGAAACCCTCATTCTTCTCCAAGCTTTCTCTTACTAAAATTCTAGAGAGAAGGGAGAGCAAGGAAGAAGGTGAAGTAGAGATCCGGCTGTTGGAGAGGCTTTGGTGCTCCAAATCGCGAGCCGAGTCCAGATCCGAGGAGGCTAGACCGTTGTGAAGGTTTTCATTCGACTATTTTGCCATGGCTAGGAAGAGGAGTCGGAAGGTAACGACACTTCTCCTCTCAGTTTTGGATGCATGCTGTGGCATCTTTTCTTTTCTAGTTTTTGGGCACCAAACACTCAAATGAGAGGGGTTTGGGTCGCCAAGGTTCAAGAGGAACCTCTGGGTCGATTGAGTCCGTCCTCGGCATGTTTTGCATTAGAGATCCGCTCCGTTAGTGGATTAGGCATGGTGTGTGAAGCCGTAGTCGCGACCGTTAGTCCGACTCGGTGATGTTGCATACGAGCTTTAAGGAATCGTAGAGATCCGTTGCGACAAGATGCCGTTTATGATGTGGTGATGTTTTCCTCTTTTTCTCGAGTGAGTACGTGTAGTCGGAATCGGACAAGGTTAGCTCCTCAATGGCGGTAGATGGTTTCCTTGGTGGACAAGGTTAGCTCCGTATGAGTGGTAGATGGTTTCCTTGGTGCGCGGGAACGCTGCAGTACAAATGTGGGACTAGGGTGGAATTGTATTGGATTGTTTGTGCCAAGGCATGGTTGTGTATCCGTGGTCGGCTGGCTATCCCGTGACATACACGTCATGTGTGGAGAGTGTCCCGGCGAGACTAGTCCCCTTCTGTGAGACTGACGAGAATGCCAAGCATGGGGGCAGGCCCGGGCAATGAGGCCATGAGCGGGTGGGGTCCAGCAAGGCTTCTTAGAATCAGTCAGTTGTGTTTGTTGGAATCCTGACATGAGACATCAGAGCTTGCAGGCAAGCCCGGGTCTAAGACCTTGAGCGGGTGGTGCCTTGGCAAGAGTTCCATGTGGCGGCTTGTATGCCGTTGGGGGTATTTGTGTTTCCCTTTTTGTTTGCGGCTTTATGCCAATGGGGAAACGATGAGTACCCAATTGATGTGATGTTGTGCTAGATTCATACGCTATAGGGTGCCTTGGGTGAAACCCGGGTGTTGTATTCATGTTGCATAGTAGGCCCTAATCTTATATGCTCAACAGTAGAGAACATGTATGATGTTTGAGACATCCAAGCCTGTTTCTTTAGTTGCTTTTCTTGCTTAAGAATATTGCATACGAAGTGCTAACTTGCAGGTTGGAGGAGTACCCCGGGGTCCGTTAGGGGCGGCCGGAGGAGATGTGTTGGTTACACAGTTTCAGGTCAGCCTTTGCTGACCCACGTTACTAATAATTTTTACAGGGCAAGGATCGCAAGCAGGAGCTAGCTCGCCGGCCAGGAAGGCCTAAGCCTCATGAAGTGTTCCCCTCTTTTGTAACTCTTATTATATGATATTGCATGTTTGAGACTCATGTTGTCCGGCTTGCATGTCGAGGTAGACTAGGAGTGCTTATGCACTTTCATGATTGTTGTATTATGTGAGTTTGGACTCTCTTATGTTGTAAGGTCATAAGACCAATTTTATTACTCTTGTAGTGGTGGATAACTTCTAGTCTTGCTTGTGTTTCCGCTGTGTTATGCAAAGAGTTTTGAGTGTGGGTAGTATATCATCTTATAATACTAAAGCTGTGACGTTCGTATGTTGTGGGGCCCCGGCCGGACCCATATTATACGGTCATTACAGGGGAGGTGTTACATCACTATCATTCTGTGAATCGAGATCAGCGAAATCAATACTTTTCGTCGAACTCAGATCGATGAACTCAACAAAAATTGTCGAACTCAACAAAAATTGTCAAACTCAATCTATCAAAATAGAAAATTTAATTTCCATCAGGACAATAATCAAAGACACAAATGTGTTAACTCCTTTTCTCAATGGATAATTTCACCCAGAAAATTTCATCCTCTAAGTTATAAAAGTCAACCTAAATGTTCTTTTGTTTCTAATTATTATAAAAGAGAACCATGACCCAAGGTAATCTGGGTCCAGAACGTCTAACATCTCTTTTCAGGAGAAGACCTATCTTACCACAGAGGAACAGTGGTATTTGATAGAAACCAAAAGCCTTAGTCTCAGTCAGTGCAAAGGTTACAACAGTAAGCCGTTTCAATCATTTAGAGAATCATAAATGGATTCATACCTGCTGAAATAGATTCAGTTAAAGATAAGCAAAACACCTTTGTACATCTGCTGAAAGATTTATAATTCAGGCAGATTGTTTTGCTTTGTATTTTATCTATTTTGTGTAAATAGTGTCCTCACCCAAATAGAGGGAGATTCTTGGAATCCTAGTTCTGATTTGGGCGAGGATCACTATTAGGATGATTAGATTGATCCAAAATGTATACTCATGAGTCATAGGTTTATTTCCAGGTTTGCCTCAGAAGGACTCTCCAGAATTGCTGAAAGAATTCCAAGAAATGCAGTTTTGATCAGAAAGAAATTCAGTTCGACGAAAGTTGAACTCAGTTGGACGAAAGTTGAACTCAGGTCGATGAACTCAGAGTTTCATCTATGAGCTGAGCTCGACGAAATCCGAGCTCAGGTCGACGATCGCTGAACTCAAGCCAGATTCTTAGCTCGACGAAATAGAAGTTGAGCTCGACGATCTGCGAGCTCCAGTCGACGAAATATGTGAAAAATTCCAGGCCTATTTATTTTATAGCTGGCATATTGATTGAAACCTTAATCACAGGAGTTTGTGATTCTCAGATTTAATGCATAATATTCTTAAGGAATATAGTCGTTGAATGACAGAATTAATAATGGCTTAAATGCTAATTGTCTCCAAAGGCAATTACCTTTCTCGGGAATTATTCTGCTATTACAGCTAAAGGAAATTCAAATGTTCCATAAAAAGAATCAAGATCAGACAACGATTATAGATTGACTCACACAGAGAATACAGCAGAGAGAGAACACAGAAACAAATTTGTTTCTGAAGCTCTTCTTCAAAGTGAATTAGTGAATCAGTGAAGAAAAAACAGCTCATATACAAAGTTCTTCATCATCTGCTCTAGGATTCAAAGGGACAACTCATCAACATCAGTCCAAGAAGCTTCTGAAGATCTTCTTCAATCTGAAGGCCTACACTCTGTGCAAAGCTCTCATTCTTCCTGAACATTTCTTCATCTTAGGGGGAGCTTTGACAACAACATCCACTAAGTCTTCTCAGTTATTTGAGAAAGAGAAGATAACATCATTTTCTTTTCCTATTGTAAAAAGGGTTTTTAGCTCCCTTCAAAAGTTATCATCTAGTTGTCAAGTCTCCTTATCAAAAGACTTGGATTAGTTTTTGGGCACCTGATCAAAAGCTCAAAGGGTTGTGAGATCTCCCTTGAAATAGATCTTGTGGTGACAGGACACCTGAGCAAAAACCTGTGGTGACAGGATACCTGAACAAAAACCTGCTAGTGGATTCCTATCAGGGTGGTAGAAGAGTGGATGTACCCAGTTTTGGGGAAACACTATAATTTTCTTGTGTTGTCTGGTTGCTCCATTCTTTATTTCTACTGTGTTGTGATAGTTTCTTTTTCTTACCTCTCTTTGTATATATTAATACCACTTATTTTAATTCCGCAATAAAACTAATCAAGTTTTTAAAATACTCTATTCACCCCCCCCTCTAGAGTTAAGACAGATCTATCCCCTCACTTTCATATCTAAATATGCCCCGCATACGATTCTCATTGATTATTCGCAAAAACATGACCACACATCGTGATGGCTTCCAGACGAATTGGCTCCGCAGAGCCAAACCCACCTTAGATTGCAATTTAAATTAGGCTCTGTTTGGCACGGTGGTAAATGCATGAGTTAAATTGCCATTCGTTCGCTAACAATCACCTAACAAACTTTATTCATTTAAACATAAAATTGGATGAAGTACCTAGAGCGTGTGTTAACGAATGACAGTTTAACCTCAAGTTCACGATCGCCACCACTGTGACAAACGGAGCCTTTAGTTTGGGTCTACTCCTACAGTCTTCATCGCCGTCGGATATGAGAAGTACGATTTTGGCCGCAACAATCACATTGAAACACTAAGAAAAGTCGAAGGTCAAATTTTGGTGTTCTGCCCGTGATGTTCAATCGGGCGTCATGGCTCCATTTATCATCTTTGTTCTGTGGTCCATCATCAATGAGAGATGGATAGCCAATCAAAGATGAGTGATGAATGGAATTGAAAGATGAATTATTCTACTCTCATCTTTCCTTCTAAGTGAATATCTTTCATTCTATTCATTACTTTTTTACTTTGATGTAGAGAAGGCAAGGAGACTTTTAATCAAAGAATGACTTCTCATGGAGAATCATCAGTATAGAATCATGTATCTTCATCTCCAACATTATTCATTCAAATCATATATCTTTATTTGGTAATAAATTTAGTAGCATATATGTCTTACATCATAATATATTATCATTACTTATAAATTGATGAGACATTTATTGTTAACTGTGGAAAGAGGTTAGTCAACTTTGATTATATTTTTGAAGCATGTGTTTCATGACAAGTGTGAAAAGGAGTAATCACCTTTGACCATTAAACCAACATGTGCTCTTAAAGGAAGCTTCAAACAAATTTGTCGAAGGAAGTTCATGTCATTTGACACATGCTTTTGACCGAATGAAGTTGCATGAAATTTTCATCCACATGTCATCTATCGCTTATAGCTTCTTAGTTTTTTTTCATATAAATAGACATGAAGGAGGCGAGGTAAGACATCCACTTCTTTCAAAACACAAGCATTTGAAGATTTTTTAGAGATTTTTGTGGCAATTATTTTAGTTTGAGAGAGCTTTAGGATGGCGTTCTACGAAGTTAAAGAGGAATACTTTGCATACACATATGGATTGGATTTGGAGCAAATTTGGATAAGTATTTGAAGAGGCATCTTGGAGGGAATTTGTGTAATTCATCTCGTCTGCCACTGTCGGTAACTTGCAACTTTTCTGCTACTATTTATTGTGCAATATTATGTGGTGAGAAGTTGGTGAAGATCTTGAATTGATCGAGGAAGGAACTTATACTTGTCTATTTGTTTTTCATGCATTTATAGTGGCGGCTTTCTGGGTTGAACTCTGATTGTCCCGTAGTTTTCACTCTTTCAAGTTAAATATGTGTATCACTTATTTTATTGTTATTAAGTGCTTTGTTTTGGTTATGTATCAGTTTACTGCTAAGCGCTCGTATAGATACTTGCTCGAACTAATTTGTAGGTGTTTTGGTCGGCCTTGCATGTTCTTCAGCCCAACAAGTGGTATCATAGTGAGTTTCATTATTAAAGAAGATATCGGGCTTGTACAACTCATATTCGTCGAGAGTGGACCCCCCATAGCCAGGTCAGCAAGAAGTCTAAATCAACAGGTCAAAACAGAGATCAGAGTCAACATTCAAGTCAGTAGAAGACCTGAGTGAGTATGACGAGCTCCACTCGCATACTTACCAAGAGATGATATGGGTAGTTGCATGCCTGCAGTCGAGCGAGCTCCCTCAAAAGTCACTAAGTCATCGGGGGTGGGGCTATAAATAAGACCTCCATCCTTTGGATTTACCTATAAACATGACCTCAGGGGTACATGGATCTGGACTTCAGAATCTCACAAAAAATCTCGACCACTTCATTTCCTGGACATCGAGCTGAGCCTTTGGATTGTTTCTTCAAAGAGACAAGCTCCGAGCTAGTGATTATCCCTCTTAGTCGCCGCCTTGACTTGGTCTCCAGCTTGAGTCTACCTTGTACCATGCTCGATCATCTTTGGTTGTGGGGGGAAGTTTATTCAAAATATCCAGGTACATGGTGGGACCCCCCCCTGTGCAGCACCTGAGGTTCTTTTTGTTGTCTATATTTCTACATTCTAGCCCGCTAAGCCGTCGAGCCCAACCGCTAGACTAGTAATCTTAGGCTACCTTGATCCAAATTTTAGAGTAGGGATTTTCCCGGCTTCAACACTTTGGTGCGGTAAGCATGGATCGTAGCTGAGGAGGAAAGTTTCACTAGTAGGCAAGATGATGAATGAAGGTGAGAATGGGGAGATTGCCAGCAACTCAAGGAGTCAGCCGCGATATGGTAACCTTGCGCACCAACGAGATCCGATGGTATTTGGGTCTGGGGCCCGACAAGATTCAGGGCAGGTAGAGAGGTTGGCAAAAGAGGCCGAGAATTGAAGGGGGGTGACAGTTTGGGGATGTCGCCCAGACCGAGATCCTCAGAGATTTGTTGAGTGTTAGTTGGAAATTTGGGATGGTCGGCTGAGGTGACGACATCTGGTGCACCCGGAGGCGGGTTGTCTTTTTTCGAACCCAGCAACTTCTTTTTCGATTTCTATTTCTTCTTCTTCAACGAGGGAAGGTCAGCAACGTAGTCGCCTTCTCGGGGCCTTTTTGACTTCTTAGGCTCAAAAAACCCCCAACAGAGCGACAATGCTCACATTATAGACTTCTTCGGCAGATTTTGATATGGTGTGCGAGTTCAGAAGGAGTGCAGCAAGGGTGTGGCCCCCCCTATTTATAGGGGTCGGCAGGCATCCACAGGTCGCTAGTAGCTCAGATAGTCACCATAAGCATCTCGCCGAATGAGCGTTGGATGTTTCTTTCCAAGCTCCCACGCCGTCCGCAAAGAGTGGAGTTTGTGTACAACCCATATTCGTCGAGAGTGGACCCCCCATAGCCCTGTCAGCAAGAAGTCAAAATCAACAATCAAGATATAGATCAGAGTTAGCATTCAAGTCAGTAGAAGATCTGGGCGAGTATGACGAGCTCCCCTCGCATACTCGCTAGGAGGCGAATAGGGTAGTTGCTTGCCTGCAGTCGAGCGAGCTCCCTCAAAAGTCGCCAAGTCGCCGAGGGTGGAGCTATAAATAAGACCCCTCGCTTTGGATTTGCCTATAAATAGGACTCGGGGGTACAAGATTCTGGACTTTGGAATCTCGTAAAAGATCTCGACCACCACATTTCCTGGACATTGAGCTGAGCCTTTGGACCCTTTCTTCAAAGAGATAAGGTCTGAGCTAGCGATTATCATCTTAGTCGCCGCCTTGACTTGATCACCAGCTTTAATCTACCTTGCACCCTGCTAAGCCATCTTTGGTTATGGATGGAAAGCTTCTTCAAAGCATCCGAGTATGTGGTGGGACCTCCCTGTTGCAGCATTAGGGGTTCTTTTTATTGTCCATGTTTCTGCATTCTAGCTCGCTAAGTCATCAAGCCCAACTGCTGGACTAGTAACCTTAGACTGTCTTGATCCGAATTTTGGAGTAGGGATTTTCCCGGCTTCAATAAGGCTAACATGTTTAAGATTTAAGATGAGCCAATTAGGTATTTTTAAGTTGATGATCGGGAGTTGTAGGTAACGACTGTTGGTCTGCACTTTGTCTTCTTTGATTGCCTTATTTGAAATAGTCGGCTTAAAGAACTAAGGTCAGTCCTACTGGTGACAAAGTATGATGGAGTCTATATTAGGTTCAGATTCCGAGTAAATAATGAAGTTGAATGACCCGAACTACCACTATTGGTACTTTTAAAGAAGATCGCATCTACGTCATGGGTTGACATGCTCCTTTTTTAAGAGATGTACATCGAGCTCAATAAGTGGAAGGTAGGACACCGAAAGCTATGTGGATTCATTGAACGGTTCATAGAGTCGAATGTCTATAATCATGTTGCGAGCATTGTCGATGTAAAGATCCTTTGGAAGACCTTGGAAACCTTGTACACCAAGAGTATTAACATCAACAAGCTATATCTATTGAAAAAGTTGGGAGAGTTCAGATACATAGAGGGATTTTATATCTGGATCATGTTAACTGTTGGGTATTGCATCCACAATAACCCAGATTTGTATGAAGTCACCCTTGAACTAAAATGAATTAAATTTGTATTTGGTGTATTTTCTAGTTGAGTGTTTGCATGATATATTTGCCAAGTGTAGACCAATGTCAGTCTACAATGAGTCACTAAACACAGGACCATACAATGTAATCCCTCATTGTGTGATCCATGATGTTGACTCATGTGTAGCCTCTCTATTGGGACACTTTTTTTTTCAAGTACTAAAGTCATGGGAGAAAAGCTGGTTGCTGAATTTGTTGAAGAAAATAAGTTTTCGGACTTACAAAAAATTTCTAAGTATTTTTCTCGAGTAAGACCTTTTGTACTCGAGTAGAACTAAAGTTTATACTCGAGTGAGATCAGTCATGTATTCGAGTTGCAGAAGCAGTTCTCGAGAGAGCTCGGTGCTGTTCTCGAGAAAGCCATGTATACTCGAGTAGTCCATGATTCTCCTTCTCGAGTTACCTCATTTCCAGTCAAAACTTTTTCCAAGTCTTTTTCTCTAGAAGCCAAAGATTTTTCTCAAGAAGGTCATGTACAGTTCTCGAGAACCAGAAACCATTTCTCGAGACCTTGAATACACTTCTCGAGAGTCAGAAATCTTTTCTCGAGATACTTTCTTGTTCTCGAGTACCAGAATACTTGTTCTTGAGAACAAAAATTTATTCTTCTCGAGTACTAATTCTCATTCTCGAGATAGCTGGATTTCACCTCTATATTTTTCCTAAGTTCTTTTCTCGAGAACTTCATAATTCTTCTCGAGAAACTGAAAACATCTTCACGAGTACAATTGACTCTCCCGAGAAATGCAGTACAGATTTCTGAATTTTTCTTAAGTCCCGATAGAAGTAATTTCAAATATGATTAGCACTTGATTGGTTCACGTGACATGCATTTAATGTGATTATGACCGTTAGGCAAGTCCTATAAAAGGTCTTATCATAATCGACCAACCCTAAGAAGAAAAACCTAAGTATTCTGAATCGCAATTTTCATTCTAAATCGGGAAGCCGCCACTGTTCATTGTCTTCAACGCCGATCTGCTTTCGATCCAATAGATTCAGAACAAGAGATTCAACATATCATGATTTTCTACATCGACGGATATTTTCCTTGATCGTGTTGAGTACAAAGTTTTCAGATCCAGAGATTTCGCCTTTGTCTTTTTCGATCTATTTCTGACAGAGCTTCAAAGTTTAATAAGGAGGAGGGGTTGAAGATTCAGATTTGAGATATTACTGTTTGCATATTTCTCTATAAATCATTTTATTCTTGTAGGAGATTCTTCTCCGAGTTGTAGGAGCTTTGTTCTCCGAGATTTTTGTAGGAAGTTTATCTTCCGAGTGTAGATCCTGTTTTGGGGGATCGAGTTATAGGAACCTTATTCTGAATTATAGGATTGTTTTCAATTCGAGAGAATAATGGATTAGCCGAGTCTAGTACATTGCTAGATCGGTGAGGTGGAAAGTGGATGTAACCAAGGTTGGGGAACCACTATAATTCTTGGTGTCATCTGTGTATGCTTGTTTGGTTTCTGTGCATCGCTCTTACAAAGTTTTATTCCACAAAAAGACGCAGAACTCACATATTTACCCCCCTCTAAGTGATTTAGGTAGACAACTTAAATATTTTCACAATGTCATAAGCACTAAGTGGATTTATAGGAATAAACTAGATGAGCATGGGGTAATAGTCAAGAACAAAGCTAGATTAGTGGATAAAGGATATAGACAAGAGGAAGGGATAGACTTTGACCAAACCTTTGCACTTGTAGCTAGGCTAGAAGTCATAAGGTTGTTTTTAGATCACGCAGCATACAAAGGATACAAGGTCTACCAGATGGATGTAAAGTCAGCATTCTTAATGATACACTGAATGAGGAAGTCTATGTAGAGCAGTCACCAGATTTTGCTAACCCTAAACACAACACCAATGTTTTCAGATTGCACAAGGCTTTGTATGGGTTAAAATATGCACCTAGAGCCTGGTATGAGACTCTGTCTACCTTTCTTATAGAGAACAAGTTATCTAGAGGAAAGATGGAAAAGATACTATTCCTTAGGGACATCAAAGGATCAAATATCATAGTCTGGATTTATGTAGATGACATAATTTTTGGGTCTACTAATGAAAAGCTATATAGACAATTTGTCAGGCTTATGCAAGGCAAGTTTGAAATGAGCAACATGAGTGAGCTAAAGTTTTTCTTGGGATTCCAAGTTATTCAATCAGAGGATGGAATATCCATCTCTTAATCTAAGTTCACTAAGGAGTTGATTAAGAAATATGGTATGGAGAATTCTTCTACCATGAGAACTCTAATGGGTTCTTTTATATCACTACACAAGGATGAATCTGAGAAACCAGTTGATGAAACCTTGTATAGAGGCATCATTGGATCACTCCTATATTTAACTACTAGTAGGCCAGATATTATATTCTCAACATGTGTCTGCGTTAGGTATCAAACATGCCCCCAAAGAGTCTCATTATACTGTTGTGAAGAGAATACTAAGATATCTTAAGGGCACACCCAATCTTGGGCTTTGGTATCCTAGGGATAGTGATTTTGAACTCATAGGGTACACAGATGCAGATTTTGTAGGGTGTAAAGAAGATAAAGTACTTTTGGAACTTGCCAGTTTCTAGGGAAAAGACTCATAAGTTGGAGTAACAAGAAGCAAACAAGTGTTGTAATTTCTACAGCAGAATCTGAGTACATATCTGCTGGAAGATGCTGTGCAAAGTTGCTGTGGATTTAACATCAACTTTTGGACTACAATGTACAACTAAGTAAATATGTTATGTTTTGTGATTCTACTAGTGCAATTTCTATTGCTAATAATCATGTTTCACATAGTAGAACTAAACATATAGAAATTAGATATCACTTTTTCAGAGAAAATGTTGAAAAAGAAAATATAAGCTTACAGTATACTCCAACAGAAAGACAAGTTGCTGACATTTTTACAAAACTTATAGATGAAAGTAAGTTCAATTACTTTAAATTTGAACTAGGCATGTTGAAGATTGAATAAATATTTTCAATTAGCAGCAACAAAAGTTTGTACAACATATAAAAGATGACTAATCAGGTCAACAAAGAGTTGTGTCGAGACACCACAGTGTGTGTCAACACTATAGACAATATTGTGTCGAGACATCAAAATACATGTTGACACAATAAGTAGTCGTGTGTCGAGACACCTGACAGTGTGTAGACACTGATTAGCGACAGTGTGTCGAGACATTATAATTTAGTGTCGAGACATAAGGTTATCGAGACCTTGAGGTCTGTGTCAAGAGACATGAAACTTGTGTAGACTTAAGTCGACACAACTCGAGAGAATAGGTTTTACATGCCGACAGTATATATTTCCCAATATTGAGAAAATTACTAAATACGATGTGCATTTTCACCTTCAATAGACAGTTACTATAAATAAGAGGAGAAAGGAATTGTTGACTACGCTAATAGGAAATCTTGAGAGATTGATCGTTGTGTGTCGAGACCTAGAAATCCTTAGTCGACACCTCAATCTCAAACTCTTTCAACTAGAATGGCACCCAAGATAGACGAAAACATCAACGAGGGTTACGAACTGGTGTGAAACGCCTTCGTCTCCGCACCGGAAGAAATAAAGAATGTGATTGAGTTTGTCAATGAAGCAGGTCTTGAATATCTGCTTTTAGAACTGACTAAGATTTGGAAGAGAGAAGTATCTGAATTCTATTCCAATGACTCACTAAACCCTAAGTCGGGCAAGATCAAATCCAGTGTTAATGGAGCAAGAGTAAAGGTCATAACCAAAAGACTGGATAAAGTCTTTCAGATTCCAATTACTGCTCAAGAAGATAACCTGGATTCAAGCAAGAGTGCAGAGGCTTTAGAGTGGCATAGACTGGCTCCAACCACTAGGTTTGGAAGTTCTTTGAACAGGAAGGGAATGAATTCCCAGGGAAAATTTCTGTCTGAAGTAATGGGAAATGTGCTCCTCTGCAAGACTGGAGCACATGATAGGATTTCAACATTTATGTTTAGCCTGAAGACAAGGATTATATTCAGAATCAAGACTGATTGGAACATGGTAGTCTTTGATAAAATAGCAGAAGGGATTCAGAAGTCCAATATGAGCAGAATTATTAGTCTATATCTGGTAAAAGCAATTCCAGATAGTATTAATCAGAAGATTGGATCCAAGATAAATCATATGAGGAGAATGAATATTGGAATTCTGTCAAGATGAGACAGAGTTTTGTCTAAGGAAACTCCAGAACCCAAGAAGAAAAAGAAGGTAAAAGGGAAGAAAATAGCAGTAGAGGAAGTTGAGTCCTCAAGTGACTTGGAGGAGCAAGTGGTGTTTAACTCATATAAGGATGCTGAGGAAGAACTAAGAAGATCTCCAAGACTCTCACCTAGAAAAAGTGATCTGGTGCATGGGGAGAACATTCTAGAAAAAGACCAAATTGAGGGGGAGAACCTCAATGAATTGCCAATGGATACTGCTACAACTATAATAATGGATGTTGTACAGGAACTGGAACACTCAAAGATATCTGAACAAGAAATATCTAAGAAAGAGATGGAGGAATAAATTCCAAAAGAGACTGAAGAAGAAATTCTTCTTTCTAAAGAAACAAACTTACAGGGGGAGATATGTTGGGTACATTGGTTTAAATGTACCTGATTTAAAGAAGCCTCACCCAACTCAATGATATACATCAAAATTTATTTGATGTGTTTTTGAGTTACTTGTGCAGGTTAAGTATTTGCAGGACTGAAGCAAAAAGTTTCTAAGTCCATGTGTCGATACCCAGAGGGAAAGTGTCGACACTTAAGAAGACTTGTGTCGACACCCAGACAAGCAGTGTCGACACTTGGAGTCATTGTGTCGACACCTGGGATGCAGAGTCGACACCAGACACAAAGTGTCGACACAAGGAGCTGTGTCGACACTCAATGAAGAAAGTACAGTAAAGCTGTGTCGACACTTAACAGCAGTGTCGACACCTAGAAGAACTGTGTCTACACAAGAAAGTGTCGACACTTGGAGCTGTGTCGACACTCAGCAAAAGTCAGCAGACTAAGTATAAGTGTCGACACCAAGAACAATGTGTCGACACTCAACAGAAGAGTCAGCACTTAAAGATAGTGTCGACACAAGACAGTATGTGTCGACACTCAGCTGAAGACTCAACACTTGAAGAAAGTGTCGACACATGGAGCTGTGTCGACACTTAGCAAAGAACAACAAGATCAACAAATTATTCTAAGTACAAGTGTCGACACTAAGGGAATGTGTCGACACTCAGCTGAAGTCTCAATAGAAGAATCAAGTGTCGACACAAGGAGCTGTGTCGACACTCAGCAAGAATCAACATAGAAGACTATGTGTCGACACCAAGAAGCAGTGTCGACACTTAACAGATTCAACACAAGAAGGTTGTGTCGACACAAAGGCCATGTGTCGACACTTAGAAGAATTCAGCAAAAGATAGAAGATCAAGTACTTGTGTCGACACTCAATTTCAGTGTCGACACATGCAGAAGAAACTGTGTCGAGACTTAGTATCTACAACACAAGGAGTTGTGTCGACACCTTATAGACTTGTGTCGACACTTACACAACTTGTGTCGACACTTGGTCTATAAGTGTCGACACTTAAAGACAGAAAGTCTCGACACTTTCAGACAGTTAGAGAACTTTCAAGAATTGACTGGATGACTTGACAGCTGCCGTTCCAGACAGTCTACAGCACCTGTCAGAGATGTCAGAATTCAGTTATGAACCAGACCAGCCGATTACCATGAAGAAAGCCTATAAATAGGCTCATACAGTCTACAGAAACGGTTGTTGAAGTTGTTGAAGCAATTCAAAAAGTGGTTCACAGAGTTGTTCAAGTTATTGATCAAGGATCAAAACAAGAAGATCTAGCTGTCCAAGTGCAGATCTAAGAAGTTGGAGAGAGAGGGCTACATCCAAGAAATCAGCCGTTGGAACTAGGCAGAGAAGAAGGATTTAGATATATTCTGGATCTTAAGAAGCAGAGGTCAAGGATCAACTGCAGAAGGAATCAATCTTATTGAGTTCTACTTTCAAGAAGCTTTGAAGAAAGCTAAGTCAGATTGAATCCAGCTGAGTTCTTCCAAGAACTCATCAAGAAACTCACAACTCCCCTCTCTTGTTGCTGAGTTGTAGAGTTAACAATTGTATAATCATTTTTATCTTGTAGGATCCTTTGGATCTGAGTGATTGTAAGCCTGTATTTATAAAGGCTGAGTGTAGGGCTTGGGAGCCTGAGTGTAGGAGATTGGATTCTCTGAGTGTAGGCCTTTTGTGGCTGAGTGTAGGCCTTGTTGGCTGAGTGTAGGCCTTTGTGGCTGAGTGTAGGCTTTGTGGAAAAGCTGAGTTGTAGGGCCTTGTGCATGAGGTGTAGGAACCAGTTTGGGTTCTGAGACAGTGGTGAAGTTTGGCCGAATCTAGTATACTGCTAGATAGTCGAAGGGGGAAAGTGGATGTACCCAAAGCTTGGGGAACCACTATAAAACTCTGTGTCTGCTGTGATTGTGATTTACTGTGTATGCTGTGTGATAAAATAGTTAGAATTCTGTGATATTAACTGATTGCTGCCATTAAAGTTTAAAAAGAATTAGGTCACCTATTCACCCTCCCTCTAGGTGTTTTAGGTACTATATCTTTCAAGTGGTATCAGAGCCAAGTTCCTCAAAAAGGACTAACAGTCTGAGGAGATCCTGCTTGGCAGATTCAGTCTAAGACAACTTACAGATTCAAGAAAATCAAGAACCATGGGTTCCTCTGAGAATCACAAGGAATTGGGTTCCATGAAATTACCTATATGCAGAAAGGAAATCTTTGGGATCTGGAAGAAAAGGGTAAGGCTGTTTATGGAAGCCTCAGACCCTAGGATATACATCACAGTAAAGGAAGGGCCTTATGTGCCTATGAAGATATCAGTTCTAGATGCAAATCAGAGAACCCCAAAGGATTTCTCTGAAATGACTAAGGATGAGATTGTCCTAGCCACCATGGACAAAAGGGCACAAAACATTACAGTGAGTGCCATAGATGATGCAACTTTTCAGAATCTAATACACTGTAAGACAACCAAAGAGATGTGGGACACTCTTATTGTGTATATGGAGGGTTCTGAAGAAGTTAGACAAGATAGAAAATCCTTGCTAAATCAGGAGTATGAAAGTTTTAGACAAGGAAAGGGTGATAGCATAACTGAGTGCTATAAGAAGTTCTACAGAATAGTGAATGAACTCATGTCTTATGGAAGAGAGTTCAGTAATTATGAACTAAATGACAAGTTCCTAAGGTCCCTAACTAAAGATTGGGACACAAAGATCTGTGCCATTAGAGAAATGGCTAAGTTGGGAGAAATTCCTCCACCTACACTGTTTGGCAAATTGTTGTCATATGAAATGCAATTGACAGTGAGGAAAGAGGAGGAGAAATCAACAAGAACTGAACACAAGGAAAGAACTGTAGCTTTCAAGACAGAAGCCCCCAGAAAGTACAGGAATAAGTCACCAACTCCACCTCCAAAGGTTGCTGAATTAGAGTCAGATGAGTCAGTCAGCACAAAGTCTGAAAGCAGTGAAAGTGATGAAGACTTTGCTGCCTTCACTAGACACTTTCAGAAATTCTTGAAGAAGAAACAGTGGAGGACAAGGCCTTCTACTTCACAAGGAAAAGAAGACTTCTATCAGAACAAAAAGTCTTCAAAGAAGGACAGGAAGAGGACTAAATCTAGCAAGGCAACTATTTCAAAGATAGTTTGCTATTGCTGCAATAGACAAGGTCATGTTGTTGCAGATTGTCCTGAAAAGAGAAAAAAGTCTAGTGACAGGAAAAAGACTCATTTCAAAGGCAAGAAAGAAAAGTCATTTGTTGCCAAAAAGGAGAAGACTCTATCAGATATCTCTTCTTCAGAAACTGAGTCTGATGCTGAGGCATACATAGGGCTGTTTGCTGAAGAAGAAGAAGAAGAATTCATGTAGATCATGGAGTCTATATATGAACAAGAAGACAGCCAATGCCAAGGGCTAATGGCTTTGACAGAGAATGATAAAATCCTGGAGCAGCCAGGACCCAGTAAGGTACAAAGTTCAACTTCAAGCTCAGTTTCTTGTTCCTGTACAGAATCAGATTCATCTTCATCAAGTGATGAAAGTGTATCTGAGTCTGAGGATGATATTCATCAGTTGATAGATGAATATAAAGTACTGTTGCAAGCTTACAAGAAGAGCAAGTCCCTAGCCAAAAGTCAGGCTAAGGAAATTGCTGATCTCAAAGCTGCTGCAACAGATTATGAGAAGCTATTTGATCAAAAGCTCAATGAGATAGCCAGACTGAAACACATAATAGTGATTCAGATGGGGACTATCACCTATAAGAATGATCAAATCAAGAGTCTGGAGATTAATCTTCAGAAGGAGAGAGAGCTTATTGCTAGGTTTTCTAAACCTAAGTCAGTGTTACCCATAATTGATGAATTTGTTCATCACAAGGGTAAAGCTGGACTGGGCTTTACTAAACCTGCAAGGACTGAGCAGTCCAAGTCCAAGTCCAAGGGCAAATCCCCAACATTCAACAAGTCTGCTGTAGATAAGACAGCAAAGACAGTACCTAAGCAAAGGTACAATAAGTTTGAATGTTGGTGCTGTGGCAAGGTTGGCCACTTTGCAATGGACTGTTGGCACAATGCTAGTGCCAAAGTGAGTAACAAACTATCTGTTGGAAAGCCAGTAGGTAGCTTTGTCAGATTGCAAACTAACAAGTACCAAGGACCCAAGAATACTTTGGGTTCTAAGGTTCATTAATCTGTTTTGCAGGTGAGTCCAAGTGGTCATACCCCAACATGGTACTTGGACAGTGGATGTTCCAGACATATGACTGGAACTAGAGGATTACTAAGGGACTACATTCCAATAAAATATGGTCCAAAAGTAACCTTTGGTGGTTCTGAAAAAGGAATCATCAAAGGATTTGGTAACATTTTTAGCAACTTGGTTACCATTACTCAAGTGGCTTATGTTAAAGGGTTGAAACACAACCTAATAAGTATAAGTCAATTAAGTGATGTATGGTATGACATCTCATTTGTTAAAAATGGTTGTCATATCAAGAGGTCAACTGATCAAGAGATCATTTTGACTGGTTATAGGAAAAGGAATGTCTATTGCTTAGACATTATGGTTGAGAACAATGGTTCTCCAGTGTGTCTTGTAGCTGATGAGACAGTCTCTCATTGTGTTAAATGGCACAAGAGGCTTGCCCATCTTAACTACAAGACTATTAGCAAACTCTTTAGCAAAGAGTTAGTGAGGAATGGTCCTCAAGTTAAGTGTGTTAAAGATGGTATTTGCTCAGCTTGTCAAAAGGGCAAGCAGACTAAATCCACCTTTAGAAGCATAGAAAACAAAGATGCTGTGAGGTGTTTATACCTCTTGCATATGGATCTCTTTGGTCCAATGCCAGTTCACAGCTTAGGTAGGAAGGTCTATACCTTTGTAGTTGTAGATGACTACTCAAGGTTTTCCTGGGTGTTCTTCTTAAGACAGAAATCTGAAACACCTAGTGTCTTCCATAACTTTGTCAAGCAAATTCAGAATGAACTAGACAGTACAGTGGTCAAGATTAGAAGTGACCATGGTACTGAATTTCAGTCTGATAGCATGACAAAACTATGTGAAGAATTTGGGATATTTCAAGAATTCTCTTCACCTAGAACACCTCAGCAAAATGACATTGCTGAGAGGAAGAATAGGACCTTGATAGAGGCTGGTAGGATCCTATTAAGTGATCATCACTACCAGAATATTTCTGGGCTGAAGCAGTTAACACTGCATGTCATGTTATAAATAGGGCTACCATCACTAAAGGCCTCAATAAGACCCCCTATGAGGTTGTGAAAGGCAGGAAACCAAACCTATCCTACTTCAGGATTTTTGGTTGCAAATGCTTCATACTTAACAATGGAAAGTCTTACTTGACTAAGTTTGCTGCCAAGTCCCAAGAGGGAATTTTTGTTGGGTACAGCAATAACAGTAAGGCTTATAGAGTCTACAACTTGACTACACAAGTTGTAGAAGAATCTGTGCATGTAGTTTTTGATGAGAATAAAATTATTAACAATAAGTTGTCTAGTAGTGTGTGCAGCCCCACAGGTTTAACAAAGAAGATGGACAAGCTTACTATAGAAGAAGTACCTGCTGCAAGACAGCAAGTAGAAGACAGTGGCTATTGTCCAGGGGGAGAACTACATGTACCAATTGCTGATGAAGTTCAAGGAGTACAGCATGATGAAGATGCTGAAGAGGTTCAACCAGAAGTTAGGATGCCTCCAGCCAATAGGCATCTTAGAGATCATCCAGTAGAGCAGATTATTGGAGATCCAAGACAAGGAGTACAAACAAGGAGCAGAAACCTGAATGCAGCAATCTACTCCAGTTTTCTATCTCAAGTTGAACCTAAGAAGTTTGAAGAAGCAATACTAGATCCACAATGGACTGAAGCAATGTAAGAAGAGCTTAATCAGTTCAAGAGGTGCAAGGTCTGGGAACTTGTTCCTAAACCTAAAGACCACAATATAATAGGAACCAAGTGGATCTACAGGAATAAGATGGATGAACAAGGGGTCATCATTAAGAATAAAGCAAGATTGGTTGCTAAAGGATATAGGCAAGAAGAAGGTATTGATTTTGATCAAACCTTTGCTCCAGTAGCCAGACTGGAAGTCATAAGGATGTTCTTGGCCCATGCAACCTATCAAGGATTCAAGGTTTACCAAATGGATGTCAAGTCAGCATTCCTGAATGGTAATCTTAAGGAAGAAGTCTATGTGGAAACAGCCTTCAGGTTTTGTTGATTCAACTCTACCTCATCATGTCTATAGACTTAGGAAAGCTTTATATGGGTTAAAGCAAGCCCCTAGGGCTTGGTATGAAACCCTATCTAGTTTCCTCATTGAGAACAAGTTCTCAAGGGGGAAAATAGATAAGACTCTATTCCTTAGGGAATCTAGAGGCAAAGTTATACTAGTCCAAATATATGTAGATGACATTATATTTGGGTCTACTGAAAGCAGCCTTTGCAAAAAGTTTGCAAAACTTATGCAAGGTCAATTTGAGATGAGTAGTATGGGAGAGCTGAAGTTTTTCTTGGGTCTCCAAGTTAAACAAACTGAGAGTGGTTTATCCATATGTCAGTCCAAGTTCACCCTAGAACTCATAAGGAAGTATGGTATGGATTCATCCAGTACCATGAAGACTCCTATGGGGTCAAGTATGTCTCTTAGCAAGGATGATGCAGGGAAACCTGTAGATGAAACCTTGTATAGAAGGGATAGTTGGCTCCCTATTATACTTGACTGCTAGTAGACCAGATATTATGTATGTTACATGTGTCTGTGCAATGTATCAAGCCTGCCCTAAAGAGTCTCATTTGACAGCAGTCAAAAGAATATTGAGATATCTAAAGGGCACTCCCTATCTGGGCCTCTGGTACCCTAGGAATAGGGATTTTGAACTTACAGGTTATTCAGATGTAGACTTTGCAGGATGCAAAGAAGATAAAAAAAGCACTACTGGAACCTGTCAATTCCTAGGTGGGAGACTAATTCTCATGGAGTAGCAAAAAGCAAACCAGTGTGGCTATCTCCACTGCAGAGTCAGAGTATGTGGCTGCAGGAAGTTGCTGTGCTCAACTTCTGTGGATACAACATCAGCTAGAGGACTATGGATTTCAGGTAAGTAGAACTCCACTCTTCTGTGATTCTACTAGTGCTATTTCAATAGCTAATAATCCTGTATCTCATAGTAGAACAAAACATATTGAAATTAAATATCATTTTCTTAGGGAGCATGTAGAAAGAAAAGATATTTCACTTGAATATGTTAAAACTGATAATCAAGTAGCTGATATGTATACTAAGCCTCTAGAAGAAGCTAAGTTCAATAGATTTAAAATTGAAGCTAGGAATGATAAACTTAGAGTAAGTTTACAAATTGAAATTGGCTAAGTAAAAAGGTGTCGACACATAGACAAGTCTATGTCGACACAGAATAGTGGTGTCGACACTTCAGGAAAAAGGTGTCGACACATCTAGGAAGTTGGTGTCGACACTTCAGAATATTAGTATCGACACATGCCAAGTAGGTGTCGACACATCCAATGTGGTGTCGACACTTAAG
The DNA here is from genome assembly GCA_039583875.1 of Platanthera guangdongensis. Taxonomy (NCBI): domain Eukaryota; kingdom Viridiplantae; phylum Streptophyta; class Magnoliopsida; order Asparagales; family Orchidaceae; genus Platanthera; species Platanthera guangdongensis. Next base: position 43,013,263 of record CM077152.1, read on the forward strand.
TTTTACTCAGAATTTTCTAAGTAAAGTCTCGACTATGTGTCGAGTTATGTTGTGTCGACACATAAACAAGTGTCGACACATAAAATCTGTTGACTAAACTTGTGTCGACACATATGTGTCGAGACATTATAAGTCTGTGTCGACACTTATTGCCAGTGTCGACACATTTTAAGTTAGCTGTCCCGCCTGTTCATCTTCAAAATTAAAAAGGTATAAATAGGGTTTTGTCTTTGTTTGTCGACATGCTTTCAAAGTTTCGAGACCAAACTTCTGTGTCGACACCTCTCTTCTCTCAAGACAAATTCTACAAACCCTAATGGCACCTAAGCTAGAGGATAACGTCAACGAAGGTTACGAGCTGGTGCGCGGCGCTTTTGAGGATGCTGAGCAAGAAATCAAGCACGTGATAACCCTAGTTGCCGATTCTGGGTTAGAATATCTAGTTTCAGAACCTACTAAGATATGGAAGAAAGAGGTACTTGAATTCCTCAATGGAGCCAAAGTGGATGAATCTGGATACAAGGTCAAATCCAGAGTTCATGGAACAAAGGTTAAGATTTCACCAAAGAGCTTGAGGAAGGTGCTTCAATTGTCAAGAACTAAGGAGGAAGATGAGGTTACTGCTTCAAAGACCAGGGAAGCTCTAACCTGGTGTGGACTAGACTCTAAGATGAAGATTGGTTCTGTTTTCAATAGAAAAGGGATGAACAATCAAGGCAAATTCATGTCTGAGATTGTTGGAAAAGTACTACTCAGTAAGCCAGGAGGGCATGACAGAGTGTCTGCCTCTATGTTCAATATAGTGACCAGGATTTTCTTCACTTTGAGAACTGATTGGTCAGTTATAGTATTTGAGAAAATCAAAGAAAGTCTGAAGAAGCCCAACCTGGGCAGAATCTTAAGTCTCTACCTAGCTGGTACCATACCAGAGGTAATGAGTACTGCTGCTGGAAGCAAAATAAATCACATGAGGAAAATGGACATGAGGTTGTTTTCAAGATGGGACAGGGTGTTGTCAAAGGAGATGCCAACCCCTGAGAAGACAGTTACTGAGAAATACATTCCTCCAAAGAAGAAAAGGAAGACTGCTTCAGTGGCTCAAGTGTCCACTAGCAGCTCTGATAGTGAAGAACAGGTTGTCTTCACTCCAGATGAGCATGAGGAAGAGCCTGCTGTAAAGAATCCTGCTCCTCAAGAGGTTGCTGAGATCCAGGGAGAGCTACCTCAAGCTAGCCCCATCCACAAGGATCAAAGCCAGGGGGAGCCTCCAGTTGTAGATGAACCCACTACACTGAAAAGTGAACAAGCAACCACCATCATACTAGAGGTAATCACTGAACTAAACACTATATATTTTCCTATAGAAGATACTGATTTGTCTGATGTTCATCAGCAAATTCAGCAGGATATTCAAGTTCCAGATGCTGTTATAGAAGACACCTCTGTTGTACTAGAAGTGGTTCCCGATTCAGTGGTTGAAGAACCTAGAATTTCTCCTGCACAGTCTCCACAAGAATACACCATGGAAGATTTATTCCTAAATCTGGATCAAGCAGATTTTGACAAGGAAACTGATGTTGCTGAGAAGGAGAATGCTCCACTTGAGGGGGAGAAAGTGCAAGTTCATGAAGTGCCTGTGAGGCAAGAAACTGAGAAGGCACCTGATGTGCAACCTGAGAAGCCTCCAAGCCCTAAGGAGAGGGTGGATATAGCCAACACATCTGTCTCTGAAGATGAGGAGACTGCTAGGGCAAAGAAGAAGAAGTTTCAAGTGTTCAGGAGAAGAAGCCAAAGCTATAAGAAGGCTTTGCAGACTGTTGTTCCACAGTCTATAGTTCAGCAAGCACCATCAGTTGATTATAGTGCACTGATGGTTGCAATGCAAATTAAACTGGATGAGCACAGGCAGGCAATAGAGAAGTATGTGGATGAAGGGCAGAAATCCTTACAGTTTGATCTGGCCCAGGACATCAAGTCTATAAGGTTTGAAATGAACCTAAATAAGAAAGAGATGACAGACTGCTTCCACAAGGGTGGAAATGCAGTGGTGTACTTGGCTACACACCAGGAAAAGATCAAAGCTCAAGTAGATGACATAGCATTGAAGCAAGGGTATGTTCTTGAAAATCAGCTAAGGATGAATGACAATCTTACTGCTTCCCATAATGCTATTGTCACAGAATTAAAGAACCAGGCTGCTGGACCTTCTACTTCTACTGCTGCTGTTAAAGCTGAATTTGACAAAGCCTTTCAAGAAGAAATCACTGCTGTTAAGACTGCTATCCAAGCCTCCCAGAAGGCCATATCTGAACAACTTCAAAAGCTCAAACCTTTCTTTAAAGATGGAGTCAGATACTTGGATAATCAAATCAGATTTCAGAAGGATGATGTCAGAGATCACATGGCTAGAGAAGTCATAAAGGGGGAGAGAGTGTTAGTCAAGGCAAGCTCTGACCATGCTAAGTGGATATCAAATTCTATCAGAGCTACACTTGGATATCCTCCTCTGTGTGATGACAATGATGTTGCTGAATCTGGAATTAACCCTGCATATCTAGGAGGTGAGCAATCAGAAGTAGCTCAAGTCATTTATCCTCCTCCAGATTTTGAAATGGTGCATGCTGATGTACATACCATGTACAGCCCACCTGGGGGCAAGGACAATATGATTATTGAAAAGGTTGTTCAGCCTTTATCTGAAGCCATGCAAGAGGCATTGCAAAAAGAAGAAGAGACAAGATTGTCTAAGAAGAGGTTTAGGGAACAAGCTGAACAGAGACCAGATTTTGAGCAATGGAGCCCTACCTCTAGAAACATTATATTAACTGCCTGGAAAGCTGCCAAGGATAACATTCAAGACAGGAACAAATGGTTTTCTGAAACTGAATGGAGAAAACATGAATCTAGACAGGAGGCAATTGTCCAATATAGAAGGAAGGCAAAGATGGGAAAGCTACCTCCCACTGCCCAGGAGCCTAGCAAGTACTTTCCTAAGCCATACCATTACTTTGAAAGACAGAAGATCAAAGCTGAAGAGCTTAAGAAGAAAGATCTGAAAGGCAAGAAGCCTGCTGATGTTGAAACTGCTGATGCTCCTGTCCAAGCTAAAGTTCAAGCTGGCAAAGGGATAGTTATTAAGGAGCCTGAACAAAAATAGATTAGAATTTTCTTAAAGTTTACTGTGTAATCTTTTTGATGTAAAACATTTTTGTGAACTTCTGAAAATGTATAAGACATATATTAGAACAATATATGATTAATCTATTTCATGTTTGTTCTGTGATATTGTCTATGTCTATTTCATATTTGTTCTATAATGATAAATTGGTATACATGTGAAATTGATACATGTTTATGTTTACCCTGCTGTATATTATCCTGCTTTACATCATTTTGTAATTTTAATTATGAATGGTGTATATCATTGACTAAGGGTTATGACTTCTCCAAATAGGGGGAGATTGTTGGGTACATTGGTTTAAATATACCTGATTTGAAGAAGCCTCACCCAACTCAATGATATACATCAAAATGTATTTGATGTGTTTTTGAGTTACTTGTGCAGGTTAAGTATTTGCAGGACTGAAGCAAAAAGTTTCTAAGTCCATGTATCGACACCTAGAGGGAAAGTGTCGACACTTAAGAAGACTTGTGTCGACACCCAGACAAGCAGTGTCGACACTTGGATTCATTGTGTCGACACCTGGGATGCAGAGTCGACACCAGACACAAAGTGTCGACACAAGGAGCTGTGTCGACACTCAATGCAGAAAGTACAGTAAAGTTGTGTCGACACTTAACAGCAGTGTCGACACCTAGAAGAACTGTGTCTACACAAGAAAGTGTCGACACTTGGAGCTGTGTCGACACTCAGCAAAAGTCAGCAGAGACTAAGTATAAGTGTCGACACCAAGAACAATGTGTCGACACTCAACAAAAGAGTCAGCACTTAAAGATAGTGTCGACACAAGACAATATGTGTCGACACTCAGCTGAAGACTCAACACTTGAAGAAAGTGTCGACACATGGAGCTATGTCGACACTTAGCAAAGAACAACAAGATCAACAAATTATTCTAAGTACAAGTGTCGACACTAAGGGAATGTGTCGACACTCAGCTGAAGTCTTAACAGAAGAATCAAGTGTCGACACAAGGAGCTGTGTCGACACTCAGCAAGAATCAACATAGAAGACTATGTGTCGACACCAAGAAGCAGTGTCAACACTTAACAGATTCAACACAAGAAGTTGTGTCGACACAAAGGACATGTGTCGACACTTAGAAGAATTCAGCAAAAGATAGAAGATCAAGTACTTGTGTCGACACTCAATTTCAGTATCGACACATGCAGAAGAAACTGTGTCGAGACTTAGTATCTACAACACAAGGAGTTGTGTCGACACCTTGTAGACTTGTGTCGACACTTACACAACTTGTGTCGACACTTGGTCTATAAGTGTCGACACTTAAAGACAGAAAGTCTCGACACTTTCAAACAGTTAGAGAACTTTCAAGAATTGACTGGATGACTTGACAGCTGCCGTTCCAGCCGGTCTACAGCACCTGTCAGAGATGTCAGAATTCAGTTATGAACCGGACCAGCCGGTTACCATGAAGAAAGCCTATAAATAGGCTCATACAGTCTACAGAAACGGTTGTTGAAGTTGTTGAAGCAATTCAAAAAGTGGTTCACAGAGTTGTTCAAGTTATTGATCAAGGATCAAAACAAGAAGATCTAGCTGTCCAAGTGCAGATCTAAGAAGTTGGAGAGAGAGGGCTCCATCCAAGAAATCAGCCGTTGGAACTAGGCAGAGAAGAAGGATTCAGATATATTCTGGATCTTAAGAAGCAGAGGTCAAGGATCAACTGCAGAAGGAATCAATCTTATTGAGTTCTACTTTCAAGAAGCTTTGAAGAAAGCTAAGTCAGATTGAATCCAGCTGAGTTCTTCCAAGAACTCATCAAGAAACTCACAACTCCCCTCTCTTGTTTCTGAGTTGTAGAGTTAACAATTGTATAATCATTTTTATCTTGTAGGATCCTTTGGATCTGAGTGATTGTAAGCCTGTATTTATAAAGGCTGAGTGTAGGGCTTGGGAACCTGAGTGTAGGAGATTGGAATCTCTGAGTGTAGGCCTTTTGTGGCTGAGTGTAGGCCTTGTTGGCTGAGTGTAGGCCTTTGTGGCTGAGTGTAGGCTTTGTGGAAAAGCTGAGTTGTAAGGCCTTGTGCCTGAGGTGTAGGAACCAGTTTGGGTTCTGAGACAGTGGTGAAGTTTGGCCGAATCTAGTACACTGCTAGATAGGCGAAGGGGGAAAGTGGATGTACCCAAAGCTTGGGAAACCACTATAAAACTCTGTGTCTGCTGTGATTGTGATTTGCTGTGTATGCTGTGTGATAAAATAGTTAGAATTCTGTGATATTAACTGATTGCTGCCATTAAAGTTTAAAAAGAATTAGGTCACCTATTCACCCCCCCTCTAGGTGTTTTAGGTACTATATCTTTCAAGATAGATGAAATTCCCCAAATTACAGTTCCTGATGCTAACATTCAGCATGCAGATGATAACTTAGATAATATCAATATTAATGAGGAAAGTACAAGAGTTGAGGGGGAGTTGGCCCCAGATACTGACAAAACCAAAGAGACACCTCAAGTTGAAGAGGTAAGTTCTTCTGAATCTGAAGAAGCAGAAGAATCTCAACTAAAGAAAAGGAAGTTTTCTAAAATGAAGAAGAGGAGTAAAAGCTACAGATAATATTTACAATCTGGGACACTACTTGCTCATACAGAAGATACTAACTCTCTACTAGTACAAATTCAAATAATGCTGGAAAAGCAAAGACATGATCTAGAAAAGTATGTAGATGATAACAATAAAGAGCTGCAGTTTCAACTGGCTCGTGATATTAAGTCAATAATATTTGAAGTCAATCTTTTGAAATCTGAAATAACTACTTTCTTTGAGAAAGGAGCTAATGTTGTAGTCTATATTGCTAAATAGCAGCAAAAGGTCAAGTCAACTACAGATGAGATGGTTGTCAAACAAAGCTATGTCCTTGAAAATAAGAGAATTTTGGATGAAAACATGATAGCCATGTATACAAAATAATGGTTAAACTAATTGAGCAGTCTACTGAATTAGACAACAAAATAGCTGCTGCTACAAAGGCCATGGAAACTCAGCTGGCAAACCATTCAGCCTCCTTGCTTAAAGATATAAAGGCTTCTGACAAGAGTTTGGACAACAATTTACCGAAAGTAAAGAATACTATCACCTTAGGTATCAATTACTTAGATGGGCAAGTTAGATTTCACAAGAATGATCTAAGAGATCATGTTGAAATAGAAGTCATAAAGGGGGAGAGAGTAATGATAAAAGCCTGTTCTGAACATGCTACTTGGATATCAATGAATATCAGAGATACTTTAGGCTTTCCTCCCCTATGGTATGATGGAGATCAGACTGCTGAGTTTAGTTGTCATCCAGCTCAATTTGAAGCACTTCATACCACTGGAACTCATGCTGCTGAGCAAACCATATACAATCCTGCAAACAAGCTATTTTTGAGACCATCCAAGCAGCTGACCAACAAATATACAGTCCTCCACCATCAGTCCAAAATATTATATGTGAAAAAGTGGAGGTCTGAATCTGTTATGATCAGAGAAAAAGAGGCACAACTTTCAAAGAAAAGGTTTATAGAACAAGTTGAGGCTAGACCAGATTTTGAGCAGTGGAGTCCAACCTCTAGATCAATAATTCTCACCACATGGAAGGCAGTGAATGCAAATATGACAAACAAAGGGAAATGGTATTCAGAACAAGAACGGAAAAACATTTAAAGCAGCAAAAAGTTATCCAAAAGTTCAGACATTATCTGAAGAAAGGAAAGCTATCTGCTAATTCAGTTGAGCCCAATAAATATTTCCCAAAGGCATATCATTATTTTGAAAGATAAAGACTGAAAGAAAAAAGAAATTACAAAAGCTAAAGCTGAGGCTAACAAAAGAAAGAAGGTTATTGATGACAAGGTACCTGGGGTGAAAGCAAAGATACAATCGGAAAAAGGCATAGTCATCAAAGAACCAGAGCAGCCATAGAATGTTCTTGTTTTTTAAATTTCATGAAAAACTTGTTATATAACTATTGTATAACCAAAACTTATAGCAGTAAAGCTTGTGGTGAACATTTAGTGAAAATTGTGGTTTACTCAACATTTCATATGTTATTAATTAGGATTGTAATTGTTTGTCCTACTTTCTGTTCAGCACTATTGTTGTTAAATATGTGTGTTTATCTGTATTATTTCACATACTGTACTACACTATACTCTTTATGTCTTTATCATAATATATTTTTGGTATCATATTGTATATCATTGAATTGGAGTTATGATTTTTCCAAATAGGGGAGATTGTTTGGTACATTGGTCACAATGTACTTGATTTGAAGAAGTTCTTTCATCTTAATGATATACACATAGTTGTATATGATGAATGTTAAGTTCTTGTGTACAGACAAATTAAGCTAAGTACAAAAGTATCAAGACACTCGACAAGTGTCAACACCTTTGCCAAAGTTGTGCAGAGACAAAAAGAAAGTTGTGTCGACACTCAGGACTAGTGTCGACACACTTAAACAAAAAGTGCTGAGACAAGAAGAAAGTTGTATCGACACCTTGAACTTGGGTCGACATTATGATATAAGAAACAAACTGTGTCGACACTCAGGACTAGTGTCTACACACAATGCACAAGTTGTGTCGAGACAAAAAAATCAGTTGTGTTGACACTCAGGACTAGTGTCAATACACCCTGAACAAGTTGTGTGGAGGCAAAGAGAAGCTGTGTCGACACTAAGGACAAGTGTCTACACACTATACAAATAATGTCGAGACTGAAGACAACTGTGTCGACACTCAGGACTAGTGTCGACACACTTCACAAGCTAAGTCAAGACTGAAGGCAAGCAGTGTCGACACTCAGGACTAGTGTCGACACATTCTACATCAGCTGTATCGTGACAAATTGAAGGTTGTGTCGACACATTCAGAAGAATGTCAACAACACTTCAAGATTAGTGTCAACACCCAGGACTGGTGTCGACACATCCAACATACAAGTTTCAATCCTTCAAGCAGATTTGATTCCTAAGTACAAAAATTAAGCCAGAGATACTGAAAACTGTCAGAACTGTCAGATGTCAGTTATTAACCGAACCAGCCGGTTACCTTTGACAGAGCCCATATAAAGGGATCAACACTTCAAAAAAATAAGAAAAATTTGGCAAGACCATATCTAAGAAGCAATCAGCTAGAATTCAGAAGGTGGAGAGAGGACGAATCAAAAATCGACTTCAACATTCTTCAGCCTAGATCTACCCTAATTTCAACTTCAAGAAGTTTTGAAAAGGTAAGAATGGTTGAATCAGATCCATCATTACAAGATCAAAGGAATCAAACACATCTGGATCAGATCAAGAAGCAGTCACCCATTTCTCTCTAGCTGGGTGACTAATTCTGAATCAATTTCTTTTACCTTTGTTAATTTTGTAAGATATACATGTAGATCTGAGTGTAGGGGAATTATTTTCTATGAGATTGTAAGCCTATGTTATAAAGGCTGAGGTAGGGCAGAGATTGTCTAAGGTAGGAGAAGTGAGAATTTCTCTGAGTTGTAGGGCAAGATTTGCCCGAGGAGTAGGAGTGTGGATACATTATGAGGTAGAACTCTTGGGAAGAACTTGAGGTGTAGGATCTTGATGATCTGAGTGGTAAGACTTGTAAAGTCTTGGTTGTAGGGGCCATCTGGGCTCTGAGCTGTAAGATCTAAGGATCTGAGTAAAAGAAGAAGAAGGAGTTTGACCGAATCTAGTTCATTGCTAGATAGGTGAATGGGGAAAGTGGATGTACCCATAAATTGGGGAACCACTATAAAACTATGTGTGTTGTGTTATGATTGCTGTGTTGTTTTAGTTTTTAAATTGCTGTAAAGATTATTTTGTTTTATCTCACTGAGAAAATTAACAAAGAAAGTATATCACCAATTTTAAAAGGTAGCCAATGTTTAAATTGGACTTGTTCACCCCCTCTAGATCACTCTCAAACCTAAGACAAACATTTACATCCACCTTTTCACATATAACATTTTGTACTGATGGTGGAGGACTGTGCATTTGTTGGACAGCTGCTTGGATGGTCTCAAATATAACTTGTGCTGCAGGATTATTCATGGTTTGCTCAGCAGCATGAGTTCCAGTGGTATGAAGAGCTTCAAATTGAGCTGGTTGACAACCAGACTCAGCAGTCTGATCTCCATCATATCATAGGGGAGGATAGCCTAAAGTGTCTCTGATATTATTTGATATCCAGGTAGCATGTTCAGAATTGGCTCTTATCATTACCCTCTCCCCCTTTATGACTTCTCTTTAAACATGATCTCTCAGATCATTCTTGTGAAGTCTGACCTGTCCATCTAAGTAATTGATACCTGAAGTGACAGTATTCTTTAATTTCAGTAAATTATTGTCCAAACTCTCATCAGAATCCTTTATATCTTTGAGCAAGGAGGCTGAATGGTTTGCCAGCTGAGTTTTCATGGCCTTTGTAGCAGCAGCTAGTTTGTTGTCTAACTCTATAGACTGCTCAGTCAGTTTAACCATTGTTTCTATATGCATGGTTGTCATGTTTTCATCCAAAATTCTCTGATTTTCAAGAACATAGCCTTGTTTGACAACCATCTCATCTGCAGTTGTCTTGGCCTCTTGCTGATGTTTAGCAATATAGACTACAATATTAGCTCATTTCTCAAAGAAAGTAGGCATTTTAGTTTTCAAAAGATTGACTTCAAATCTTATTGACTTAATATCATGAGTAGTTGAAACTACAACTCTTTATTGTTGTCATCTACATACTTCTCTAGATCCTGCCTTTGCTTATCCCACATTATCTGAATTTGTACTAGCAGAGAGCTAGTATCCTCTGTAGCAGTAGTTAGTGTCCCAAATTGTAAATAATGTTTGTAGCTCTTGCTCCTATTCTTAATTTCAGATAACTTTCTTTTCTTTAGCTATGATTCTTCTGCTTCTTCAGATTCATAAGAACTTACCTCTTCAACTTGAGGTGTCTCTTTGGTTTTGTCAATATCTGGGGACAACTCCCCCTGAACTCTTGTACCTTCCTCATTAATATTGATATTTTCCAAGGTAATATCTTCATGCTGAATTTCAGCATTAGGAACTTCAATATGGGGAATTTCATCTCTCTCTCCCTGCAAGTTAGTTTCTTTAGAAAGAAGAATTTCTTTTTTAGTCTCTTTTGGAATTTCTTTCTCCATCTCTTTCTCAGATATTTCTTGTTCAGGTATTTTTGAGTGTTCCAGTTCCTGTACAAACATTCATTATTATAGTGGTAGCTGTATACATTGACAATTCATTGAGGTTCTCCCACTCAATTTGTTCTTTTTCTGGAATATTCTCCCCCTGCACATGATCACTTATTCTAGGTGAGAGTCATGAAGATCTTCTTAGTTCTTCCTCAGCTTCCTTATCTGAGCTAAACTCCACTTGCTCCTCTGAATCAATTGAGGACTCAACTTCCTTACCACTATTTTCTCCCCCTTTACCTCCTTTTCTTCTAGGGTTCTAGAGTTTCCTTAGACAAAACTCTGTCTCATCTTAACAAAATTCTCATGTTCATTCTCCTCATCTGATTTATCTTAGACCCAATATTTTGATTGATACTATCTGGAATTGCCTTTACCAGATATAGACCAACAATTCTGCCCATATTGAGCTTCTGAATCCCTTCTATTATTTTATCAAACACAACCCTGTTCCAATTTGTCTGGATTCTAAAAATTATCCTTATCATCAGGCTGGACATAAAGGTTGATATCCTATGATGTGCTCTAGTCTTGCAGAGGAGCGCCTTTCCAACCACTTTAGATAGAAATTTTTCTTAGGAATTCATTCCCTTCCTATTTAAGGAACTACCAAACCTATTGGTTGGAGCTAGTCCACACCACGCTAAGGCCTATGCAGTCTTGCTTGAATCCAGTTCATCTTCCTGTGCAGTTCTTGGAATCTGAAAGATTTTAGCCAGTCTTTTGGTTGTGACCTTTACTCTTGCTCCATTAACACTGGATTTGATCTTGCCTGACTTAGTGTTTAGTGAGGCATTAGAATAGAATTTTGATACTTATCTCCTCCATATCTTAGTTAGTCCTGAAAGCAGATATTCAAGCCCAACCTCATTGACAAGGTCAATCACATTCTTTATTTCTTCTGGTGCGGAGACGAAGGCGTTTTGCACCAGTTCGTAACCCTCCTTGATGTTGTCGTCCATCTTTGGTGCCATTCTAGTTGAAATAGCTTGAGTTTGAGAGGTGTAGACTAAGGATTTCTAGGTCTTGACAGACAGCAATCAGTCTCTCAAGATTTCTGGTGAGCTCAGTCCACAATTCCTTACACCTCCTATTTATAGTAACTGTCTATTAAAGGTGATAAGGTGCGCTGCATTTAGTCATTTTCTCAATATTGGGAAATATTTAGCGTCAACATGAAAAACCTATTTTGTCGAGTTTTGTCGACTTAAGTCGACACAAGGTTCATGTCTCTCTACACAGACCTCAAGGTCTCGACAACCTTATGTCTCGACACTAAATTATAGTGTCTCGATACACGACTACTTATTGTGTTGACACACATTCTGATGTCTAGACACAATACTGCCCATAGTGTTGACACGTACTGTGGTGTCTCGAAACAATTCTTTGACTTAGACAAAATTTGTGTTCTGAATATAATTTCTTGACTTATATCAAGTCTTTCTTGGTTGTAATTTTTTGTTAACCTGATTAGTCATCTTTTATATGTTGTACAAACTTTTATTGCTACTAGTTGAAAATTTTTATTCAATGTTCAACATGCCTAGTTCAAATTTAAAGTAATTGAACTTGCTTTCATCTAAGGGTTTTGTAAAAATGTCAACAACTTGTCTTTCTGTTGGAGTATACTGTAAGATTATATTTTCTTTTTCAACATTCTCTTTGAGAAACTGATATCTAATTTCTAAATGTTTAGTTCTACTGTGTGAAACAAGATTATTAGCAATACAAATTGCACTAGTAGAATCACAAAACATAACAGATTTACTTAGCTATACACTGTAGTCCAGTAATTGATGTTGAATCCACAATAACTGTGCACAACAGCTTCCAGCAGATATGTACTCAGATTCTGCTGTAGAAATTGCAACACTTGTTGCTTCTTGCTACTCCAACTTACAAGTCTTTTCCTTAGAAACTGGCAAGTTCCAGAAGTGTTTTTCTATCTTCTTTACAACCTGCAAAATCTTCATCTATGTACCATGTGAGTTCAAAATCACTATCTTAGGATACCAAAGCCCAAGATTGGGTGTGCCCTTAAGATATCTCAGTATTCTCTTCACAACAGTATAATGAGACTCTTTGGGGGCATGTTCGATACCTAGCGCAGACACATGTTGAGAACATAATATCTAGCGTACTAACAGTCAAATACATGAGTGATCTAATGACGACTCTATACAAGGTTTCTTCAACTGGTTTCCCAGATTCATCCTTGTGTAGTGACATAGAAGAACCCATTGGAGTTATCATGGTAGAAGAATTCTCCATACCATATCTCTTAATCAATTCCTTAGTGAACTTAAACTGAGAGATGGATATTCCATCCTCTGATTGTCTAACTTGGAATCCCAAGAAAAACTTTAGCTCACTCATGCTGCTTATTTCAAACTTGCCTTGCATAATCCTGACAAATTTTCTACACAGCTTCTCATTAGTAGACCCAAAAATTATGTCATCTATATAAATCTGGACTAGGATGCTTGAACCTTTGATGTCTCTAAGGAATAGTATTTTGTCTATCTTTCCTCTAAAGAGCTTGTTCTCTATAAGAAAGGAAGATAGGGTCTCATACTAGGCTCTAGGTGTCAGTTTTAACCTATACAAAGCCTTGTACAATCTGAAAACATAGCTGTTGTTTTTAGAGTTAACAAAACCTGGTGGCTGCTCTACATAGACTTCCTCCTTCAGTGTACCATTGAGGAATGCTGAATTTACATCCATCTGGTAGACCTTGTATCATTTATATGTTGCATGAGCTAAAAACAACCTTATGGCTTCTAGCCTAGCTACAATTATAAAGGTTTGGTCAAAGTCTATCCCTTCCTCTTGTCTATATCTTTTAGCCACTAATCTAACTTTGTTCTTAACTATAACCCCATGCTCATCTAGTTTATTTCTATAAATCCACTTAGTGCATATGATATTGTGATCACTAGGTCTAGGAACTAGATTTCAGACTTTGAATCTCTCAAACTAATTGAGCTCTTCTTGCATAGCAATAATCCAGTTGGGGTCTGAATTAGCTTCTTCAAACTTTTTAGGTTCTACCTGAGTTGGAAAACTTGAGTATAGAACTTCATTGTGATGTATACTCCTAGTAGTCACTCATAGCCTGACATCACCTATTATTTGATCAATAGAATGATCTTTAAGATGTCTAACTGCTACTGGCAGGTGCCTACCATCACCTAGTTCTGCAGGAGTATTAGGATAATTTTCCTCCTCCCCCTGGGCAGTTACTGTATCTTTAATAGGAATTTCTACATTATATCTCGTGTGTAACTCTAAATCAAGTGAATCACCTATATTTAACTTTTCCATCCTAGAGTCTACATCACCTAGACTAGTGTTGTTAGACATCTCTTTATATAAAATAGAAGTTTCATCAAAAACTACATTAATTGACTCTTCTACAACTTGATGTTTCAAGTTGTAGATCATGTATGCTTTGCTATGTATATTATACCCTACAAAGATTCTTTCATAGGATTTCTCTGAGAACTTAGTTAGATAAATTTTCTCATTGTCCAATACATAACACTTACTAACAAAAAATTTTAAGTAGGACAGATTTGGTTTTCTGTCTTTCATTTGTTTATAGGGAGTCTTGTTGTGATTCTTGTTGATCAATGCTCTATTCTGAACATAGAATGCTGTGTTTACAGTCTCAGCCCAGAAATATTCTGGGAGAGATGTATCACTCAGCATTGTTCTAGCTGCCTCAATGAGAGTTCTATTCTTCCTCTCAGCAATTCCATTTTGCTGTGGTGTTGTTGGTGAAGAGAACTCTTAAAATATCCCTAGTCCTTACAAAAATTTATCATCTTTTTAGATTGAAATTCTGTATCATGGTCACTTCTTAATTTGACCAAAAAACATCTTATCTTATTCTGAACTTATCTGACAAAATCCGCAAGGATGTATATTATTTCAGACTTTCTCCTTAGGAAAAATACCCAAGCAAACCTATAGTGATTATCCACAATCACATAGGTATAGGACTTCCTACCCAAACTAAGAACTTGTATAGGACCAAATAGATCTATATGAAGTAAGTAGAGACATCTCTCAGTATCTTTGGACTGAATTCTCTCAAAGGAGAATTTGTCTATTTACATTTTTGACATACAAGACATAAGCCTTCTTTGGAGCATTTGAGTTGTGGACTGTTTCTAACTAAGTCCATAGAGAATAGTTTGCTCATTGCTTTATAGTTTAAATGAGTCAGCCTCTTGTGTCATTGCACACACAAAGAGTCTTTTTAACTAACTACTAGGCATACATGTGATTTCTCATTTATACTTAAGAAATTTAGAAAATAAATGTTGTCACTCCTAGTGCCTGATAAGATGATCTCTAGATCACTTGGATTCCTTATCAGACACTTGTCATTGTGGAAGACAATTTCATAACCTATACCACAAAGCTGACTTATGCTTATCAGATTGTGGTTCAATCCTTCCACATAAGCCACTTTTGTGATGGTAACTAGGCCACTAGAAATGTTACCATATCCCTCGGCGAGTCCTTTCTCTGACCATCCAAAGATGACTTTTGGTCAATTCCTAACTGGAGTATAATCCCTTAACAAACTCCTTATTTCAGTCATGTGCCTGGAACAGCCACTATCCAAGTACCATATTGGCCTTCCTGTGGTACTTGGTTCCACCTGCAAACACAGAATTAGTTCACCTTAGACACCCAAATAGTTTTGGAGCCTTGGTTCCTATTAGGCTTTGCTGTGTGAAACACAACATGCTTTCTAAACAAACATGTTTGAGTCTTATATGAAGGTGTTGTTGGGTTATACCAATAATTTAGGGCAAAATGTTCAACCTTCCCATAGCACCAACACTCAAATTGGTTGTATCTTTTCTTTGGTTGCACATTTGAAGTTGTTCTTTTGTGCAACTTGGATTTGACATCCAACTTCCAAGGTAGTGGTGCAAAGTTTACACCCTTACCTTTCAGGTTTTGATGTGGTGCACTGGGACCAGCTCCAAGAATTCCTTGGCTACTTGGATTGATCACCCTTTGTGGTGGTTTTTGGCCTTTATTGCCTTTAGATGTCTGTCCCTCCCAGCAAAGCTCTTTATTGACTTTGCTGGTAGTGCACTCAGAACTCATGTACGTGTCCAGGAACACATATATCATTGTATCTGTTAGAAGCCAGATGCTTGAGAGGTAACTTAACTGGACCCATTGGGGCTTTACCCTTAGGTTCAGACTTCTTAATAACCTTTTTATTTTTTCCATAACCAACACCACTTCTAAATGGTGCAGAAAATGTATCTATGATAGGTAGCACTGACTTGGGTTTTAAGAACCGAGTCAAGAGCTGTCTTTCCTGGGTGAGCTTTGCTTCCAGGTCCTTGATAGTTATGACATGTTCTACTATTACTTCTGCCTGACTATCTATCTTGTTAGTTAGTTCTATAAGCTTCAGTTTTTGTAGGTCCAATTTTATGTTAGACCTTTCCAACTAAAAAGGTACTCCCCTCAAAAATTCTAATTCTCTGACCTGATCCTTAACAAGCTCTTTGCTTGCAATCAAGGCCTTTAATAACTTCCCGTATTTATTGATAAGGGTGTTGAAATCAGCTTCAGTATCTGAATCATGTTCTCTATTATTAGAGGAGTATGAACATGAATCATTTTTTGATGTAGAAAAATAATCTGAGGCAAAATTAGGAGAGATTGGTTTTACCTTAGCAGGACTTGAACAGTCCTGATCTCCTTCTCTTGATTAGATCTCCTCAATAGCCATTAAGCCCAAGAGAGCCTCCTCCTTTTCTGATTCTGATGAATCAGACTCACTATCAGATAATGTAGACTGTTTCTTTGTCAAAAGTCTTTTGTCAGCCTTTTTGTGTTGTCCAGTCTTCAAGTCCTCTGACTTTTTCTCCTTTCTTTTTGTTGGGAAATCAGCTATGACATGCCCTTGCCTGTTGCAATAATAACACATAATATTAGTCTTAATATATTTGTTTTGTGAAGAACCATTCCTGTCCCCATATTTCTTCTTCCTGGGTTTCTCTGGATGATTGGTCTTCTTGAGAGAAGAGTCTCTAGCTGGACCCTTCCAGCTGCCCTATCTTCTTCTCCTCAACATCTTCTTGAACTGTCTAGAGAAGAGAGACAGTTCCTCTTCAGTCAGGTCTCCTCCTGACGAGGATGATTTTGTACACTCAGAGATTGTGTCTTATCTTTCTGAGGGTGTTGACTTTTCTCTGACCTTCCTGGTAGTTTGAGCCTTTAGGGCCAAAAATTTTTCTCTACTGTGTGCTCTAGCTATTTCTTCTTCAGACTTCCTGAGATTTAGTTGTAACTCATGGGACAGTAGCTTGACAAATAGAGCATGGGGGTCTATATTGGCTAATTGCTCATTTCACTTGTAGCACAAATCTTGATGTCACATTCCTTGTTCAGGGACCTCAAGAACTTGTCATTAAGTTCATAGTTAGTAAAGCCATAAGCCCTCAGGTTGTTTACAATTCTGGAAATTTTTAAAAAACATTCTATCACTGTGTCTTTCATATCCTATCTAAAGGCTTCATATTATTGCTATAGCAGAGATTTTCTATCATCTCTGACCTCTTTAGTTCCTTTCATATAGACAATCAGTGACTCTCACATTTATTTTGATGTTTTACAATGAATCAAATTTTGAAAAGTGGAATCATCTATTACACTAACTATAATATTTTGATTCCTCGTGTCCATAGAGGACAGAATGATTTCATCCTTATTCATTTCCATGTAAGTCTTGAGTATCTTGATGTTTGCATCAAGAACTAACACTTTCATGGGAATAAAAGATCCTTCAATCACTGTGATGTACATTCTTAGATCTGCTGTCTCCATGAATAATCTGATACTCTCCTTCCAAATTCCAAAGTTTTCTTTGGAGCAGACATGGAGCTTGATGGAATTATTTTCCCTCTGAGCCATGATATATCTTTCTCTGCAATCCTTTGGATTCTCATTAGACTATTATGCCTTTTTCAGTGAACCTCCATCTGATACCAATTGTAAATGTCTGTCTTAGGATTGAGAATGACTTAGAGGTGGGTGAATAGGTCCAATTTAAGTCTAGTCTATTTTTTTTAAATCTGAGATATACTTTCTTTATGTTAATTATCACAGTTAGATAAAACAAGATAATCTTAACAACAATATAAATCTATCACAGTACAACAATCACAGCATAGTACACATAGTTTTATGGTGGTTTCCTAATTCATGAGTACATCCACTTTCCCTCTTCGCCTATTTAGCAATGAACTAGATTCGGCCAAACTCCTTCTTCTTCCTTTACTCAGATCCTCAGATCTTACAGCTCAGAGCCCAGCTGACCCCTATAACTCAGACTTTATAAGTCTTACCACTCAGATCACCAAGATCCTACACCTCAAGTTCTTCCCAAGAACTCTACCTCAGAATATATCCACACTCCTACTTCTCAGGCAAATCCTGCCCTACAACTCAGAGAAATACCCACTTATCCTACCTCAGGCAATCCCTGCCCTACCTCAGCCTTTATAACACATGCTTACAACTCAGAGAAAATGATTCCCTTACACTCAGATCTACAGGTAGATCTTACAAAATTAATGAAGATAAAAGAAATTGATTAAGAATTAGTCACCCAGCTAGAGAGAAATGGGTGACTGCTTCTTGATCTAATCCAGATGTGTTTGCTTCCTTTGATCTTGTAATGATGGATTTGATCCAACCCCTCTTAGATTTTTCAAAGCTTCTTGAAGTTGAAATTAGGGTAAATCTATGCTGGAGAATGTTGAAGACGATTCTTAACTCGACCTCTCTCCACCTTCTGAATTCTAGCTGATTGATTCTTAGATCTAGTCTTGTCAAATTTTTCTTCTCTTTTTCTGAAGAGTTGATCCCTTTATATAGGCTCTGTCAAAGATAACTGACTGACCCAGTTATTAACTGACATATGATAGTTCTGACAGTTCTGACAGTTGTCAGAACCTCTGACTTGATTTCTGTACTTAGGAAACAAATCTGCTTGAAGTGTTGAAATTTGACTGTTGGATGTGTCGACACCAGCCCTGGGTGTCGACACTACTCTTGTAGTGGTGTTGACATACTTCTGAATGTGTCGACACAACCTTCACCTTGTCTCGACACAGCTGATGTAGAATATGTTGATACTAGTCCTGAGTGTCGACGTTGCTTGCTTCCAGTATTGACTCAGCTTGTGAAGTGTGTCGACACTACTCTTGAGTGTCGACATAGTTGTCTTCAGTCTAGACATTACTTTGTATAGAGTGTGTCGACACTTGTCCTTAGTTTCGACACAGCTTCTCTTTGTCTTGACACAACTTGTGCAGTGTGTGTCGACATTAGTCCTGAATGTCGACACAGTTGTTTTCTTGTATTATAGTGTTGACCCAAGTCCTGGGTGTCGACACAACTTTCTCCTTGTCTCAGTACTTCTTGTTTAAGTGTGTCGACACTAGTCTTGAGTGTCAACACAACTTCCTCTTTGTCTCAGCACAACTTTGACAAAGGTGTCGACACTTGTCTAGTGTCTCGACACTTTTATACTTAGCTTTATTTACTTGCACACAAGAACTTAATATTCATCAAATGCAACTATGTGTATATCATTGAGCTGAAAGGACTTCTTCAAATCAAGTATAATATGACCAATGTACCCAACACCCACTCATAGGTAAAGTAGGAGATCTTCACCTTCTTTTCGGCCTTGGATTAGAGGAGCTTGAGTTAGCTGGTGCTTGAGTTTTCCAATAACCTCCTCTCACTCTGCAGTCTACTTGAAATTTTGACCACTTTGAAGAGTTTTGAAAAAATGGAGAGCACTTCTCTCCCTCCTTGGACAGGAAGCGATTAAGACCTGCCAGCCTTCCAGTTGACAACTGAACTTCCTTGGAATTCTTCAAGGATGTCATCTACAAAATGACCTTCAATTTATTGGGATTAGTCTCCACCTCCCTATGAGTGAGGAGGTAACCTAAGAACATCCCCTTCCTTCCCCGAAGATGCAGTTCATCGCATTGTGCATCTTGTACTTTCGTAGAGTCGCGAAGGTCTCCACCAGATCCTTAGTGCGTTCTTCGATTCTCCTGCACTTGACGAGGAGGTCACCCACGTACACTTTCAGATTCTGCCCCTTTTGCTCTTTGAATACTTGGTCTATTATTCTTTGGTAGGTTGTACCCTCATTTTTTAGCCCGAAAGGGCATCATCCTATAGTTATAGTAGCTATCAACGGTGATGAAGGAGATGTGGTGATAGTCGGGGGATGCATCCGGATCTGGTGATACCCTGAAAAAGCATCAAGGAAACTCATCACATGAAAACCGATGGATAGCCACCAGCCCCTTCCGGCCTTCTTAACCATTACAACATTGGAAACCCAGCCTGGATACTGGATATCTGAAATGAAACCTGCCTCCAACAACTTCTCCATCTTTTCCCTGATCAGCTCAGACAATGCATCGTCACTCTTTCTCTACTTTTGACAGATGGGGGAAACCTTGGGATCTAGGTTGAGATGATGATAGACAACCTCTGCGTCAATTACTAACATCTCAGCGGTGCTCCAAATGAAGATGTCTACATTCTCTTGTAGACATGTTGTCATCTCCATATTTCCCTCCAATGTCAAGGATCCTCCAATCTTTAGCAACATGGGCTCTCCGACATTGGAGATCACCTCCACTTCCTTGAGCTCATCGACAACTCTTAGCCCATCCTCCATTTCCAGGATCTTCTCCAGTCTCTCTGCATCCTCCATCCAGTTAATGGTACTGACAAAACTAAGATAACATTCCCTGACAGCTTTCAAATTCCCCCAGACCCTCACTTGGACATCACCCATGCAGTACTTCAGGCATTGATGGTATGAAGATGAGACCACCTTGAAGTAGTTGATGAGGGGTCTTCCGAAAATCGCGATGTAGCAACTTGATACATCCACGATGACGAATCTGCATCAGATCGAGGTGCCACCAAGCATCACCAGAAGATCTGCTCCTCCCTCTTCCTCCTTCTTCTCTCGGGAGAAGCCAAAGAGGAGTCCGTCCGTAGCAAGGATCCTAGACGCTTCCACCTGCAGTCTGATGAATGTCCTCTTAAAAATGACATTCATTGAGCTCCCGTTGTCCGCCAAGATTCGGTCAATGGTGAAGCCCTCGATGGCGGCTTGGATGACGTGGACATCATGAAAAGGGTTCTCATTCTCTAACATGTCCTCCTTAGAAAAAGTGATCCCTTCTAACGATGACGATGCTTGAGAGGTCGAGGCAACGCTCCTGCGGTAAATTTGATAGAGACTTCCCTTGCAGGAAGCTTGAAGCCCGGATCCTCCATGGATCAATCCTACCTGCCCTCCTCCTGGGCCTTGGACCACCTCCCCGCAACTGTTATGGTCGACCCGGTACTCGTTCCTCGTCCTCCCTAGATCTTGGAACGCTACCGGCCCTGCAACAACCTCCTATCTTGGCTGCTCCCTCTCCACCGCTCCTACTTCTAGCCTACTTATTGCTTCCCAAAACTCATGACAAGCCAAGATTACATACCCTCTACTCGATGCAGATCACAGTAAAGGGGGATCTCTGTCTGATTCCTCACCGGCTGGATCCGCCTACGACGCATGTTCCCTTGTCGGGCAATGGTCATCGCCTCCTTCTGAGCTCTTCTCTGCCTACTCTCCGACTGGTTGTCATTTCTCCTCTCCTTGTTCAAATACTGGGGTGTTCTTGGTGGCCTCCACTGGGGCCAGTTCATGAGATATTTTAATCGTCTTACTTCCTCCCTTCTCTCTGGAGCCGCTACGAGCCTCCTCTCCTCTTGTCTGCGAAGCCTCTCCTGCCTCCTCTAATCAACCCTCTTGGGCTCTTCCCTTTTCCTCGAATCCTCTCTTCTTTTCTCTTCCATCCTCCCCGACATGACTCTAGCCCTTACTTCCGAAGGTTTTCCTCTCTCCCTGTCTCCCAGGTTCTCCCCATCGACTCTCGCCAAGAAGTCCTGGTTCTTCTCTTCTCCCTGCATAAACTTGTTTGCTTTTTTGATCATCTCCTCAAAAGATCTCAGGGGCTTGAAGTCAATTGTTAGGCAGAAGAGACCCTTCTTTAGGCCAAACTTCAAGGCCAGCTCCATAGTGAAACATTCCACTTCCTCGACTTCTAGAACCTCCTCTTGGAAACGGTCGATATAGTGGCCAAGACTCTCGTGCTGCCCTTGCTTGATCTTGAAAAAGGCAGTTGCCTCCTTCTTCTACTACTTGGACGTTGCGAACCACGACATCAAGCCACTACGCAGGTCTTTGAAATGCTAGATGGAACCTCCAGGCAGCTGGTGGAACCAGTCTCTCGCCTTCCCCTAGAGGGTGATATGGAAGAACATGCATTTGAATGCATCAGTCATGCTGCAGATAAACACCACGTCCTTGAACTATTGGAGATGCATGACCGGGTCATCTCTGTCGGAGTAGTAGCTCGGGAGGGATAAGCTTTCCTCCCTCCTGAGCTACTACTAGGATACCAGAGTCGTAGCCAGGTAGCCGTGATAATGGGGCGAGGAAGTAACCCTGCTAGGATGCTCCTATCGATCCTCCTTGTGAATTCCTTGAATGTTGTCATAGTCATAAAGTCGCCTCCTCTCGTCGAGTTGCTGACTCCTGCTGAGTTGTTGGCCATCTCCTTATTCTAGCCTCCATTCACCATCTCACCTACTCGCAAAACTTTTCTCCTCAGCTACAATCAACGCACACCGCACCAAAGTGTTGAAGCCGAGAAAATCTTTACTCCAAAATTCGGATCAAGGCAACCTAAGGTTATTAGTCCAGCGGTTGGGCCTGACGGCTTACCGAGCTAGAATTCAAAAATAAGGACAACAAAAAGGACCCCAGGTGTCACGGTAGGGAGGTTCCACCACGTACCAGGATGCTTTGAAGAATCTTCCCCTCCACAACCAAAGATGGTCGAACATGGTACAAGGTAGACTCAAGCTAGCGACCAAGTCAAGACAGTGACTAAGATGGATAATTGCTAACTCAGAGCTTGTCTCTTTGAAGAAAAGATCCAAAGGCTCAGCTCGATGCCCAAGAAATGAGGTGGTCAAGATATTTTGCGAGATTCCGAAGTCCAAATCCTTGTACCCATGTAGTTCTATTTATAGGCAAATCTAAAGGGGAGTCTTATTTATAGCCCCCCCCCCCCCCCCCCCCCGACGACTAAGCAACTTCTGAGGGAGCTCGCTCAGCTATAGGAGAGCAACTACTCCAGTCATCTCCTAGCGAGTATGCGAGGGGAGCTTGTCAAACTCGCCCAGGTCATGTACTGACTTGAATGCTGACTTTGATCTTTATCTTGACCTGTTGATTTTGACTTCTTGTTGACCTGGCTATGGGGGTCCACTCTCGATGAATATGAGTTGTACACTAATAGTGGCATCTTGAACGAGGATGCACAAAAGAAAATCTCAAAAAAATTCAGACTCTTCTTCACGAGCGGTGTCCTCTACACTGAGCCTAAGGGAGAGGAGGGAGTAGGAGTGGAGGTAGAAATAGCTATAGGAACCAAATCCAAGGGAATTCATGGTCTTGTTACAAGAATGTGGAGTGCTGCTACTTCCACAATAGGAGTAATATTCAAAAGTTTTGTTACATTTTAAAGAATGACCAAAAAAGAAGGAAGGACTCTCAAGTGAGAAGACAGACACAAATACGATGATCACCGTCTCTGTAGAGGAGGACGATGTCATCATTATAGGAGATGATGTCACTGCTGCACTCTCGTGTGATGATAGGAGATGGATTGTGTACTAAGGTGCTTTAGATCATGTCTTCCACAATAAAGTGTTGTTTGTTACTTATACGACTCACGACTGTGGAGTTCTTAATTACAATATGCAACATTGACACGTCTAAAGTCATTGAGAGGGGAGATATGCACATAAAGTGGAGTACAAGAGGTTTGCTGATTCTAAAGGATGTGTGATATGTACCTGACCTCCTCTTAAACCTAGTTTTAGTTGGAAAGCTAGGTGACGAGGAACATTTAAGTGTCTTTAGTGGAGATTTCTAGAAATCGATTAGGGGATCGCTCGTAATCACTAGAGACTGGAGAGATACTAACCTATCTTATATGGAGGGAATATCTAAAGCTGCTCATGCCGACATTATCAAGGAAGGAGCATCCACCTCCTTATAGCAGAGGAGATTGTGTCATATCATCCAAAAGGAACTAGGATGTCTCTATAAGAAGAAGATGATCACTAATCTATCTGAGGATCAGTTGGATATATGCAATCATTGTATGACTGAGAAACATAATAGAGTATCATTCTAGAGCCATAACTCCATAAGGAGATTTGAGCCACTAGAGCTCGTACATACTGATGTTTGCAGACCACTGAAGATCCAACCAAAAGGAAGAGCATCCTACTTTGTGACATTCATTGATGATTTTGCGAGAAAACTTTGGGTCTATGCTATTAACACCAGAGATGAGGTACTTGATACTTTTTGAAAATTCCACACTAAGGTGGAGAGATATTATGTGAAGAAGCTAAAGTGCATCAGGTCTGACAATGAGGGAGAGTATTTTTTGTCTCTTTGATGAGTACTGTAGAGAGAAAGGAATCAAACATGAAAAAACTCCGCCTAAGACGCCGCAACTAAATGACATAGCATAAAGAATGAATATGACATTGATGGAGGATGTGAGATGTGCGTTTTCTGAGCCAAAACTACATGTTATGCTTTGGGGTGAGACTTTATACACAATCGCGCATGTCATCAACCTATCTCATAGTTATGCAATATAGACAGTGACAGACGTAAAAACTTTTTTCAGTGTGGGTGGACTTAAAAATTACTTGATTCATACTATTAAACCGTGCTTAATACTAATATATTTTTTTGAACAATAGGGTATTAGCCACGGTTTAAATCATGGCTAATACTATTAATTTGTTTAAGAATAGGGTATTAACCACGGTTTAAATCGTTGTTAGAATAGGGTATTAACCACGGTTTAAACCGTGGTTAATACTGTTAATTTTTGTAAGAATAAGATATTAGTTACGGTTTAAACCATGACTAATATACTATTATTATTATTTTTAAGAGTGTGGGTGTCTGCCCATACTCTCCGCAATGTGGGTCTGCCCCTGATTATCAGAGGAAGTTGATGATAAAGTCTGATAAAGGAAGGACCCTTAATATAGTCACTTGAGGGTCTTTAGTTTCAAAACCTTTGTGCACATCCCAATGGATGAAAGATAAAAATTAGATTTTAAGACTCGAATGTGCATCATTTTGGGATATGGATGCAGCAACGAGTTTTGCTACACGTTATTTGATTTGGTTTAGAAGAAATTTATGCGCAGTCGCGATGCTGTATTTATCAAGGATCAAACTATGATTGACCTTGAGAAGATTGATGAGGCTGACTCACGCACTGATGTGGTGTCTCATATGATTGGAGGTGATGATACTGAGGAGTCCACAAATGTTGAAGCCAAAATTTGACCTCAACGAAAGTTCGAAATCATGGGCGTAACCAACACCTACTTGTCCCAAGCTATGACCTCCGACTGGTTGTGAAGGACCAGAAACCGACCCAAAGCCACAGCAGGGAGGTCCCACCACTTACCCGGAAGATCTCTGAGAGCTTCCCCTCCAAAGCCAAAAGCTGTGCTTGGAGCTCCTCTAAAAGCACAAGAAACTCTTTTAAAGTCCCGGAAAAAATGATGCTTCTGAAGAACCCCTATGGGTCTATTTATAGGCCTCTGAGTTTGAACTGCCAATAACCAAACTGAACCGACCTGAAATTACCAAAATACCCTTGGTCGGGCCTGCCAACAGCCAAACTCCGTTTTTCTGAAATGTTATATGCATGCCACAGAGGGCAAAAGCGTAAAATCACTTGGGGCTAAAAAGGTGAACCACCTTCCAACTGAACCGGTTCCTGACCGACCACTGAATCGACGCTCGGTGAGAGCACCGTCTCGCGGGCGAGAGCTCCTACCCATGGGGCTCATCTCGGCTAGCGAATTGGCCCTTGCCTCGCGATTGGTCCTCTCTCTGGGTCCGTCTCGCCTAAAAAGGCTCTCTCCTGAGCCGCTGGGCCCCTCTCGCCCGAACCACTGGGCCCCTCTCACCTAGCGAGCCGGCCCTGGCCCGGCGAGAAGCCCTTTTCCTGGGACCCACTCTCCAGCGAACAGGCTTCTCCAAAGAGTCCATCTTGTCTTACCTTCCCCTCTCTTCGAGCCTGAACTATTCCTACGAGCCCGAGGTTGTACACAATCCCCGCTATTTTCGAGGTTGTTTCAAGCTCGGAAAGAAATTCCAACCGAGGCTCGTGTCATTAAAGCGTATTTATGGCCATAATTATGAGGGAATCTTTGGTGAGGCCCTCCACCGAAGCCTATAAATATAGGATTCCCACTACGTATATAAGATGCCCCCTTTCACACTTCTTCCTTCCTTAGCCCTACTGCAATCATGTCTCACAGCCAGAGTTTCTGCGAGTGCCTTGCGATGGTGCGCAAGCAGAACAAGGCCAACGTGGCCGCTCTGACCAAGGCTCTGGTTCATGCCCCACCCTCCTTACCATCATCATTGCCTCGACCGAAGAAGGTAAAGACAGGAGCCCCCTCCTCGGCCAAGGAGCCATCTCGCGTTGCCCCGGAAATCCACACCTCTCCTCCTCCCGCATCTCCTAGAGAGAAGGAGGTGAGTTCTCGCTTTTGTCCCTATTACCCCTTCATCCGTATCTGCTTATTTACCATTTGCTTCTTCAGGGATCCCCCGTGCCTCTACGCTGACCAGAAAGTCTGAGGGATGACACCGTCGCCTACCACGAAGAATCTGACTCACCACAGCCTTCCACTCCTCCGTCCACTCCTCCCAACGATAGGAATAACGACCCTTCTCAGGCACCCGGGACCTCCCGCCATCCTGGTAAAAAACCTTCCCTCTCGCTTCTCTGTCTCGCTTGCTACTCCCACACCCTTCTGCGAGAGCCTCCCTTACTCTGCCCCTCGACTCCTTGCGTAGGCGCCCAGACTGACTCGCCCGCTGAGGAGCTATTTAGGCAACTTGCCGTCTCGCCCCCTACTCATATAGACGAGATTGAAGACTACCTGGGCGACCCCATGGACCTACTGGAGATGAAGCGTAAGACAGCCGAGATGTTTCAGAAGCACGTGCGCATCATCTGCAAGCTGGAACAGGATAAGCAGGCGGCTAATAGGCGAATTGAATGGCTGGAGACTGAATGTGCTCGCTTGTCTTCCGAGGTTGACGCCGAGATAGAGGTTGAGGGGACCGACCCTCAAGCCATTATCAGCGAGGTTGACATGCAGATCCATCTTACATGCAGTAGGCTTGGTGCCGTTCGCATCTTCCACTCGCACAGTAGGCCCCCTGTGCGGGGGCTCGCTGTGGCCGCTGGAAATGTCTCCCGTATTAAAGACCGCCCTGCTCATCCCGCATTATTCATCAGTCTCTCTCTTTCTCTCTTCTTTGTTTTTGCACCGTAATGTTGTAATAATTTTGTAACATGTTATGCTACCGTCTCGTCGGCAACCTAGGGTCTGAGAACATGGTGCCTGCCTTATGCGGGATGGTATTATTTAAATATTTACTGCTGCTAGCTTAATCTCTTAATTTCATTTAATTTATTTTAATTCATTTATTCTATCCTGTGATGGGCCACACGAATCGAGGTTTAGGGGGGGAGAGAGTGAACCATCGACCGACTCTTCCTCTTCCCATATACATTTTCCCGCTCATTTTATCTGTTTGACCATATTCGCTATAAATACTCCTGCCCTCGGATCAGAAGGATCCGTGCCTTCGCCCCTGCCGCGTAGCCCTTGCCCCCTTGCTTCCTGCGCCCATCCCCTTCGCCCCTGCTCCTTCCTTCCTCGCGTCCATTCTCTTTCTCAGCTTCTTTTCCCTCCCTTGCCTCCATCCCCCCTAGAATGGGGAAGAAGAAAGTCGAGGAAGGCGAGGGGCGCAGTGCTTGGGAAACTACCGATCCATCTCGCCCGAAGATCCCACTTTGTTCGCTCTCGCGACCCCCAAGGTCGGCGAGGTGATCAACACCTACTCGGGAGAGCTCTCGCTCGCACCGAGGAGGGGTTGAGATTGCCCCTTGGCCGGAGGTAAAACGCTAAAGTACTTCGGCGTCGTCCCCCGCACTTATGAATGGCATTTCGTATTAATTACTTTTGCCAGCTACATTCGAGTTTAGCTTGACGGTTTTCCGCAAGTTCTTCATCTACCATGCCAACGCCGAGGGCATCTCATACTTCACTGGGTAAGGGCTCAAGGTGTGCGAGCATTGGCTCACCAAGTTCGTGTTTATCCGTGGCAACTTTATCCACTTGCGCCTGTGTTGCCCCCCCTCGAGATCTTTAAGGTGGCGGCACAGACAAGCTACTGTATAACTTCTTCATCGGCAAAAACTTCGAGGTCAAGGCGGGGCCTCGACTCGCTACGAAGGTACTCTCGCTCTCTTGTCTTGCGTCGCGCCATCTCATCACGCCCTGTTTGTTTTGGTCATACCAGTTACCTAAGGGTCTCAGTCTTCATGAGGCGGCGAGAGGGTCCCTGGCTCCTGCCCCTCAGGCCTGTAGGCGACACCGCCCCCTCTCGCTCCAGCCCTCCCAAGAAAAAGACGAAGAAAGTTGTGACCCTCTCGCCTCAGATGTCGGGGTCCTTGAGCCCCATCTCCATAGGGGACTCGCAGTCACCCCGCTCGCCTCCCCCTACATCGTCTGAGACGACTCTACCCGACCGGCCTGGGCAGTCGCTACATCTCGCGAATCTGCTTCCCCCAGTCTCCCTACCCCCTCTTCTCATCCAAACTTCAATATGGGCCCCGCGGTCCTAGATGCTGTCGGTGACCCCGTTCTGGTGTGGGAGAGGGACTTCAATAGTGTGTCCATCTCCACCCTCCTTACCTCTTGGAAAGAGCAGGAGCTCCCCACCAGCCACGCCTTCTCTGTGGGCTACGACCTTTATGATGCTCCCGAGGTAGTCTCCCCCGAGAACGAGTCCTCGCGAGACCTCCTCCTAAAGACCTCCAATGCCCAACTATGTGCCTTGGAGCTCTCGCATCGCACCTCGCACTGTCTGATTTACACCAACAAGAAATGGAAAGACACCGAGACGGGCCTGGCGGCGGAGCGAGTGAAATCCGACGACCTTGCAAAAAGGCTAGCCGTCGCCGAAACCCTCCTTGCGAAAGCCCAGGGCGGCATGGTAAGCCTTAAACTTATCCTTAGATTATCCTTTTTAAACACTCTTTGCTAATGACTGGGCGTCTCGTAGGATGCCGAGACGGCGGAGCGGATGCACTCGCGCATAGCGGCCCTAGAGGAGGAGAATAGGGATTTGAAAGCTCAAATCAACCGCCTCCAGGGCAACACCCCGTCGTCGTCTCACTGCGAACCCCTCCAGGCCCCTCTACCTCACTATTCTCTGGATGAAGTTGTGGAGCAGTGCCAAGATGCAAGAATCATGACGACGAAGCTGGTTCTAAAGATGATGGAGCTGGGGGTCTTGAAGGAAGACTCTGAAATGGTGACTGCTCGCGATCTGGTCCCCCAGCTCTATGGCGTGGAGAGCAAAGATTCTTCTTCCAGTGAGGAGGAATGACATGCTGCATGCGAGATCCAGGACCCCTCTCCCCTTTTTTGCTCCTACATAACTTAGCTTCTTTTTGAGTTTTCTTCTGTGATCAGTTTGAAAATGTATTCATAACGCTGTGATGAACAGATACTGATAAATATGCACAAACTCTTGTATTGTTATTTTATTTTACATTTTGCGAAATGATTCATTGTCTTGCTTATGTTTGAGAGACGGTGCTACCCGCCCGTCTCGCCTCCTCACTTTTACCCTTTTCACTTTGTCTTATTTTGTCTACTGCGAGACGACCCTTTCATGCGCTCATGCCCGCAAGACAGTGCTACGTCTCGTCTCGCCGCTTCGTTGGAGAGTTTACTTTTTTTGTAGCGCGAGTCATCACTACCCCCATCTCATTTATTCGTGAGACCAACTAATATAACCCTCTCGTCTCGCCTCAGGGTACTCCCGGCGCGAGTGGCTTTTAGTGAAGTAACTTGCTCCCCTATTATTAGGCCGAGCCTTCTGTCCCGCTCGAGTGCCCACTCGCCGTAGGCGAGACCATCCCCGAGGCATCCAGCTGGGAGTGCCTCCACTCGCACTGCTCCAGCTTTTGCCTCCCATAATTTATTTTTCAAGAGATTAAGTAGGGATGCTCCTTAAGGAGGTCTCCCCAACCACTCTATCATCGAGTGAGCTTACAGCCCTGCCAGCTAGATGAGAGCATGCGCAGCGGGTCTACCTGGGGCCGAGCCAGGCTCGGGGTAGTGTAAAAGTCTCCAAGAACCAAGAACCAAGAACCAAGTCTCCAAGAGCCAATCCTTTCCCCCACAGGTGAGCCTTCAGACCTGCCAGCTAATGAGAGCCTACACAGCGGGTCTACCTGGGGACGAGCAATGCTCGGGGTCCCTTACCCCCACAGGCGAGCCTTCGGACCTGCCAGCTAATGAGAGCCTGTGCAGCGGGTCTACTTGGGGCCAAGCCAGGCTCGGGGTAGTGCAAAAGTGTCCAAGAACCAAGTCTCCAAGAGCCAATCCTTTCCCCCACAGGTGAGCCTTCGGACCTGCCAGCTAATGAGAGCCTGCGCAGCGGGTCTACCTGGGGCCGAGCAGCGCTCGGGGTCCCTTACTCCCACAGGTGAGCCTTCAGACCTGCCAGCTAATGAGAGTCTGCACAGTGGGTCTACCTAGGGCCGAGAAGCGCTCGGGGTCCCTTACCCCCACAAGCGAGACTTCGGACTTGCCAGCTAATGAGAGCCTACGCAACGAGTCTACCTGGGGCCGAGCCAGGCTCGGGGTAGTGCGAAAGTCTCCAAGAACCAAGTCTCCAAGAACCAATCCTTTCCGCCACAGGCGAGCCTTCGGACCTGCCAACTAATGAGAGCCTTCGGACCTGCCAGCTAATGAGAGCCTGCGCAGCGGGTCTACCTGGGGCCGAGCAGTACTCGGGGTCCCTTACCCACACAGGCGAGCCTTCGGACCTGCCAGCTAATGAGAGCCTGCACAGCGGGTCTACCTGGGGCTGAGCAGCGCTCAGGGTCCCTTACCCCCACAAGCGAGCCTTCAGACCTGCCAGCTAATGAAAGCCTATACAGCGGGTCTACCTGGGGCTGAGCCAGACTCAGGGTAGTGCGAAAGTCTCCAAGAACCAAGAACC
Organism: Platanthera guangdongensis; assembly: GCA_039583875.1. Taxonomy (NCBI): domain Eukaryota; kingdom Viridiplantae; phylum Streptophyta; class Magnoliopsida; order Asparagales; family Orchidaceae; genus Platanthera; species Platanthera guangdongensis. The sequence continues at coordinate 43,043,949 of CM077152.1, forward strand.
AAGTCTCCAAGAACCAATCCTTTCCCCCCATAGGCGAGACTTCGGACTTGCCAGTTAATGAGAGCCTGCGCAACGGGTCTACCTGGGGCCGAGCAGCGCTCGGGGTCCCTTACCCCCACAAGTGAGCCTTCGAACCTGCCAGCTAATGAGAGCCTACGCAACGGGTCTACCTGGGGCTGAGCCAGGCTCGGGTTAGTGCAAAAGTCTCCAAGAACCAAGAACCAAGTCTCCAAGAACCAATCCTTTCCCCCACAGGCGAGCCTTCGGACCTGCCAGCTAATGAGAGCCTGCGCAGCGGGTCTACCTGGGGTCGAGCAGCGCTCGGGGTCCCTTACCCCCACAAGCTAGCCTTCGGACCTGCCAGCTAATGAGAGTCTACACAGCGGGTCTACCTGGGGCCGAGCCAGGCTCGGGGTAGTGCAAAAGTCCCATCTCCTTGCCGTCAGAATTTCACAGTAGGTAAAAGCAAAAGTAAATTGAGGAACATAGTATGATAAACTTGACTTTGAGTATACAATTTCATTTTCTCCCTTCTCATGGGTAGAAGCGCTTTAAGTCGCTGTCGCTCCAGGTGTGGCTTATGGACCTACCCTCCACGTCGTGGAGGTGGTAAACTCCCATTCTCAGGACTCTCTCGACAATATAAGGTCCTTCCCAATTTGATTTGAGCTTACCCACGGGAGCAGATCTCCCCACAGTATCAACTTTCTTCAGCACCAGATCTCCTTCCGTGAACTACTTGATCTTGATATGCTTGTCAAAGTATTTTGCCATCCGCCGTTTGATCTCTTCCTACCTAATAGCTGCGACATCGCGTAGCTCTTCTACCATGTCCAACGAGAGGCGTAACCCCCCTTCATTTTCCAACCTCTAAGCCTCATCCCCATCACCCGCGACCGCGACTCGTGGGGATCGAACCTCAAACTCCACGAGCAGGACTGCCTCACACCCATGGGAAAGTTTGAAGGGGGTCTCGCCGGTGGTTGTGTTCAGAGTTGTCCGTAAGGCCCACAATACTGAGGGGAGCTGTTCTACCTAACTTCCCCTCAGGTTCTACACCTTCTTCTTGAGTAGGTTCACGATGATCTTGTTAGCGCCTCCACCTGGCCGTTGCTCCTGGGGTGATGTACGAAGGCAAATCTAAGGTCTTCAAGGGGTTCAGCCTCATCTTGAACTTCCGCAGGGTGTTGAACGTCTCCTCGAGGTCCCGAAGGTGCGAGTCCACACACTTGCTCTTGACCATTAGATCGTCAACATAGACCTCGAGGTTCCTCCCCCTTTGACCCTGGAAGACTCGATCCATCATGCGCTGGTATGTAGCCCCTGTGTTTTTTAACCCAAAGGGCATCATCTTATAGCTAAAACATCCCTCCCTCGTGATGAAGGAACGTCCTTGACATAAGGAGGGTGCATTCGGATCTGGTGGTAACCTGAAAAAGCATCCAAAAAACTCATAATAGAAAACCCAACTGCTGAATCAACCAGCGCGTCGATTCGAGGTAGGGGGTAGCAATCCTTGGGGCATGCTTTATTTAATAAGGAAAAATCGATACACATGCGCCACTTCCCTCCCCCTTTTTTACCATTACCACGTTAGAGATCCAGCCTAGATACTGGATCTCCGAGATGAAGCCAGCCTCCAGAAGCTTCTTGACCTCCTCGCGGATGGGTTCCTCCAGCTTGGTAGCGACGGTCCTCATCTTCTAGCGAATGGGGCGCGCGTCCTGGGGTCCAGGTTCAGGCGATGGCAGGCCACATCTGCATCGATGCCCTGCATGTCAGCCGCGCTCTAAGCAAAGATGTCAACGTTGCTTTGGATGCAAGCCCAGACTCACTCCTGGTCTTTGGGACTCAATCCCCCGCTGATCCGCACCCTATACACCTGGCCAGCACTGGTGAAGACTTCCATCTCCACCACTTCTCCAGTCGGCTCCAGCCGCGACTGCTCCCAGCCGGCTCTCGCTCCCTCTTCCTGCCCAAACTCTTCCTCCCCTCCTGCTTCCTCGACCTCCATCGCCTCCCCTAGGCTCTCACACTGCTGCTGCTCGATCTCCACGCCTCTCAGGACCTCCCTCTCAACTCTTTCTCCTACTCCTTCCACCCGCCGGCCCTCTTGTGGCTCCGACTCTCCGTCCCTCTGGACCTTATGCACACCTCCTCCTCTTGGCTCCTCCTCAATCTCCTCCCTCGCCTCCTCTAGGCTCACCTCCTCCTCTCTAAAAACCTCTTCCTGCTCCGCCATCTCCCTCTGCAGCTCTTCTGCCTCTGCTATCCAAGGTATGGTGTTGACCGCCATCACATAGCATTGTCTCGCCACCTTCGGATCCCTCCTGATCCTAACCTGCACCCCTCCGTTGTTGAAATTAAGGCATTGGCGAAACGAGAAGGGGACGCAGCGAAAGGCACTAATGAGGGGGTGCCCAAATATGGCGTTATAGCTGCTCGAGGCGTCCACGATCACGAACCTGCAGTTCTGTGATACACCCCCAACTTCACATGCAGCCCTACTCCTCCTTCTACCTCCTTCCTTTCTCCTGAAAATCCGAACAACGGTTCGTCCGAAGCTAAAATCCTCTTGTCCTCGACCTTCATCTCATCGATGACCTTCTTGAAAATCACAATCACGGAGCTCCCGTTATCTACCAGGATCCGGGAGACCGTGAAGTTCTCTACTACCGTCTGAATCACCAAGGCATCACAGAATGGGTCCTCATAATCTGGCATATCTGCTGAAGAAAAGGTAATTTTTTATTCCGGAGTGGGAGCCTGGGAGGTCGAGGCTACCCCCCTTTGGAACATGGTCTGGAGGCTCCCCTAACGAGTTGCCTCAATCCCAACTCTTTCGTGGATTACCCCGATCCCTCCCCGGGTTCATATGTCCGCTCGGTCTTCACACATGTCTTCCATTTCCCGCTACTGCACCTCCACAATCCTTATCGGCGGATCCTGCCTCCCCAGCCCCTTGGCTTCTCTCATCTCCAAGAACTCTGGACAGGTGGTTGTCGCGTGACCCTCCTCCTGGTGGAAGTCACAGAAAAGCAACGCCACCCGACCCCCTCTTCCTTCTTCACCTCCTCTTCTTCCGGCTCCTCCCCGAGCTCCTCTTCTTCCTCCTCTACCTCGGCCGACCTCCATTTCCTCCTGCTACTGCAGGAAGTGACCCCTCAGCCCCTGCCTCCATGCCGACTGATCAAACCTCCTCGGCTCGCGGAATTTGTCCCTTCCCTGAAGGCCTCCTCTTTGCCCCTGGGGGCGACCCTCCTGAGGCCTCCAACCTAACCAGTTGTTCGACTCCCAGGCCCCCCATCCTTGATGCGGTCCCTGCTACCCCTGTCCTCGGAGCTCCTGCCTCCTTCTCTCTTCTCTCTGATCCTTCTACCTTCCTACTCCCGACTCCTTCACGTCATCCTCCGCCAACCTGGCCAGCTTCCTGGCGAAAGTCGGATTGGACCTTTCAAAGTTTATCTCCTTCGCCGCCCTCTCCATGAGCTCCTCAAAAGAGAGGGGGCACTCTCTTCAGCTCCATGCTAAAGAATCTCGGCCTCATCCCCAGGGTAAAAGCGAGCATCAGTGTATACCCTGGGACCTCCTAGACCAGGAGGATCTCTTCCTGAAACCGATCAACATAATGACCCAACATCTCATCTTGCTTCTGCCTTACCGCAAACAGGCACTCCGCCTCCTTCTTACGCTTCTTTAATGTCGATAACCTCAACAGGAACCCTCGACGCAAATCCTCAAAACTGTAGATCGAACTTGCCGACAACTGGTGGAACCGGTCCCGTGCCTTCTCCTTCAACGTAATGGCAAACATCCGACAATTGAAGGCATCCGTCATTTTCCTGATCGAAATAACATCCTCAAACCACTGCATGTGCTGCACAGGGTCATCTTTCCCCAAGTAGTAGGACATGTCGTGCTCCTGGAACCCCTCCAGCACCGGGGCCGAGATGATGAGCTCACTGAAAGGGCTATCGCCACCTGCCTGCCGAGAGGGCACGTCTCGCGGCCTCGGCTGGCTGGCCCGATCCGCGAGACCATGCCCAGGGAAGAGCTCTCACACAGCCGCCTCCCTCTTGCCAACCTCTGTCGGAACCTCCTTCCCGGGACGCTGGCCTGGGAAGAGCTCTCGCGCGGCTACGTCCCTCTCGCCAGCCTTCGTCGGGACCTCCTTCCTAGGGCGCTGCCCGGGAGCGTTCTCGCCCAAGAGCGGGACTGCCTCTACCAGGACCTGAGGTGTTTCCCACTCACTCCTTGCTAAGAAGGTCAAGCTGATGGTCTGCAAAACCTCTCGCCTGAAGTCCTCCAGCATCTTCCTTGTCGCCTCCTCTCCCCGGGGGGGGGGGGGGGGGCTCCTGAACCAGATCCTTCACCTTCACCTCCTGTCATAGGACTAAACTCAAAACTTTCTTGTATTAGCTACCTTCCACGCTCACCGCACCAGAACTGTTGAAGCCAAAATTTGACCTCAACGAAAGTTCATAATCAGGGGCATAACCAACACCTACTTGTCCTATGCTTTGACCTCCGACTGGTTGTGAAGGACCAAAAACCGACCCAAAGCCGCAGTAGGGAGGTCCCACCGCTTACCCGAAAGATCTCTGAGAGCTTCCCCTTCAAAGCCAAAAGTTGGGCTTGGAGCTCCTCAGAAAGCACAAGAAACTCTTTAGAATTCCCGGGATAAAAAGATGCTTCTGAAGAACCCCTATGGGTCTATTTATAGGCCTCTGAGTTTGAACTGCCAATAACCAAACTGAACTGACCTGAAATTACCAAAATAACCTTGGTCGGGCCTGCCAACATCCAAACTCCGTTGTTCTGGAAGGTTATATGGAGGCCACCGAGGGTAAAAGCGTAAAATCACTTGGGGCTAAAAAGGTGAACCACCTTCCAACTAAACCGGTTCCTGACCAACCACTGATTTGGCGCTCGGCAATATCACCGTCTCTCGGGCGAGAGCTCCTACACATGGGGCTCGTCTCGGCTAGCGAATTGGCCCTTGCCTCGCGACTGGTCCTCTCTCTAGGTCCGTCTCGCCTAAAAAGGCTCTCGCCTGAGCCGCTGGGCCCCTCTCGCCCGAACCTCTGGGCCCCTCTCGCTTAGCGAGCCGGCCCTGGCCCGACAAGGAGCCCTTTTCCTGGGAACCACTCGCCAGTGAGTAGGCTTCTGCCGAAGAGTCTATCTTGCCTTACCTTCCCCTCTCTTCGAGCCCAAACTGTTCCTACGAGCCTGAGGTTGTACAACAGAGCCTGAGTTGATACAGGGCACTGAGCCACTTCTAGATCATGATGATACTATTGATAGAGAGCCTATAGAGGACATCACTGATTATGTGCCTAAACCACCAATTGAGCTCATTCCACAAAGGTCTGATAGAGTCAGACACTCATCTTTGAGATACTCCATTACTGAGTATATTCTGCTGACTAATGTGGGGTAGCCTAAGTGCTTTGATGAGGTTATACAGAGCACAGAGAAGAAAAAATGGATGATTGATATATAGGAGGAGATGCAGTCATTACATGCGAACCACACTTATGATTTGGTGAGATTGTTTAAGAGCGATAAGGCTTTGAAGAATTAATGAATTTTTAGAGTAAAGCTTGGATACCAATCGACACCACTCAAATATAAGGCCAAATTAGTGGTAAAGGTTTTAGTCAAAAAATGAAGTTGATTTTGATGAGATCTTCTCTCGTGTTGTAAAGATGTCATCTATCCGGGTTGGCCTTGGCCTTGTTGTAAGGCTACACTTGGATTAGATGGATGACAATATCACCTTTTTGCATAGTGATCTTGAGAAGGAGCATTATATGGAGCAACCTGAAAGATTTATGGTCAAAAAAGGAGATTCTTGTATGTCGTCTGAAGAAGTGTTTATAAAGCATACCCATGACAATGATATAAGAAGTTTGATGCTTTTATATGAGAGAATGAGTTGATGAGGACTGTCCATGATTATTACATGTTTATAAAGCAGTATGCACCAGGAGATTTCGTCATCTTACTCCTTTATGTTGACAATATGCTGATAGTTGAGAGTACCACAACTCATATTGCCGAGTTGAAGCAATAATTGAGCTCCATACTTGTGATGAAGGATTTAGGAGCTGTAAAGACTATCACATAAATGCATATTTAGAGAAAAAGATTTTAGGTTACTTTTGTTATCTCAAGAGAGATAAATCAAGAAGATACTACATATATCTAGTATGGATAGAGCATAAAAGGTGAGCACGCCGCTTACAGCTCAATTCAGACTTATCGATGACTAGTGCCCGAGCACACCTAAGGAGAAATAGGAGATGCAAAAAGTTCCAAATGCTTCTGCCATTGGAAATCTTATGTATGTCATGGTTTGCACCCACCCTGATATAACGTACATTGTTTGGACTATTAGCAGATTCCCTCCAATCCCGAAAATGAACATTTGAGCGTTGCGAAGTGGATTCTAAGGTACGTACATGAGACGACATATTTGATGTTAAGGTCTGGAGACAGTGAGTCAGAGCTACCAGGCTATACTGATGCAGATATGGCTAGAGATTTAAACTCAAGAAGATCAACATCTAGCTACCTTATCCTATTTGCGGGGAAGTTATTTCATGACATTCGAGACTACGGAACTGTTTTGCACTGTCGATAATAGAGACGCAATTTACTGTAGTCACGGTGGCAGGGAAAGAGCTTTTTTTTGATGAAGCATTTCATCAAGGAGGTGAGTTTTACTCAGGAGCGCTACACACTCTTATGTGATAGTCAGAGCGCTATTTATTTGGGGAAGAATCCCACCTTCCACTCGAGATCCAAGCATATTGACACACAATATCATTGTATATGTGATACAATATAGTATAGATAGTTGGATTTACCAAAGGTACACATGGATGATGATGTATCAAATATGCTTACAAAGACTATGCCGAGAGAGAAGTTCGAGCACTACATGAAGATCGTCAGCATGGTGGTTCCCTCTACATAAAGGTAAAGGTAAGGAATAAGTTATTAGGTACAGTTCTCATCCTTTGTAAGGAAACGGTTGAGTTCGAGTCTATCTGACTCGAATTTGATGACATTTAATCTATTGACCGAAAGTGGAGACATGTTGATGAAGGACCTGACGGGAGGCAAATTGGAGATTTGAAGGAAGATTGTCAGAAGGTCAAGTTTCTTACTTAATAAAAAATGGGGAGATTTGATGAGACATTTTCTCCTAAGTGTGGAAAGAGACTAGCCAATTTTTATCATGCATTTGAAGCATGTGCTATTGACAAGTATAAAAAGGGGTAGCCGCCTTTGACCTTTAAACCAACATGTACTCTTCAAGGAAGCTTCTGGGAAATTGGCCAAACGAAACTTCATGACATTTAACATGTGCTTTTGACTAAGGCAAGCTTCATCCATATACAATTTACCACCTCTACCTCCTTGGTTTTGGCCCTATAAATGGGTATGAAAGATGAGAGGTAAGACATCCACTTCTCTCCAAGCTCAAGCATTTGGAGATTTTCTATAGTGGCCTTTGTAGCAATCGTCTTAATTTGGGAGAGTTTTTGAACAATGTTTTATGACGTTGACGAGGAATACTTCACCTATACAGATTGAATTTAGAGCAGATTTGGGCAAAAATTCAAAGAGGAATCTTGGAGAGTATTTGTGTAATCCGTCTCGTCCGCTGCCGTCGGTATCTTGCATTTTTTCCTATTGTTTATTGTGTAATATTGCGTAGTGCGAAGTTTCTGAAAATTTTGTGTAGATGGAGGAGGGAAAGTCTTGTAATTGCCTATTTATTTTTTTATATTGGTGGCTTCCGGATTGAACTTCAATTGTCCCGAGGAGTTTCACCCTATTGAGTTTTTACGTTAAATCCATGTCACTTCTATTCTTGTTATTTTGTGTTATGTTTTGATTATGTATCAGTATAACGTTAAGCGGTCGTGTAGATACTTGCTCGAACTAATTTGTAGGTGCTCTGATTAGGCGTGCATGCTTTCTAGTCCAACATAAACATGAGAAAAGTGATATGTGAGATTGATAAGGCATCACTAGCATAGTGTGTTGGATCCCTAGTTGATTTGGGCTATGTTCACTAACTTAGGATGTGACCCATCATGTATAGCCAGGGTCAATTTGTGTCCTAGAGTCTAGGTCAAGTCCTTAGGTTCAACATCAGATGGACCAGCTATCATCAAGACCTTCAGAGACTCCAGACTTAGAAGAATTCAAGACCAAGTAAAATGAGTTCGACGTTCGTCGAACTCAGGTCGACGAAAGGTGTTCTGCGCTCGACGATCTTGAGATAATTCTTAGTGCTGAGCTCGACGATCTTAGTTCTCTTTTCGACGAAGACTGAGTTACTTCAACAGACTAAAGTCAGGGTAACACCAGATTTTTTTTAAGTTCGGCTTCAAGCTTTGGTCGACGAACTAGAATCTGAGCTCGACAAACTGGGACCTCAAGTTCACAGCTTCTTCGGTCGACGAATTTGGATCTCAGTTCGATGAATGATGATTCTCAGCTCGATGAATGAAGATTGTCAGTTCGACGAAGATGATTGCAGAATTGACAAGTTTCCCTGGAAGACTATTGCTATTGTCTGGTCGATGAACTCATTCAAACTCAGCTCGACGAACTCAAGCTCAGCTCGACGAACTGTGAACTCAGCTCGACGATTGGTGTTCTTCGTTCGACGATTCTAGACTAGGTCTTCTCCAGTTTCCCGTCCCGTTTCTTGGCGATGATTCCGGAGTAATCAATGCTCAATCTTCACGAAATGTTACCGTTAGAACGCGCATTGACTATGGATTATTACATGTCGTTTTTCAATGGGACAGTTAGGGAAATCATTGATTGCCGCCTCCTTCCAAGGTCGACTGTAATTACTGCTCAACATTGAAATTTCGAATGTTCCTCAGTCAGCATAGAGACACAAAAGAAAAGGATTAATCAGTAAGAAAGAGACAATCAGCAATACCAGACACACAGACAGATTGCATAGAACAACAATCTTACAACAATCAAAAGTTCTTTACTGCAATCTGCCTTGGCTAGAGAATAATTTCACCAAGAAGAAGAAGAACATACAATTACTATCAAGAGTCTTCTTCCTTCAATACTCCAGGACAACTTCAGAAGGACAACATAACTCTATCTGTCAAAGAAGTTCCTGAAGCAATCTCTGGTCCAGGCACTAAAGCTTTCAAGACCTGTCACCCTGTAGCAGTGCTCCAGTTTTCCTGATCTCAGGGGGGGCAAATCTGCTAACATCAATCCACAGTCTTCTCAGTTGTCATTGAGAAAGAGAAGACACCATCACCTCTTTTCCAACTCCTGTACAGGGTTTTAATTCCCTTCAAAATTATTCCTGGTTACAAGTCTCCTTCCAAAAGACTCGAGGTTTTGGTTTTTGAGCACCTGAACAAAAGCTCATTTGTGTCAGGCACCTGATCAAAAACCTGAGTGGATTCCTACCAGGGTGGTAGAAGAGTGGATGTACCCAGGTTGGGGAACCACTATAAAATTTCTTGTGTCGTCTGGTTGCCCTTTTTCTTTTGTTTTGGCTATGTTGCTATGTGATTATATAGATTGATGTGCTTATTTATTTTAGTTACTGACCTGTTCACTTAGGAATACAACAAAGTTGTAAAGTTTTGTAAAAGAGCACAATACTCTATTCACCCCCCCCCTCTAGAGTATTTCAGATCTACCTTCACTTTTAATTGGTATCAGAGGGAGGTTGGTTAAAATACCACACCTTAAGAGATCAAGTGGTTGTACAGGCTAACACCTGAATCATAAAGATCCCTCTAGTTAGATCTGTTTGTCTTGATTTTGTTATTAGATTTATTTCCTCACAGACATGACTCAAAACAAAGATTATGCAATCATCAGACCTCTAGTATGCAATCTTAATAAGTTTGTCATCTGGAAGACAAGAATCAGATTATACATGAACTCTATTGATGAAGATATTTTTGCTTCCATCCTGACAGGAGTACCTCCAGCACCTACAGCTTCTACAAGCACTTCTACCAACATGACTGCAGTACCTCCTCCAGAGAATAATGATGCCTACAAGAAAGCCAAAATTGCAGATGCAAAGGCAATGAATATCTTGGCTCAGACTATGTCAGATGACATATTTCAAAAGGTGGCTGAGTGCACCTCAGCCAAGGCCATTTGAGATTCCCTCAACCAAATGGTAGCTCGCTCTGCAGATGAAAGAAAAGATAGGAGATCAAATCTCATATCCCTGTATGAGAATTTCAAGAAGGATGAGACTGAATAAGTGGCTGAAATGTATAACAGGTTGAGCTCAAGCATCAATGAGCTTAAGACCTTGGATAAGGACATCACCCTGACGGAGGTGAATGATAAGATTTTGATGTGCTTCCCCAGCTCTTGGGATTCAAGAATCTGGCCTATCAAAGAAGCCAGAAGCCTCAATGAGATATCAACTGAATCTCTGCTAGGCAAATTAAAGTCCTATGAGCAGCTGATCAAAACAAGAGAAGCAGCAGAACAAAAGACAACAACACCAGTGAGAAAGGAACACAATATAGCCTTCAAAGCATCTGAGGAAAGTGAGACCTCAACATCAAATAAAGAACTGATGAGGCTCTTTGCAAAAAGATTCTATAAGATGGCTAGAAAAGATTTCAGAAGGAGATCATCCAGGCAGGATGATAAGCCCAGATTTGACAAGACACCAACCAAGGAGGTTGTGTGCTTTGGTTGCAGAAATCCTGGACATTACATCTCTGAATGTCTAGCAAATCAGAAGAAGGAGAAAAATAGAGAAAAGAACTCCAGGAGAAAACACAGCAGCAGGCCCTCCTCCAGCAAATATAAAAAGAAAGACAAGGGCTTTGTTGCCGAGACTTGGAGTGACACTGAAGAAGAATCATCCTCTTCCAGCTCAAGTGAAGAAGAGGAAGAAACAAGATCCAAGGAGGTTTGCCTTATGACAATTGATGCCTCCAGGAGCAATGCAGGATCAGAAGGAGATTCTGAAGATGAAGCAGCCTCACACTCAGAGGCAGATCAGGTTCTTTCAAGTTTTGATTTCAATTCTGATTTATTTAAAACTGAATTTAAAATCATGTGCTTAGATTTGATTAATTCAGAAAAAGAAATAAAAACCCTTAGAGAAAGACTAGGAAATCTTGAATCTATCAACTTAGAAAATACTAAACTACAAGATCAACTAAATTTAGCCAATGAACAGATAATTCAATTAAAATCTGAATTATGTTTGGCCAAGCAACTTGAACAATCTCTCAATGGGAGAAGTCTCGAGGTGATGGTCATAACAAGCACAGTGAATGCAAGATTAAATGGCAAGCTGGGTTTGGGTGCATCATCAAGTTTGCCCCCCATAATTAAGAAAAATATACTTACAACACCTATTAAGTTTGTTTCAGCCAAAGGAAAAGAAAAGATAATGAACAAACCAATGTCAGAAAATAACCCAAAACCCATAGACAAGAGAAAAAAAAATCAGAAAATAACTGATAAAAACAAGGTTCAGCAGCATTCGTCGAACTCAGATCGACGAAATGTGGCCAGTTCGTCGAACCCAGATCGACGAATGCTGAACGCAAACTTTAGTAATAACAATTCGTCTAACTGCGATCGACGAACTTGGTATGGTTCGTCGAGCAGAGGTCGACGAACTTGGGGCGCAGAAAATGACTACTGTCATTCTCTGAGCGGAGATCGATGATCTTAGCCCTATTCGTCGAACTCTGGTCGACGAACTTACAGAAAATCGTCGAACCTAAAAAGACCAAACTTAAATCATTTCTCTTACAGAAATTCTAAGCCAACTAATAAAACATTTAATCCAGTAGCTGATTGGGTTATTCCACCTAGGAGATATCACCCCTTAGGTTATAAATCTCAACCTGCTCTATCTGTTATATCTAGTTTTTCATTTCAACAAAATAAAGGACCTAAGATAACCTGGGTCAAGAACAATTGAGTTTTGTTTTTCATTACAGGTACAGGTGAAGAGCTGTCCAAGGGTGAGTCAGGCCTGGTACTTGGACAGTGGTTGCTCCAAGCATATGACAGGCAGCAAGGACAATTTATCCAACTACAAGTCCAAGCTGGGACCAAAGGTGATCTTTGGTGATTCAAAGAGTGGCCAGTCAGAAGGATATGGATCAGTAAAGATTGGATTAGTTACCTTCAAGAGAGTAACATATGTAAGAGGACTCAAACATAACCTAATATCCATAAGTCAATTATGTGATGAAGGGTATCAGGTACATTTCAACTCTACCTCTTGCTCTATTATTAATAGTGAAAACCAAACTATTTTAATTGGAATTAGACAAGGCAACATATATCTAGTAGATTTTATTTCTGCCAAAACTGATATTTGCTTACTCAATATCACTAGTAACCAAAATAAGTTGTGGCATAAAAGACTAGGACATGTAAACCTTAAGAACATAGCTAGGTTATCTAAAGGCAATCTTGTTAGAGGATTACCTTCTGACCCCTACAAGAAGGAAAACCTATACAGGGCTTGTCAATTAGGCAAGCAAACTAAAACTAGTTTCAAATCCATTAATAAAGGTGATTCACCTAGGATTTTGTATTTGCTTCATGTGGATCTATTTGGACCCATTGTAGTATAAAGCCTAGGAGGGAAGTCTTACACTTTAGTGATTGTTGATGACTTCTTCAGATTCAGTTGGGTAGCCTTTCTGAGAGCTAAGTCAGATACATTCAAGGTTCTTACAGATTTTCTCAGGACCATACAGATTGAGTTCTCTACTCATGTTGCATTGATTAGAAGTGATCATGGCACAGAGTTTGAGTCTCTTCTTATGCATGAGTTCTGTGAGAAGGAAGGTATCAGGCAGTGCTTCTCAGCTCTTAGAACTCCCCAATAAAATGGGATAGCTGAAAAGAAAAATAGGACACTCATTGAATCTGCAGGTATATTATTGGCAGATGCTTACATGCCTCTATCCTTTTGGGCAGAAGCTGTAAACACTGCTAACTATGTCCTGAATAGAAGCCTTATACATAAGCTGAAAAATAAGACCCCCTATGAATTACTTAAAGGGAAGCAACCTAAAATCACTTATTTTAAAGTTTTTGGTTGTATATGCTACATTCACACAAACAACAAAAGATACATTAGGAAGTTTGAGGCTAAAACTGAAGAAGGGATTTTTCTATGATATTCCCAAGTAAGCAAGGCCTATAGGGTTTTTAATAAATCCACTCTTAAAATTGAAGAGTCTATCCATGTGTCTTTTGATGAAACTAACATGTCTTATAAGGAGAAAGAGATTTCTACCATAAGCTCTTTGCAGGTTCCACCACTGTGTGAGTCTATGGATGGACTAAACCTTACCCAAGAGGTGTCAACCCATCCTGCTCCACAGGTTGCTGAAGACAGTGAAGAAGAGATTCAAGTGGAAGTGGCTGAACTTCCCTCAACAGCTAGTAACATTCCTCAAGAGGAATTAAATACAGAAGCTGTTGCTCAACAAACTCCACCAACTGATCCTGTCACACTTAGAGATCACCCCAGATCTCAAGTGATTGGAGACATTTCAGCAGGTGTACAGACAAGGCATCAACTCAACCAAGACCTAATGCATGTCTGTTTTCTCTCTCAAATTGAACCTCTCACTATCCATGAAGCTGAGCAAGATCCCCACTGGATCATTGCAATGCAAGAGGAACTAAATCAGTTTGAGAGATGTAGAGTTTGAGATTTGGTTCCAAGACCTCATAACTACCCAGTTATTGGAACCAAATGGGTCTACAGAAATAAGTTGGATGCTCAAGGGAAAATAGTGAGAAATAAGGCTAGGCTTGTGACTCAGGGCTACAGACAAGAGGAAGGAATTGACTATGACCAAACCTTTGCCCCTGTTACAAGGTTAGAGGCCATAAGAATATTCCTTGCCTATGTAGCTCACATGAGATTCAAAGTGTTCCAAATGGATGTCAAGAGTGCATTCTTGAATGGAGTGCTTCAAGAAGAGGTTTATGTAGAACAACCTACAGGTTTTATCTCTCTAACTCAACCCTCTTTTATATTTAAATTGCATAAAGCTCTCTATGGTTTAAAGCAAGCTCCAAGAGCTTGGTATGAGACCTTAGCAAGCTTTCTTTTAGAGCATAAATTTACAAGAGGAACCATAGATAAAACTCTTTCCACTAGACATCATAAGGACCAAATTTTGTTAGTACAAATATATGTGGATGACATCATTTTTGGGTCTACTGATCCCAAATTATGCAAGAGGTTTGCTGACCTCATGTATTCCAAATTTGAGATGAGTAGCATGGGTGAGCTTTCCTACTTTCTTGGTCTCCAAGTGAAGCAGCTCTCTGATGGTATCTTCCTTTCTTAAGCTAAGTATGCTAAAGAGCTTATTAAGAAGTTTGGGATGGGTGATGGTTCAGGAATGAAAACACCTATGGCTACAAATGCTGTTGTCGATTCTGATGTAGCAGGGAAACCTGTAGATCAGAAGCATTATAGGGCAATTGTTGGATCCCTATTATACCTAACAGCTAGCAGGCCTGATATAATATTTGCCACATGCCTTTGTACTAGGTTCCAAGTAAACCCTAAAGAATCTCACCTTATTTTCTTAAAAAAGAATTTTGAGATATATAAAGAGTTGTCCTAATCTAGGACTCTGGTATCCTGCAGAGTCAGAGTTTGAGTTAACTGGATACTCAGATGTTGACTATGCTGGATGTAGAGTGGACAGGAAGAGTACCTCTGGAACTTGCCAGTTCTTGGGTATGAGACTTGTCTCCTGGTTTTGTAAAAAACAAACATCTGTATTTACATCAACTGCAGAAGCAGAATACATGGCTGCTGGCAGATGCTGTTCACAAATGTTATGGATACAAAACCAACTCCTAGACTATGATGTCAACTTAAATAATTCAACATTATTTTGTGATAATACTAGTGCTATTGCTATAACACAGAATCCAGTTCACCATTCTAGGACTAAGCATATTGATATAAGACATCATTTCATTAGAGATAATGTAGACAAAAAGAAAATTAACTTAATCCATATTCCTACTGATCTACAGAGAGCAGGCATTTTCACCAAACCCTTGGATGAGAAAAATCATTTGTTCTTTATAAATCAACTGGGAATGATTAATGGAGAAGAGTTAAATTAGTTTCTGTCTGCATTCAGCGAAATTTCCAGAGTTCGTCGAACGGAGTTCGACGAATTAGGGAAAGTTTGAGAGATGCTCGTCGAACGGAGATCGACGAATTCTCTGTGTGGAAACAATTTTCATCGACCGGAGATCGACGAACTTTGCTTCAGAAGATATTTCGTCGAACAGAGTTCGACAAACTGTTTTCGATTCTTCTGGATGAGATCGATGAATTATTTGTCTATAATTTATTTCGTCGAGCTCAGTTCGAAGAATTGTTTCTTTTTCGTGGAACGGAGATTGTCGATTCATATTCTGAAAATCTTATATCTAGGTTTTCCTCGACCTCTGTCCCGTGCTTTCAGTTCTCTTGCTCGTGATCGTCGTTTTCTCTATCTTTCTTACAGGTCATCAATGGCGATTCTAGCAGGAGCTTTGGCTGCCATGAAATTTGACACTGGTTTTGACATGGACTTCGATTCATTCCAACACTCTGATCCCATATTTCTCTATATTCTGGAACTACTAGACGAGCAGGGACTCAAGGATTTCATGACCAGAAGGATAAAACTACATGAAACTGAAATTAGAGAATGAGTATACACGTCTACTGTTTCTGAGGAAAATATTTTGACCGAAACTATAGGGAGTAATGCTGTTCCGTTATCTCCCGCAATTCTTTCTGAAATTTTTGGATTGGTAAATGGAGACAATGATATGGAAATGTATTCTGAAGAATACACATCGATGCTGAAGTTGATGGGGTTTTCTGGAAACAACCCTAACAAGTTGCTAAAGAAACAACTGTCTGCCGCCTATCAGTTCTTGGCAGACATTGTGGGAAAAATACTGATGGGCAAGCACACCGCACATGATTACATAACCCGACATCAATTCCTTATCATGTGTGCCATGGTGAATAAGCGTCCTGTTGATTGGAGCAAGATCTTCTTTGATCTGATAAAGAAGAAAATCAGCAAGAAATAGGTTTGCTTTGGAAGAATTCTGGGGATCTTCCTCAAGGAAAAGATTGGTGAACTCATGGTCTCCCCGGCCATCTTCATCAATAACAGCAAGCGCCTCAGCTGCGCTTTGTTTGGCAGATGGGAGAGGACGATCTCCAAGCCATCTAAGGCTTCCTCCTCTTCCATCCCTGCTTCAGAAGGCACCAGGGTTGTTAAAGCCACTCCCACACCTGCTGAGGAGATCCTTCCCCATCCACCATCTCTTCCAGCACCCCTTCCAGCAAAGCAGCCTCCTCATGTGCCTACTCCTCCTCCATCTCCACCACTGGACATCACCAACATCCCATATCCACCTCCATCTCCACCTCTGCAAGCTAATAAACAACCAACACCTCCTGCTTCACCTCATGACACACATCTTCTTACACCTCCTCAGTCTCCACTTCCCCCTCATTTGTCCTTCATTCCATCTTACACCCTACCCACAGACATTGTCATGCCAGATGTCACCATTCCATCTTCTTCACCCTCCACTCATCATATATCAGATGTTCCACCCTCCATTACATCCTTAGTTGCCCCCTCCTCCACACCTAATCCAACATCCTCTTCCCTTTCCTCCTTTGATTCAACTACCATATCATCTATCCTCACCAATCTCACTCCTCTCATCAAATCCCTTATCACAGAGGTCATTACACCTCTTATGCATTCTATTAATTCTTTATCTGCTCAAATTTCTGCCCTTTCTGCTGCCCCCTCCTCAGTACAGGGCCTGGCCTCAGTCCCCACTGAACCCAGGCAGGGGGAGATGCCTGATGATGAAGCAGCAGCACAGGCTTCAGATACAGATTCTCCAGCAGATGTTGCAGATTTTTCATTCCCCACAGAAGTTTTTCCAGATTGCACAGATACAGAATTAACTGATTTGATTAATTTTATTAATACTGATATGGATATTGCTGACATGGATACTGCTGAAACTGTTGGTGATTTTTCTCTCACTCTCATAGTTAATCTACAAGAATTACTGCAAGTTTTTGATACTGTACATATGTAGTTTCTTCCAGCAGACTTTACTAAGCCACAGATGGCTATTCAACTCCATGACAGTTTTGCTCTTCCAGTTGTTGCTCCATCATCTACAGTTATTCCAAAAGCCATCTCAGCCCCAAGTTTTGTTATGGATGATTCTCCTATGCTAGATTTGGATGAGCTAATCTTGACTGATATTGAAGATGAGAACAAGGCAGCAGCTGAAAGCTCTGTCCCAACTATTTTTGATTCTTGTACAGTCTCCTCCTCAACTGTTGTTGAAACTCCAGTTCTTGAAATTTCTGCCCCAGTTACAGCAAAACCTGTCATTGATGCTAAAATACTGAAAGTACTGGATGCTTTATATGATAACCTTCAGGGTTCTGACAGTGAAGATGATGATGAGGATGATGATATTTCAGATGAAGAAGCCTCCAAGAAGAAAAAGAAAATGCTGTCAAAGAAAAGGAAGGCTCCTCCTCCTCCAGCTCCTAAGCCTAATCCCACTGCTGACACTCCCTATTACATTTTGCACAATGTTACTCCTTATAAGGGAATGCCTGCATGGATGTGGTTATCCAAGAACCAACAGAAGGAAAGGAAAATAAGTAGGAGATATTCTCCTCCTCCAGTCCACAGATATAGAAAGGATCCACCTCCTCCTCCTCCTCCAGCAGCTGGTGTCACTGGCTCTAGCTCTCAGAGATCTACCCGCACCATGCAAACTTATCAGAGACAGTCAGGGAGATCCTCTGGAAGCAGCCAGCAGAGGCAACAATCTTCAGGAAATCAACAACATCAACAGCAACAACATCAACAACAACAAATGTCTGAAGTACAAAAAGCTGACAGTCCAAAAAGGTCATACTCTCCTCCTATTCCCTTTGAAGATCCTGAAACAGACAATACTGCAAAAATGGCCAGATTGCAGTAACTTATTGGCCTATCCTTGATCAATAAAGCAAAGGCTAAAGGAAAAGACACATCAGGGTTAACAACTATGTCAAAGCACAGAAAAGAAGAGTTAAAAAGGTTTGAAAAAGGTAACAAGCTCTTCAATGTTGATGATTATATGAAGCTCACATGAGATTCAAAGTGTTCCAAATGGATGTCAAGAGTGCATTCTTGAATGGAGTGCTTCAAGAAGAGGTTTATGTAGAACAACCTACAGGTTTTATCTCTCTAACTCAACCCTCTTTTATATTTAAATTGCATAAAGCTCTCTATGGTTTAAAGCAAGCTCCAAGAGCTTGGTATGAGACCTTAGCAAGCTTTCTTTTAGAGCATAAATTTACAAGAGAAACCATAGATAATACTCTTTCCACTAGACATCATAAGGACCAAATTTTATTAGTACAAATATATGTGGATGACATCATTTTTGGGTCTACTGATCCCAAATTATGCAAGAGGTTTGCTGACCTCATGCATTCCAAATTTGAGATGAGTAGCATGGGTGAGCTTTCCTACTTTCTTGGTCTCCAAGTGAAGCAGCTCTCTGATGGTATCTTCCTTTCTCAAGCTAAGTATGCTAAGGAGCTTATTAAGAAGTTTGAGATGGGTGATGGTTCAGGAATGAAAACACCTATGGCTACAAATGCTGTTGTCGATTCTGATGCAGCAGGGAAACCTGTAGATCAGAAGCATTATAGGCCAATTGTTGGATCCCTATTATACCTAACAGCTAGCAGGCCTGATATAATATTTGTCACATGCCTTTGTACTAGGTTCCAAGTAAACCCTAAAGAATCTCACCTTATTTTCTTAAAATAGAATTTTGAGATATATAAAGAGTTGTCCTAATCTAGGACTCTGGTATCCTGCAGAGTCAGAGTTTGAGTTAACTGGATACTCAGATGTTGACTATGCTGGATGTAGAGTGGACAGGAAGAGTACCTCTGGAACTTGCCAGTTCTTGGGTATGAGACTTGTCTCCTGGTTTTGTAAAAAACAAACATCTGTATTTACATCAACTTCAGAAGCAGAATACATGGCTGCTGGCAGATGCTGTTCACAAATGTTATGGATACAAAACCAACTCCTAGACTATGATGTCAACTTAAATAATTCAACATTATTTTGTGATAATACTAGTGCTATTGCTATAACACAGAATCCAGTTCACCATTCTAGGACTAAGCATATTGATATAAGACATCATTTCATTAGAGATAATGTAGACAAAAAGAAAATTAACTTAATCCATATTCCTACTGATCTACAGAGAGCAGGCATTTTCACCAAACCCTTGGATGAGAAAAATCATTTGTTCTTTATAAATCAACTGGGAATGATTAATGGAGAAGAGTTAAATTAGTTTCTGTCTGTATTCGGCGAATTTTCCAGAGTTCGTCGAACGGAGTTCGACGAATTAGGGAATGTTTGAGAGATGCTCGTCGAACGGAGATCGACGAATTCTCTGTGTGGAAATAATTTTCATCGACCGGAGATCGACGAACTTTGCTTCAGAAGATATTTCGTCGAACGGAGTTCGACAAACTGTTTTCGATTCTTCTAGATGAGATCGATGAATTATTTGTCTATAATTTATTTCGTCGAGCTCAGTTCGAAGAATTGTTTTTTTTCGTGGAACGGAGATTGTCGATTCATATTCTGAAAATCTTATATCTAGGTTTTCTTCGACCTCTGTCCCGCGCTTTCAGTTCTCTTGCTCGTGATCGTCGTTTTCTCTATCTTTCTTGCAGGTCATCAATGGCGATTCTAGCAGGAGCTTTGGCTGCCATGAAATTTGACACTGGTTTTGACATGGACTTCGATTCATTCCAACACTCTGATCCCATATTTCTCTATATTCTGGAACTACCAGATGAGCAGGGTCTCAAGGATTTCATGACCAGAAGGATGAAACTACATGAAACTAAAATTAGAGAATGAGTATACACGTCTACTATTTCTGAGGAAAATGTTTTGACCGGAACTATAGGGAGTAATGATGTTCCGTTATCTCCCGCAATTCTTTCTGAAATTTTTGGATTGGTAAATGGAGACAATGATATGGAAATGTATTCTGAAGAATACACATCGATGCTGAAGTTGATGGGGTTTTCTGGAAACAACCCTAACAAGTTGCTAAAGAAACAACTGTCTGCCGCCTATCAGTTCTTGGCAGACATTGTGGGAAAAATACTGATGGGCAAGCACACCGCACATGATTACATAACCCGACATCAATTCCTTATCATGTGTGCCATGGTGAATAAGCGTCCTGTTGATTGGAACAAGATCTTCTTTGATCTGATAAAGAAGAAAATCAGCAAGAAATAGGTTTGCTTTGGAAGAATTCTGGGGATCTTCCTCAAGGAAAAGACTGGTGAACTCATGGTCTCCCCGACCATCTTCATCAATAACAGCAAGCGCCTCAGCTGCACTTTGTTTGGCAGATGGGAGAGGACGATCTCCAAGCCATCTAAGACTTCCTCCTCTTCCATCTCTGCTTCAGAAGGCACCAGGGTTGTTAAAGCCACTCCCACACCTGCTGAGGAGATCCTTCCCCATCCACCATCTCTTCCAGCACCCCTTCCAGCAAAGCAGCCTCCTCATGTGCCTACTCCTCCTCCATCTCCACCACTGGACATCACCAACATCCCATATCCACCTCCATCTCCACCTCTGCAAGCTAATCAACAACCAACACCTCCTGCTTCACCTCATGACACACATCTTCTTACACCTCCTCAGTCTCCACTTCCCCCTCATTTGTCCTTCATTCCATCTTACACCTTACCCACAGATATTGTCATGCCAGATGTCACCATTCCATCTTCTTCACCCTCCACTCATCATATATCAGATGTTCCACCCTCCATTACATCCTTAGTTGCCCCCTCCTCCACACCTAATCCAACATCCTCTTCCCTTTCCTCCTTTGATTCAACTACCATATCATCTATCCTCACCAATCTCACTCCTCTCATCAAATCCCTTATCACAGAGGTCATTACACCTCTTGCGCATTCTATTAATTCTTTATCTGCTCAAATTTCTGCCCTTTCTGCTGCCCCCTCCTCAGTACAGGGCCTGGCCTCAGTCCCCACTGAACCCAGGCAGGGAGAGATGCCTGATGATGAAGCAGCAACACAGGCTTCAGATACAGATTCTCTAGCAGATGTTGCAGATTTTTCATTCCCCACAGAAGTTTTTCCAAATTGCACAGATACAGAATTAACTGATTTGATTAATTTTATTAATACTGATATGGATATTGCTGACATGGATACTGCTGAAACTGTTGGTGATTTTTCTCTCACTCACATAGTTAATCTACAAGAATTACTGCAAGTTTTTGATACTGTACATATGTAGTTTCTTCCAGCAGACTTTACTAAGCCACAGATGGCTATTCAACTCCATGACAGTTTTGCTCTTCCAGTTGTTGCTCCATCATCTACAGTTATTCCAAAAGCCATCTCAGCCCCAAGTTTTGTTATGGATGATTCTCCTATGCTAGATTTGGATGAGCTAATCTGACTGATATTGAAGAGGAGAACAAGGCAGCAGCTGAAAGCTCTGTCCCAACTATTTTTGATTCTTGTACAGTCTCCTCCTCAACTGTTGTTGAAACTCCAGTTCTTGAAATTTCTGCGCCAGTTACAGCAAAACCTGTCATTGATGCTAAAATACTGAAAGTACTGGATGCTTTATATGATAACCTTCGGGGTTCTGACAGTGAAGATGATGATGAGGATGATGATGTTTCAGATGAAGAAGCCTCCAAGAAGAAAAAGAAAATGATGTCAAAGAAAAGGAAGGCTCCTCCTCCTCCAGCTCCTAAGCCTAATCCCACTGTTGACACTCCCTATTACATTTTGCACAATGTTACTCCTTATAAGGGAATGCCTGCATGGATGTGGTTATCCAAGAACCAACAGAAGGAAAGGAAAATAAGTAGGAGATATTCTCCTCCTCCAGTCCACAGATATAGAAAGGATCCACCTCCTCCTCTCCTCCAGCAGCTGGTGTCACTGGCTCTAGCTCTCAGAGATCTACCCCCACCATGCAAACTTATCAGAGACAGTCAGGGAGATCCTCTGGAAGCAGCCAGCAGAGGCAACCATCTTCAGGAAATCAACAACATCAACAACAACAACATCAACAACAACAAATGTCTGAAGTACAAAAAGCTGACAGTCCAAAAAGGTCATACTCTCCTCCTATTCCCTTTGAAGATCCTGAAACAGACAATACTGCAAAAATGGCCAGATTGCAGTAACTTATTGGCCTATCCTTGATCAATAAAGCAAAGGCTAAAGGAAAAGACACATCAGAGTTAACAACTATGTCAAAGTACAGAAAAGAAGAGTTAAAAAGGTTTGAAAAAGGTAACAAGCTCTTAAATGTTGATGATTATATGAAGCTCACATGAGATTCAAAGTGTTCCAAATATTTGTCAAGAGTGCATTCTTGAATGGAGTGCTTCAAGAAGAGGTTTATGTAGAACAACCTACAGGTTTTATCTATCTAACTCAACCCTCTTTTATATTTAAATTGCATAAAGCTCTCTATGGTTTAAA
The DNA here is from genome assembly GCA_039583875.1 of Platanthera guangdongensis. Taxonomy (NCBI): domain Eukaryota; kingdom Viridiplantae; phylum Streptophyta; class Magnoliopsida; order Asparagales; family Orchidaceae; genus Platanthera; species Platanthera guangdongensis. Next base: position 43,066,645 of record CM077152.1, read on the forward strand.
GCAAGCTCCAAGAGCTTGGTATGAGACCTTAGCAAGCTTTCTTTTAGAGCATAAATTTACAAGAGGAACCATAGATAAAACTCTTTCCACTAGACATCATAAGGACCAAATTTTGTTAGTACAAATATATGTGGATGACATCATTTTTGGGTCTACTGATCCCAAATTATGCAAGAGGTTTGATGACCTCATGCATTCCAAATTTGAGATGAGTAGCATGGGTGAGCTTTCCTACTTTCTTGGTCTCCAAGTGAAGCAGCTCTCTGATGGTATCTTCCTTTCTCAAGCTAAGTATGCTAAAGAGCTTATTAAGAAGTTTGGGATAGGTGATGGTTCAGGAATGAAAACACATATGGCTACAAATGTTGTTGTCGATTCTGATGCAGCAGGGAAACCTGTAGATCAGAAGCATTATAGGGCAATTGTTGGATCCTATTATACCTAACAGCTAGCAGGCCTGATATAATATTTGCCACATGCCTTTGTACTAGGTTCCAAGTAAACCCTAAAGAATCTCACCTTATTTTCTTAAAAAAGAATTTTGAGATATATAAAGAGTTGTCCTAATCTAGGACTCTGGTATCCTGCAGAGTCAGAGTTTGAGTTAACTGGATACTCAGATGTTGACTATGCTGGATGTAGAGTGGACAGGAAGAGTACCTCTGGAACTTGCCAGTTCTTGGGTATGAGACTTGTCTCCTGGTTTTGTAAAAAATAAACATCTGTATTTACATCAACTGCAGAAGCAGAATACATGGCTGCTGGCAGATGCTGTTCACAAATGTTATGGATACAAAACCAACTCCTAGACTATGGTGTCAACTTAAATAATTCAACATTATTTTGTGATAATACTAGTGCTATTGCTATAACACAGAATCCAGTTCACCATTCTAGGACTAAGCATATTGATATAAGACATCATTTCATTAGAGATAATGTAGACAAAAAGAAAATTAACTTAATCCATATTCCTACTGATCTACAGAGAGCAGACATTTTCACCAAACCCTTGGATGAGAAAAATCATTTGTTCTTTATAAATCAACTGGGAATGATTAATGGAGAAGAGTTAAATTAGTTTCTGTCTGCATTCGGCGAATTTTCCAGAGTTCGTCGAACGGAGTTCGACGAATTAGGGAAAGTTTGAGAGATGCTCGTCGAACGGAGATCGACGAATTCTCTGTGTGAACTGAAACGATGAATTTTCATCTGGTGGGATTTTCGGAGATCGACGAACTTTGCTTCAGAAGATATTTCGTCGAACGGAGTTCGACAAACTGTTTTTGATTCTTCTGGATGAGATCGATGAATTATTTGTCTATAATTTATTTCGTCGAGCTCAGTTCGAAGAATTGTTTCTTTTTCGTGGAACGGAGATTGTCGATTCATATTCTAAAAATCTTATATCTAGGTTTTCTTCGACCTCTGTCCCGCGCTTTCAGTTCTCTTGCTCGTGATCGTCGTTTTCTCTATCTTTCTTGCAGGTCATCAATGGCGATTCTAGCAGGAGCTTTGGCTGCCATGAAATTTGACACTGGTTTTGACATGTACTTCGATTCATTCCAACACTCTGATCCCATATTTCTCTATATTCTGGAACTACTAGACGAGCAGGGTCTCAAGGATTTCATGACCAGAAGGATAAAACTACATGAAACTGAAATTAGAGAATGAGTATACATGTCTACTGTTTCTGAGGAAAATGTTTTGACCGGAACTATAGGGAGTAATGCTGTTCCGTTATCTCCCGCAATTCTTTCTGAAATTTTTGGATTGGTAAATGGAGACAATGATATGGAAATGTATTCTGAAGAATACACATCGATGCTGAAGTTGATGGGGTTTTCTGGAAACAACCCTAACAAGTTGCTAAAGAAACAACTGTCTGCCGCCTATCAGTTCTTGGCAGACATTGTGGGAAAAATACTGATGGGCAAGCACACCGCACATGATTACATAACCCGACATCAATTCCTTATCATGTGTGCCATGATGAATAAGCGTCCTGTTGATTGGAGCAAGATCTTCTTTGATCTGATAAAGAAGAAAATCAGCAAGAAATAGGTTTGCTTTGGAAGAATTCTGGGGATCTTCCTCAAGGAAAAGACTGGTGAACTCATGGTCTCCCCGACCATCTTCATCAATAACAGCAAGCGCCTCAGCTGCGCTTTGTTTGGCAGATGGGAGAGGACGATCTCCAAGCCATCTAAGACTTCCTCCTCTTCCATCCCTGCTTCAGAAGGCACCAGGGTTGTTAAAGCCACTCCCACACCTGCTGAGGAGATCCTTCCCCATCCACCACCTCTTCCAGCACCCCTTCCAGCAAAGCAGCCTCCTCATGTGCCCACTCCTCCTCCATCTCCACCACTGGACATCACCAACATCCCATATCCACCTCCATCTCCACCTCTGCAAGCTAATCAACAACCAACACCTCCTGCTTCACCTCATGACATACATCTTCTTACACCTCCTCAGTCTCCACTTCCCCCTCATTTGTCCTTCATTCCATCTTACACCCTACCCACAGACATTGTCATGCCAGATGTCACCATTCCATCTTCTTCACCATCCACTCATCATATATCAGATGTTCCACCCTCCATTACATCCTTAGTTGCCCCCTCCTCCACACCTAATCCAACATCCTCTTCCCTTTCCTCCTTTGATTCAACTACCATATCATCTATCCTCACCAATCTCACTCCTCTCATCAAATCCCTTATCACAGAGGTCATTACACCTCTTGTGCATTTTATTAATTCTTTATCTGCTCAAATTTCTGCCCTTTCTGCTGCCCCCTCCTCAGTACAGGGCCTGGCCTCAGTCCCCACTGAACCCAGGCAGGGGGAGATGCCTGATGATGAAGCAGCAGCACAGGCTTCAGATACAGATTCTCCAGCAGATGTTGCAGATTTTTCATTCCCCACAGAAGTTTTTCCAGATTGCACAAATACAGAATTAACTGATTTGATTAATTTTATTAATACTGATATGGATATTGCTGACATGGATACTGCTGAAACTGTTGGTGATTTTTCTCTCACTCCCATAATTAATCTACAAGAATTACTGCAAGTTTTTGATACTATACATATGTAGTTTCTTCCAGCAGACTTTACTAAGCCACAGATGGCTATTCAACTCCATGACAGTTTTGCTCTTCCAGTTGTTGCTCCATCATCTACAGTTATTCCAAAAGCCATCTCAGCCCCAAGTTTTGTTATGGATGATTCTCCTATGCTAGATTTGGATGAGCTAATCTTGACTGATATTGAAGATGAGAACAAGGCAGCAGCTAAAAGCTCTGTCCCAACTATTTTTGATTCTTGTACAGTCTCCTCCTCAACTGTTGTTGAAACTCCAGTTCTTGAAATTTCTGCCCCAGTTACAGCAAAACCTGTCATTGATGCTAAAATACTGAAAGTACTGGATGCTTTATATGATAACCTTCAGGGTTCTGACAGTGAAGATGATGATGAGGATGATGATATTTCAGATGAAGAAGCCTCCAAGAAGAAAAAGAAAATGCTGTCAAAGAAAAGGAAGGCTCCTCCTCCTCCAGCTCCTAAGCCTAATCCCACTGCTGACACTCCCTATTACATTTTGCACAATGTTACTCCTTATAAGGGAATGCCTGCATGGATGTGGTTATCCAAGAACCAACAGAAGGAAAGGAAAATAAGTAGGAGAAATTCTCCTCCTCCATTCCACAGATATAGAAAGGATCCACCTCCTCCTCCTCCTCCAACAGCTGGTGTCACTGGCTCTAGCTCTCAGAGATCTACCCCCACCATGCAAACTTATCAGAGATAGTCAGGGAGATCCTCTGGAAGCAGCCAGCAGAGGCAACCATCTTCAGGAAATCAACAACATCAACAACAACAACATCAACAACAACAAATGTCTGAAGTACAAAAGGCTGACAGTCCAAAAAGGTCATACTCTCCTCCTATTCCCTTTGAAGATCCTGAAACAGACAATACTGCAAAAATGGCCAGATTGCAGTAACTTATTGGCCTATCCTTGATCAATAAAGCAAAGGCTAAAGGAAAATACACATCAGTATTAACAACTATGTCAAAGTACAGAAAAGAAGAGTTAAAAAGGTTTGAAAAAGGTAACAAGCTCTTCAATGTTGATGATTATATGAAGCTCCATGCAGAAGCAGTTGTCCCCAGAGCTACATCACTGAAGATCATTGGGGCAGATGACATGACAATGACCCAGACAGAGGCTTCAAATCCTAATAGAGAAATTATTTTCAAAAAGCCAGGAGAAAAGAAAACAGAAGACAAGTACTTGCAGAAGAAGAAGAAGTAATCTTTATTTTGTTTTAATTTCTTCCAGCTTTTGTTTTCAAACTATGTCTTTTGTTTAAACAAAGCATATGTGTATATATATATATCTGTTGCATGTGTTAGTAATTCTCTGTCAGATATATTTCTTTTCTTGCTTTGTTTGTCTATTTTGAGTCTCTTAGTGACCTCACCCAAATAGGGAGAGATTGTTGGATCCCTAGTTGATTTGGGATAGGTTCACTAACTTAGGATGTGACCCATCATGTATAGCCAGGGTCAATTTGTGTCTTAGAGTCTAGGTCAAGTCCTTAGGTTCAACATCAGATGGACCAGCTATCATCAAGACCTTCAGAGACTCCAGACTTAGAAGAATTCAAGACTAAGTAAAATGAGTTCGACGTTCGTCGAACTCAGGTCGACGAAAAGTGTTCTGCGCTCGACGATCTTGAGATAATTCTTAGTGCTGAGCTCGACGATCTTAGTTCTCTGTTCGACGAAGACTGAGTTACTTCAACAGACTAAAGTCAGAGTAACACCAGATTTTTTTTAAGTCCGGCTTCAAGCTTTGGTCGACGAACTAGAATCTGAGCTCGACGAACTTGGACCTCAAGTTCACAGTTTCTTCGGTCGACGAATTTGGATCTCAGTTCGACGAATGATGATTCTCAGCTCGACGAATGAAGATTGTCAGTTCGACGAAGATGATTGCAGAATTGACAAGTTTCCCTGGAAGACTATTGCTATTGTCTGGTCGACGAACTCATTCAAGCTCAGCTCGACGAACTCAAGCTCAACTCGACGAACTGTAAACTCAGCTCGACGATTGGTGTTCTTCATTCGACGATTCCAGACTAGGTCTTCTCCAGTTTCTCGTCCCGTTTCTTGGCGATGATTCCGGAGTAATCAATGCTCAATCTTCACGAAATGTTACCGTTAGAACGCACATTGACTATGGATTATTACATGCTATTTTTCCATGGGACAGTTAGGGAAATCATTGATTGCCGCCTCCTTCCAAGGTCGACTGCAATTGCTGCTCAACATTGAAATTTCGAATGTTCCTCAGTCAGCATAGAGACACAAAAGAAAAGGATTAATCAGTAAGAAAGAGACAATCAGCAATACCAGACACACAGACAGATTGTACAGAACAACAATCTTACAACAATCAAAAGTTCTTTACTGCAATCTGCCTTGGCCAGAGAATAATTTCACCAAGAAGAAGAAGAACATACAATTACTATCAAGAGTCTTCTTCCTTCAATCCTCCAGGACAACTTCAGAAGGACAACATAACTCTATCTGTCAAAGAAGTTCTTGAAGCAATCTCTGGTCCAGACACTAAAGCTTTAAAGACATGTCACCCTGTAGCAGTGCTCCAGTTTTCTTGATCTCAGGGGGAGCAAATCTGCTAATATCAATCCACAGTCTTCTCAGTTGTCATTGAGAAAGAGAAGACACTATCACCTCTTTTCCAACTCCTGTACAGAGTTTTAATTCCCTTCAAAATTATTCCTGGTTATAAGTCTCCTTCCAAAAGATTTGAGGTTTTGGTTTTTGAGCACCTGAACAAAAGCTCATTGGTGTCAGACACCTGATCAAAAACCTGAGTGGATTCCTACCAGGGTGGTAGAAGAGTGGATGTACCCAGGTTGGGGAACCACTATAAAATTTGTTGTGTCGTCTGGTTGCCCTTTTTCTTTTGTTTTGGCTGTGTTGCTCTGTGATTATATAGGTTGTTGTGCTTATTTATTTTAGTTACTGACCTGTTCACTTAGGAATACAACAAAGTTGTAAAGTTTTGTAAAAGAGCACAATACTCTATTCACCCCCCCCCCCCCCCCTCTAGAGTATTTCAGATATACCTTCACTTTCATAGTGTTTGTATAGTATGTTACTACTCTTATTATTCACCATATATTCATTGTATTTTACTTCTTCACTGTGGCTATTTACCCTTGTTTATACTATACATGCATATATATGTGTGTGTCATCATGATACATACTACAAGAATATTGGCGCGTCCCTCCTTTGAGTATTGATGGAGTTTCACTAAAATTCATTTGAGTCAAGCTGACATTGTCAAAGTCATGACCCGATCGAATCGCAGGAATTGGTTGCCATGACCATGTGAGAACACTTACAAGGCGGAAGTGCGACTAACCCAAACTTGGCATAACGAACACGCTCAGAGGTTGAACATGTGCAAAAGATAAAGAACGAGCATCATCGGGAGAGTGATCATCACATGCTTGCCCTAAGAGTGTGTGTACCATGCACCACTGTGCTCCACAAAGCACGTGAATCACGCACGTGCACTACAGCCTCCCGCCATCGCTGCCTCCCATCGTCATCAACCATCGCCTCCACCTCCGTCATTGCCAGTGAACCTTCCCGGACCACCCAGGAGGTATGGCCGTCATTTAATGAAAACGATGATCCAGACGATCAGAATTGCACATCCTCATTCATTAGTTCAAATTCAAAGATGACTCGATTATCAGTGTGCTTCTGTGAAAGTTCTAAAAAAAGTCATCAAACCTTCATTTGAAAACAAACAGCCAAAGGCCGAAGACATAGCTCTGAAGTTTTTCAATGAAGACTCGACATGCTGCTCGCTCTCTAGCTCAATGCTTATTTAGCTATCGACATCACCCGCTCTTGAAACTGATCCAGAAACTTCCACTACAAGTGCTACTGAAAACTTTGTTTTTTTCTCATGGAACAACGCGTATACAGAGCGGTGGCCTACCACCCTCCTTAGAATTCTAACACTCGTAACAATCCACAAACTAGTGGATTTGGTCAACACCGAACCAACCCCATAGTTTTTTTTTTCATTTTAGGTTTTTCCACGCAAAATGTTTTGTTGTTTTGTTTTTTTTCTTTTGACTGTTTGCGGGATTGTCTCACTCTCAAGCAAAGATGGTCTGATTCATCCAGTTCGGGAGAGCGCTAAACAACCCGTAACAGGTAGGAACCATCTGTGGGAAAGTGTTCCAGAAGCTCTGAAGAATTTTCGAAGCTAGTGCTTATTATACGCAACTGCTCCCGACCGATAGAAATGAAAAGAAGAAGTGCTCACACTGCTAACAGGGTAGCTCCAAAGGAGCGCTCCACTTCTTGAGGGAGTCATCGTCGTGCTGACTACTTCTACGAAGAAGTGTGTAAGTCTGGCGGAGGAGCGCCAGGCTGAGATGCTCACCCTTCTGTGAGATTTGGGAGTATCTAATCCTCGTAACCCTGCCATTGCTGAAGGTGGACGACAACCATTGGCCCCAAAACACCAGAAGGTGTTTGCCGGTTTGAAGATCTTGAAGAAAATTAACTGTCTGACACATATATCCTCTATGCACGCCTTGCGCCCAATAGAGCTCCCCGAGCATAAGTTACTCAACCCCTGTACGGTGGAAGCAAATGATGGTCAGGCTGATAGGAGGCTCACTCTTTAGGAAGTTAGAAACACAATCTAAGTGCTCAACGCCCCTTACATCATGACTCTTGTCTAGCTCCACAGGTTCTCACACATCCTGTCTGACACGAGTTTAAGTTGCCCAACTTTGGTGCTTTTGACGAGATAAATGATCCAATAGAGTATGTCAATGACTTCATGACGATCATGCACATCTACAACACTCCTGATCCACTCCCGTGTTAAGTGTATATGATAACTTTATAAGGACAAGCACACATCTGGTTCCATTCCCTGAAAGAGGGAGAGATAAACAACTTCACGGCTCTAACATAGTAGTTCATCGACCAATTCATAGCAAACTGTTGAATCATCCGGGACCCCTCTCACCTCTTTGGGATCATCCAAAATTAGAGGGAGGCGCTCAAGGATTTTTTTCCATCCCTTCACCACCGAGGCACACCAAATCTCAGGAGTTAACCTCGAACTTATGTGCTGAGTTTTCCATAGAGAGCTCCACTCTAATGGATTTACTCCACACCAATGTAAAAGATTGTGCCTACTATGTTGACCTTGTCCACAGGTCTAACATAAATCAA